>JAJLSD010000018.1:0-203192 GCA_030567455.1 Komagataea norvegica
GTGACTCCAAGAACGATCCACCAAAAGGTGCTGAATCTTTCAACGCTCAAGTTATCGTCTTGAACCATCCAGGTCAAATCTCTGCTGGTTACTCTCCAGTCTTGGATTGTCACACTGCCCACATTGCTTGTAAATTCGATGAAATCTTGGAAAAGATTGACAGAAGATCCGGTAAGAAATTGGAAGAAAATCCAAAATTCATCAAATCTGGTGACGCTGCTATTGTCAAATTCGTTCCATCTAAACCATTGTGTGTCGAAGCTTTCACTGAATACCCACCATTAGGTAGATTCGCTGTTAGAGACATGAGACAAACTGTTGCTGTCGGTGTTATCAAATCTGTTGTCAAATCTGACAAAGCTGGTAAAGTTACCAAAGCTGCTCAAAAAGCTACTACCAAGAAATAAGAGCCTAGAGAGATTAGTCTTTTTTGTTAATTCGATATATTTTATTTAACTGAACGACGATGTAGTTGTGTTTTCTACCTGCTGTTTGTAACAGTAAGTGATAAATATCAATAATGCTGTATACTCTTATCGCAAAACCGGGTAACGCAGCTGTTTTCCCACAAAAAAAAGTGGAAACAACCCAATTTTAAACCAAATCTTCCACCCAAAACAAGCTCAAAGAAAGCAAAGCAGCTCGCTAACTATCGGACCACATACACAGTCATGTCATCAAGAAAGAAAACTTTACTGAAGGTCATCATTCTAGGAGACTCGGGTGTTGGAAAAACATCTCTGATGCAACAGTTTGTAAACGGTAAATTCTCACATCAGTACAAAGCGACAATTGGAGCAGACTTCCTCACAAAGGAACTCACGATAGACGACAAGACAGTCACAATGCAACTCTGGGATACTGCAGGTCAGGAGAGGTTTCAATCATTAGGTGTTGCCTTTTACAGGGGAGCTGACTGCTGTGTTTTAGTCTACGACGTCACAAACCAGAAATCGTTCGAAAACCTGTCCACTTGGAAGGACGAGTTCTTGGTGCAAGCAAATATCAAGAACCCAGAGAACTTCCCGTTTGTTATCCTAGGAAACAAGGTGGATGTTGATGAAAGTAAAAAGGTTGTTAGCAATAAGAAGGCACAGCAATTTGCCTCTAATTTGGGCAACTTACCTCTGTTCCAGACCAGTGCAAAAGAGGCGGTCAATATCGACCAGGCGTTTGACGTGATTGCTAGAAACGCCTTGCAACAAGAGGAGACGGACGAGTTCAATGACGAGTTCAACGATGCCATTAATATCAACCTGGACACTGAGAACCAGAACTGCGCCTGTTGAAACCAGAATACAATACACACTTGATCAATGTTAGTTAAGGAAAGAGGGATCCAATATATGCCGTGGAGTTTAGCAGAGTGGCCAACCCCTATGTAATAGTAGCAAATCACAATCTCTACTGCTCTCCCTGTCCCTGTCCCTCTATCTATCTATTTATCTGAGGCTGGCTGGCTTATGTAATCATCCGTCTTCCATTTTCGTTGTTTTCCCATTTTTTCTTCCTTCACACACATGGCCTCTCAACGCTTTGACGAGCAGAGTTTGCGTTTACCACCCCCAATCCTTGGCTTGGTGTATTGGAAACCTACTGGAATCGATAACGTCTGGTTGCTATCTCAGGTGTGTTCACTCCAGCCTCCTTTCCTGTCCTGTCGATACTGCTTTTTTGTTTTTTTCTTGTTTTCTTTGCGCCTTTCCAATTAATTGCCCTCGATCGTTTTGAAATTATGAACTGTGTGATATAGTTGAGTAACTGGTGAGCTGAAAATTACATAGTATCATAGAAATATTGGACATACCCCCCACCATATTGTGGGTATCAATAAAACAATGGGCGATCAAAACAAAGTGAAGGTCCTTTCGCCAGACTTTATCCATTGCAAAAGAGATGATTTGATCATATTGATAGCAAGAATGCTGAAGTCGCTAATTTGGATCAATGACAAATACGACTCAGATTCAATATCCCCGGCCAATCTAACAAGATTCCATTCAAGAACCCCGCCTGGAATTTCAGTTTATAGTTACCTTGCAAGACTTTCAAGATATTCATCCATAGAGAATGCTGTCCTCATAGCCACTGTTTACTATATTGATCTGTTGTCAGCTGTCTACAGTTCTTTCACATTAAACTCCTTAACGGTGCATAGATTTTTATTGACTGCCACGACGGTTGGAAGTAAAGGCTTATGCGACTCATTCTGCAGCAACTCACATTATGCGAAGGTTGGAGGTATTCACTCAAATGAACTCGACATCTTAGAGCGGGAATTTCTCACAAAAGTTAACTATAGGATATTACCAAGAGAACTCAATATTAGAAATTGTTCCAATGAAAAGAACATTGCGAATAATCAAGAAAGAAAACATTCCATCAATACTCTGGAGGATGAAAAGGCTCTCCCAAAAGAAATATCTGATCAAGGTTTAAATAATCCAATACAGCAACATGAGTTGAAAAATTCAGGATACAACGTTTTAGATCTTTATTATAGAAAGATGGTAATCTTAGTTGGCAAGGAGGTGTCCTCAGATGATGACGATTTGGTAAATCATTTTGAGTATGTAATAGATGATAAAATCGAGACTGCTGAAGAGATTCCAAATACAATGATCAAGACAGAATACGACACTCTACCAGATCGGGTTTATTATGAAATGATAGGTAAATTAGAGCATGGGAACGACCTACCAAACACAGATAGTAACAGCAATATTGAGAATAACAGCTCTCATGTGCGATACATCATCCCCCCTGAGCCAGCATCCATTAGCTCCCCCTTAAAACGACCAATAGATTCGGATAGTGCATACCTACCCAATGGCAAAAAATCTTTCATAACGAAATAGGCTGAAAGTCCACATATGACAAAGTAATAAAATTTATAAGACCATAAAATGTCTGCTTATTCTGTTGCAACGTAAATTTTTCGTTTTGACATCTCTTCATTCACACAATTCAATAGTTATCAGTTAAGTGCATACGATTGAAGCGGAATGCCGTCATGCGGACAATTGCCATGGATAAGCTGAAGTCCTGTTGATGGATGGTCTTCACCATTCCAGATGATTAACAGTTGCGTAATCTTACAACCCCGATACTCAGTGATCAATCGTCAGGGTAATTACTCTGACTTGAATTATTAAGGACCCCATCATTATTATTTTTCTGGCCGTACTCTCTTTTTTTTGACGCATTCCGCAAAAAAACGATTTAACTGCATAAAATGCGCATAAAGTCTAAACTGATATTTTTTACACTATAAAACGCCATGACCTGAGGAAAAACTGTTATGAAAACGCATACCTTTGTTTCTATAAAAGCAATGGCATCCCACATTTAATTTTCTTGGTTCAGATCTCTGTTGAAAAGACAAAACATACCATGACTTCGAAGTTCGATGTCGCCTTGGAATTCTTGAATAATAATAATAATGCTGATGTTGAGGAAACTGCCGTCAAGAAACCCTATAATAAAGTTCTTAAGAAGGTAGATCTATACATTTTACCACTTATGTGCTCAATCTACTTCTTCCAGTTTCTTGATAAAGCGTTGTTGAATTATTCCGCAGTTATGGGTATCAAAAATAACCTTAAAAATAACGAGTTTGCCAACTTGGGTACCATTTTCAATGCAGCATACATCTTTGGTGAACCAATATGTGGATACTTGCTGCAAAAGTATCCATTTTCGAAAGTATTTAGTTCATTCGTGATCTTGTGGGGGGTTGTTGTGGGAGCTCATGCGGCCTGTCATACATACGCTGCATTGATGGTGGTTAGAGTCTTGCTAGGATTTTTGGAAAGTAGCACAGCTGTGGCATTGATCTCTATAAGTGGTCAGTATTACAATAAGGCTGAGCAGGCCCAGAGAATAGGATATTGGTGTATAAGTTCTGGAACTGCGACCATGTTTGGAGGTCTAATGTCTTTTGCATTTCAACACATCAATTCTTCGGTTTTACAACCATGGCAGATTCTTTTCTTGGTCTTTGGTGTAATAACGTTCCTATTTGGCATTTTCGTCTACTTCTATCTCCCTGATAATGTTACGAAGGCATGGTTCTTGACAAATGATGAGAAAGTAATGGTTCTTGAACATATTAGATCAAATCAAACGGGTGTTGAGAACAAAACTTTCAAGGTTTCGCAGCTTAAGGAACTGTTGTTCCATGATAAACTTACATGGTTGATGTTATTGCTTGTGATATGTTCACAGATTGTTACCGGTGCTGTTGGAACCTTCAGTACTACCATCATTTCAACTTTTGGATTCACTAATAAGGTCACTGCTTTGCTACAAATACCCTTAGGTGTCGTCATTGTGTTATGCATATTCATCTCTACTCAGTTAGTTTCAAGATATGGAAACATAACATTGGTTCATGTCTCGATGTATGTCCCATCAGTTGTTGGTTGCATCGTGTTGATTTCACTCGATTTGGAGAATAATGTTGGAAACTTACTTGGTCTATACTTGCTATATAGTGGATCTTGTGCAATCACAATGTTATATTTATGGAACAGCTACAATACTGCTGGTTACACTAAGAAAATATTCAGAAATGTGATTACCATGATCGCCTTTGCCGTTGCTAATATTATTGGCCCACAACTATTTAGATCACAGAATTACCCAAGGTATATGCCAGCTAAGATTACGATTTTGGCTACCCAAGCAGCCGCAATCCCATTAACCCTTTTGGTTGGTTATTTAACAAGAAGGGAAAATATTGAAAGAGACAAGTCTATTGATGAGAAGGAAAGTGATTCTGATGATGCTATAGAAAATCGTGAATTTCTGGACTTAACTGATATTGAAAATAAGAAGTTCCGTTATTCCTATTGATAAAGTACAAATGTTTAATAAATGTTTTAACCCGTCCATTAAAAAGATAACTTTTCCAAAGTTCTTGTCAATTTTGCAGCACCTTGAGTAGAAGTATCAGTATCGAGCATAATCTTTGCTCTATTCAGCTCCAACCCTTCTAATAGCATACATGCCTTACATATTTTATTACTTGATAAATACCCACATTTTTCACACCTATTGCCATCGACAAACCCCCGAGAAGTAGAACCGTCTGATTTAACCTCAACCTCGCTTGCCTTCTTGAACCTTTTCAATTTCTTTTCTTTCAGAACAAAGTTTTCCCCAGAATGAATGATATCTATAATACAACTTGGTCTAATGGCTTCCAAGTTTTTCATCAACTCTCTTGCAGTACCTCTAAATGCTTCGGGAGCATATGTACACTCCGTAGAGAAATAATCTAGCTTCTTATAGTGGGCATACAGCACAATTTCCTTCTGATAGGAATACTTGAAGGGTTTTGATCTTTTGATAGGAGATCCACTTGAAGATGTCATAATAGTTGTTGATTTCTCTAATCTTGCAACGTCACCTCTTAATAAATTCATCAAAACTGTCTCAGCCATGTCATCGGCGTTGTGGCCAGTGACAACATGATTTATTTCCAGTTTGGCAGCACCTCTATCTAAGGCTTGTCTTCTGAAAACACCACAATAAGTACAACTATTTCTGATCCCTGCACAGCTGACGATTTCATCCATCGTCCAGTTATATAGATCTCTGTAAGAGACAATCTCCAATGGTAACTGATACTGTTGCTGATTACGCTTGACGGTGGCTAAAGAATCATCTCTATATCCCATGATTCCTTCATCAATACTCAAAAGTACTATTTGAATTCCATAATTGTGACGCTCATTCAGCAGCTTCAGTATATATGCCAATACAGTGGAATCTTTACCACCTGAAGCACCAACTGCAACCCTCTCCCCAGGATAGAACAGTTTATTATTCACTATCGTATTGTGGATCTCTGTCTCAAAGACATCGTAAAAGCATAATTTACATATTCTCTGAAGATTTTTGGGTCTTTTGATCATCGCTTTGCGACAGTGACATAGCTCACAGAGCTGTGAAACCTTTGGCTTCTTAATATCGGTACTCATGGCGCTGTATCTCGGCTACTGATCCAAACGACTGTGATAACAGAGAAACGAAGCTCATCGCTTACACAATTTTTTTTCTTTTCTTTTTCTGGGCCAACTGACGTAATATCTGACAAAGCGTCAGTGCTGTGTTTTACGCGCGGACCCGTTTTTGCACACTGAAATTTTTTTTAGAAGCGAAAAAATTGGCCAAAAACATGGGATTTCCACACGAAAAAGGTCTGAAAGCAAGGACAAACGTATAGCATCCAGCCATGTCCAGTCGTTTCTTTGCCGGTGGCCAGTCCGACTCAGAGTACTCCTCATCCGAGGAGGAATTTCTCAGCTCTTCTGAAGAAGAAGAATTAAACTCATCCAGTGAAGAAGAAGAACAAGATCAGGAGGACGAACTCAGTGAAGACTCGGAATTTGCCAATGCCTCTGAAGATGAAAGTGATAGTGATTCAGACGATGACGGCCGTCCAAAGGGTCCATCCTATTTCTTGAAGAAGTCATTTGGTAAGAATGAGAGTGACAGCGATTCAGATGACGAAGATGACAAGAAGGTTGTCAAATCTGCAAAAGACAAATTGTTGGATGAAATCGAGAATTCCATCAGTGATATCGAAAACTCGTCCGTTGTTGATGACTGGATTGTCGTACTATCCGAATTCGACAAGGTTCAACGTTTGCTGATCCGTGCTCAACAACAAAGTATTCCAACCCCAAAAGTTTTCATCGCCGCTCTATCAAACTTGGATGAAAGAATCTCCAACTTCTCACCAGAGGCGAAGAAAAAATTGAACGCGTCTGTTTCAAAGGCTTTCAACACCGTCAGACAGAGAGTCAAGAAAGCTATCCGTGAGGATGTGTCTGTTATTGAGAGATATAGAGCTGATCCAGAGAATTTCGAAACTGCAGCTCCAATTGCTCAAGCTGCTACCATAAAGACAATTTCAGCCGAATCTGAAACTATCTTCAAAACTCTACGTACAGTCTCTGACTCCAGAGGTAAGAAAAATGTTGACGTTCGTGAACAAGTTAAAACTTTGGACGGTTTGATTAAATTGGCTTCTACTCCATATGAATACATTAGTATTTACCTCATGTTGATTCCTTTAAGTTTTGATTTATCTACAAGTACTTCATACTTGTCTCTAGAACAATGGCAATCAACTGGTAAAAATATCAACGATTTGTTTCAGATTTTGGAAGACAACAGGGCTGTTTATCGTGTTTTAGAGACTGCTGAAGTTGCTGATGATCTTGAAGTTCAACCAAAACCAAATGCAGAAGGAATTGTGGAAATCTTAGGGTCAGTTGTTTCATTTGTCGAAAGATTGGATGATGAATTCACTAAATCATTGCAAATTATTGACCCTCATACCACTGAATACCTTGACCGTTTGAAAGATGAGCAATTGATTTACAATACAATCATCAGAGCTCAACTGTACTCTGAACTGAATATTCCAGAATCTGAAATCACTGAGAAAGCTGGTGATCAAATTGCAAGAGTTGTTGCTAGAAGACTGGAACACATCTATTTCAAACCAAAGAGCTTAATTCAAATTGCTGAATCAAAAGCTTGGGAAACTTTCAAGCAAAGATCATATATCTCAGATGCTGATGCCTCAACCGATCAGTTACTAGACTCATTAGCATCAACTCTTTACAAACAATCAAATGCTATCTACCGTAAGAAGGCAATGCTATCACATATTTATTACTATGCATTCAACAACCAATATTACAAAGCAAGAGATATGTTCCTAATGTCACATTTACAATCTACAATTCACACATCAGATCCATCTTTGCAAATCTTGTTCAACAGAGCTTTGGTCCAACTAGGTCTTTCTGCTTTCAGAAGCGGTTTGATTCAAGATGCCCACCAAACCCTACAAGAAATTGCTACTTCTCCACGTCACAGAGAATTATTAGGTCAGGGTACTCAAAGATTTAGCAGTCAAACCTCAGTTATTGATAAACAACGTTTACTACCATTCCATACACACATTAACTTAGAATTGCTAGAGGCTGTTTTCTTAACCTCTTCGTTGTTGATTGAAATTCCACAGTATGCTCAGTTAGGAACCTCAATTGATGCAAGAAAGAGATTGCAAAATAGATCTTTCAGAAGAACTCTGGAGTTCCATGAAAAGCAAACGTTCCAAGGCCCTCCAGGTAATACTACTGACTACATCATGCATGCTGCTAAGGCTTTACAAGCTGGAGACTGGAAGAAATCATCTGAGTTATTGGCTTCACTAAAGATCTGGAACTTATTCCCAGAAAGTGAAAACGTTAAGAATCTGATCAGACAAAAGATTCAAGTCGAAGGTTTGCGGACCTACTTGTTCCAATTCAAGTCTTTCTACTCAAAGTTGTCAATTACAAAGTTGTCTCAACTGTTTGAACTACCAGAATCAAAAATCTTTGCTATTGTTTCAAAGATGATTATGAATGAGGAATTGGCTGCTGGTTTAGATCAGGTTTCGAACTCTGTTGTTTTCACAAAAGGTGTTGAATTAACAAAACTACAAGAATTAGCCCTATCGCTAGCTGATAAAGCTAATTCATTGACTGAGCGTAATGAACGTTTAGTTGGCTCTCAGCAGCAACAAGGAGGTTATTCAAACAACTACAACAGCTCATCTAACAACAATCAAAACAAAACCGCCAACATAACAAAAACTTGAAATTTGCTCCAGCTACTACACCAGGTTCAATCTCCGGAGCTTTGAATGGTATGGATAAGAGAAAAAGAAGCACTCATGCTTGAATAGAACATGTATTGAAAAAGAAGAGAAATGATCAAGAGGTCACTTGCTGTTGCTTCCTTGAATTTGTACATTAAGATAAACAAATACACTAATGTAAACAGTTTTTTGAATCGATTAAAGTAGTACACCAATTTTGTCTCTATGATTGCAGAATAATGCAGTTCACGCAAAATAACTTCTCCATAGAACACCTTCCAAATCTTCCAATTGTAATTCAGTGAAAGAAGTACGGTCAATATGCCAAGTGTCAGCCCTCAATTTTTTGAAATCACTTAAGATATCCTTTGCAGATTTTCCCACAACTCCGCTCATTGAAGAGGCTTTAGCCAAAAGAACAACTTCAGATGGCAACCATTTTGGCGGTGGTGAAACATATGGGAATGCAGATACCAGTGCCCCAATACCAAGAGTACTCCCATGCAGTTTGATAATTTTTTCATTTGTCAGATTCTTAGTTCCCTTATTTTTACTCAAGATTTTGTTGTATCTCTCAATGAACTTCTTTGTTGGTTTCAAATCTTGAGAATTGTGTATAATACCAGATAAGACACTTGAAGCTCTTATTCTCACTTCAACAGAACTATGGAATAGCAGTTTGTCAATTCTCTCCAAAATAGAATTCTTCTGTTCAGAGGATAGTAGTAGCAGGTTTCTTGAAAAGAAAATCTCAATAAAGGATAACTGCATCAAAATTTGATGAATTTTAGTATGTTCAATTGTGGTGATTGACAAAATATCCTCAATATGTTCCAATCTGTACGGAATACTAGCAAGTCTTCTATAAATGCTAGTTGGATCAAGATTACCCAACTTGCACAATTCTCTGTTATTCTCAAGCTGAATCAAAAATGGGGAGACATAATCCTTGACGAAATGAGTTATTCCCAAGCAATAGGCCCCATGAACAGAATCGCTGATCCAGTTCAAAATTGTGGAGGTCAAATAGTAATAATCAGATTTGAGAGAGTCCTGAACTGATAAATTTTCAATTTTAATATTCTGGGCTTTGATTTCTTCAAATATTTCAATTATCTTTTTGGAGTAAGCTTCAGGGAAAGAACACAAAAAGGACCCAAGGTCATTACCTTTATGAGATTCTAAAAACTCTGTTGAATTCTTGTGATTCTCTTTCACGAACGTATATGTTAGTGTTGAGAGCAAACCGCCAATTTGATCACGAACAAGTTGATAGGGATGTGCGAAAGGTATGTCATCCAAGAATTGTTGATAGTTGTAGTATCTGTAGTTAACTGAAGCCAAGAATGATCTAGCAAATCCAATTCGAGAACCTTGCGCAAAAGCCAAATTGGAATCAACATTCACTATAGATTTCAAATTTTCGATTTGTTTGACAACAATTGGAACTCTTTTGAAATCAATCTTGTTAGGTAACAGCCAAAATATCACGCTCCAAACAGCAGTAGACTCAGGAGTAAGTTCTGTGAATAAAGCCTTTGAGAAGAAGTCATCTAAAACCACATCTCTCTTTTGCAAGTTTTCTTGTGAGGTAAATGAAGTACCCTGTAACAATCCACATACAATTTCAGCCCCTATAATCACCGCGGCCTTCTCATCTTTGTTATAAAGCTCAGATAAAAGCTCCAGTACTTCATGATATTCGATGTTAGCCGATTCCAACTTGATCAGCTTAATCGTAGTACTTATGAGAGAGACCTCTGTCTCCTGAAAGTTACCACTAGTTTCATTCTCTTGCGCCAAAACTTCAAAAATTTTCTTCAACAGATCTTTTGTCAGCAAAGCACCGATTGACTTCAGACATTCCTTGTCCTCTGAATTCAAGTGCAAATCAACACTTCCAGCTTTGAGTGCAAGAAGCTTTTTGCCCCAAAATAGATAGCCACTATGAAGCTTACCGTCAACGAAATATTGAGGATTCTCAAAGTTTTCAACTTCGTTTTCGAACTTCTCAGTGAAATTTTCAGTGTTAGACTCAACTTCCAGTAGCTCATCTCTAGCATATCCAATAGTGAAGCTATTCTTCAAATCATGCCTATAACTTGCAAAAGTCAAGATCTTACTCACAAGTCTTGAAAATGCCTTGATACAAAGTCTCACCAAAGAAGGATGATGTGTCTTTGCTCTTTCAATCAAAACTTTGATGACATCAGGATTGGTGGGAAATTCGTAGTACTCCTGCAAATTAACAACAAACTTTAGATAAAATAATGACAGCTTCCAGTGGCCGACTTTAGCTTCTTCACTGATCAAAAGATCTTGCAGCTCTGATAACTTCTTGGTGTATTTTTCTCTCTTCAAGTCCTTGGCGGTTTTAACAGTTGAAATCTCTAAATCTATGAATTTATCATTTGGTCTTAAAGCAGAGTCTATCTGTGCTTCATTGAATATAACAACAGCTGACGGAACTTGGACTGATGTACAGAGGTCGTTGAAGCAGTTCTGAGCTATGCTATTGATATCGTGATCTTTCAACTTCAAACAGTCACCCAGAATTCTAACTACTCTATTAATATTGAAGTAATCATGGATCAATTTCTTTGAAATCTTCGTCAGCCTCAAAATCATTAAGCCAGATTCCAACTTCTTGAAATCGTTGCTCTTCACGAATTCTTCAAGTCTGGTCAGGAGTTCAGCAATAACCAGGCCATAAGAACCAATCAGCTTCTTCATTGTCTCAATTAGAACAACCTGAGCTGGTAAGTTGACAGCTGAGAAAGATGACGTAGCAAAATTAACAACATCCTTTAACAGAATCTTGTCAAGCTTTGACTGGAATCTATTGGTGGTGTGTAGAATAACTCTTTGACGGTGGAATTTCTCTAGTCTGGCACCAAGCGTAGTTCTTGTATATGGTTTGGAGTGATTCGCTAATGATTGAACTTTCTTCAAGAAAGTATAATCAACAAAAAGTTGATCGTCAACGTCAAACGATGATTCCTTACCGACATCACAGAAGTAGGTTCTGATAGTCAATAATAGAACTTGAGTCAAATTAACATTGTTCTCTTTGCTCTCTCTTAGCTCAACGGCTAACCTATGCAAGCTATGACCTATCATGGTCTTCAAAGAATGAATGTGACCATAACTTGAGTATTTTCTTTTTTCCTCTTGAGTCTGGCCAAAAAAGTAATTACAGTTGTAGAGTTTTGACTCTCTGAAAGCAATTGCTGGATTCATAACCGAGGTTAAATCACTTTCATGCGGACCAGTTGGAGTTAACGCTCTGGAACTCAAACTTTGATCATCATCAACATCCATGGCCTGTGGATTGTCAAGATCTTCGGGACCTCTAATATTGTTGAAATTCAACGCGCCATCGCCGTCGTTAGATTCCTTTGATGGCTCAGAAGACATGGCAGAGTCATTATCTTTCTTAGTGATTTCTTCAATATCAATATTCAGTTCAGTATCTTCACTCTTTGATTCTCTCAGAGATTTCAATATCATCAATTTTTTCTGCAACGAAGTTCGGCTGTATTCATCATCTAGACTTTCAGAATTGAAATCTGGATCGAATAAAATACTTGCCCCTGATAATGTATGACTCAAATATAACAGATCTTTACCCAGTTGGTCACTTGCAGTCAAATCGTTTAATTTTCCACTATAGATCAATGAATCGATGTTTTGCAAAGTCTTAATAACGACGACTTCAAAGATTTCGACAGCAAACGAAATTTCGTTTACTGACGGAATGTACCATTCGAAATCCAAATTCTCTGGGTCGAATTTATCATCGCTAAATTGGCCCAATCCCCATCTTGCTTCAATATCACTTGGATCAGGTTCTGTTTGGAAAACTCTATTTTCTTTCAACTTGACATTAGTTAAGTTCTTCAAAGTCTTATGGATAATGTAGGTTGCAGGACCATCCAAAGAAGGGTTTGTAAGAGTCTCAAATAGGTACGATATCAAATCCAGATATTCCTTGCGAAAGTTCAAAACTTCACCACTAGAAACACTTAAGACTTCACTCGTGATGGTCAGATACAACACGAGCCTTTTATCACCACCTAACACCTTACCTGTCTTATTTCTGGTTTTACCTGCATCGCCTTGATCAATCTCATATCTGATCATTTTATCCAACATGCTGAAGAACTCAGTGGCTAACTTCGGACTTCTTTTCACAACCGATGCAACAATATTGGCCATCAATGCTTCATTGTTACTTTGATTGTTGAGATCATCGCTCTGTAGCTTTTCCTTGACCACCTTAACCATATACTGGAATATATCTTCTGATAGCGATTCGACCAAGATTAATAACGTTTGACTGAACTTGAACAATAACTTCTCGTTCAAATCCGCTTCAAGTAACAAGGTATACTTATCAATAAGGGTTTTGATCAAGTCTTTGAAAATTCTGGTACTGGCGATGAAAGCTTTCTTCAGATCTTCCGCATCAGGATGATATTCTAGAGTTGGATTCTCCTTTATGAAATAAAGATGTTCTTGAATAAATCCCAACGTGTTCGATTCAAAAGAGATGTAATCGTCAGGCGATGAAAAATCATAAAGCTGGATGAATGATACAACAGTAACAATAGCATTGAATGCGCTGTTGGTGAGGTCTAAATCATTGGTACCAACCTTATTGATCACTAGAGATAAAATATTCGTAACATGCACCCTGTAGATGTTATCTGAAATCATAAATCTTGCAATCTCAGTGAATTGTTTCAAAGAAACTATCAATCTGTGACTAGAGTCAATATATTGATCAGTCAAGGAGTCGTAGATGTCCAACAGTATCCGATTCAGCAGCTCATGTCGAGACTCAGATGGCAGATCTGATAACACTCCAATTGAGGCAACAAAATAATTTGAGGCAGAGTCTCTTTTAGACAGTGAACCTAACAAGACAATATCTTTGAAAATTTTCACAATCTTAGTGTTCATCTCCTTTGTCAGCTTTAGGTTGATATCAACAGAGTCTATATCTTCTTCTACTTCCTCCTCTTCCTTTAAATATCTATAGTGGTATCTTGATAGTAGTTTATGAACAAATTTAGCAATCAGATTCGTCCATGGGCCAACATTAGAAGGGTGAGCAAATGTTTCCAAAGATGATAATAAAGTTGAAATCTTGTCAAGGATACGCTCAAAATTCTGACTAGTAATTGAAAACACTAGAATTTCAGAGACCGCTTGAAAACCAGAGATTTTTTGTTCAAGTCTTAAATTGACTTGAGCTTTGTTTAGAATGAAATTCAGTTGATTCTCCGTAAACACACCGAAATCTTTGAAAACAGATACAGGTACCTGATTTTTGAGAACTTTGAAATAAATCTGCCTAGCAATTTTTCCCAAAAGCAAAGTCAGATTTATTTCGATGACTTTATTCAACGTATTGTTTGACAAAATATGGAAAATGGAAGGCAAAAAATCCAAAACTGATTCTTTTTCAGTGATTATTATGGGCAAACAATTTGTCAAGATAGCAGAACTCAACGGAGAAGTGGAAAGGGAGAATCTTTCCAAAGACCAATCATAAATTTCTCTCATGGATTCCTCAACAAAGAAATAATTTGCGTTTGATGCCAAACGCATGTATAAACTAACTGTTTCCTTATCTGCTTCTGATGATAATGGAAGGTAGATATCATAGTTTGGATTCGGATCAGGAAAGAATTGCTTGCAGAATGTCAGTAAGGAAGTATGGTCTAGGATTAATGCATTACTTTCTCTTAGTAGCTCTCTATACTTTGCAGTTAACTTGATAAACATCGTAACAAACAGATCGTCCTTGACTGATTGACCAGTAGACAGGGCCAAATAATAGTAAACCTTGGCCAAAGACGCTCTCAGTTTCAATGGCAAGTCGACCTTCATCTTTAAACAACTCTTCAATTCATTTGTCCAATGATTCACGCTAACAACAGTGGCTGATCTAGGCATAACCTTGCCAATGATACCGGATGATTTGACTTCATCATCCTCTTCGTCACCTTCGTCATCATCTTGGTAGTTCTCCACATCAAACTTCAAATCAGCACTAAAGAAATCAGTATCTAGAGCCAATTCAATGTCATTTCTGACTGTGGATAAATCCTTTGTGGAGATGGAGATCAAACCTTCTAGATCCATGGATTTGATAGCAATGTAGAGATGAACCAGGATGTGACTCAAGTACTTTGCATGATCGGTATGGGTTTCAGTGCTATATGGCAACAGTTTTATCAGATTCAATTGTCTCTTTGTCTTTCTTGAGAACCATTTAGAATCCTTGTCAAGGGCCCTTTCAAGATATTGATCGTAATTTTGTGGATAGTCCAAGCTATAACGCTTCAATCTTTCCTGCAGGAGTTTATCCTCATGATCAACAGTAGGGTATGGGTCTGGAGTTCTGGACTTGTGGAATGGGGACTCCTTGACGAATGAACCGAGTCCAGTACTGGAGATGGAGCGATGGATGTCAGACGACTTCCCAGATGGGCTCAGGGCTGATAAGAGCTTATTGCGGAGAGGCGTTGGCGCCTTAATGCTGGAATTATGAGACATTGCGACAAGTGGAGCCCAGCAGCTAGTCTGAGCAGTGCCAAAGGGTCAATTGCGGTGATTTGAATGTCTTTCAGCGAGTTGAATTACAGAGGCAAACGGGACCGCCTTCGAATCTTTATAAACATATGACGATCCCGGTATGCGCACACTCCCCATCCCCTCCGAATGGTTATGTAGCGATGGCGCAAAGCGCCGCGCAGTTCCGACCCAATGAGATGAGTTTTTTTGCCGAATTCCGACTCCTTTTTTTATATTACCGCATTTTCTTCCTTTAGAGCCTTTATATATTGCCTCTTCTGCAGCTCCAGCTCCATCTCCAGCTCCAGTCAGAAGCTAACCAACCTAATTCGCACACGCACACGCACAACCTACTCCAGATGGCTTTCTTCCGCTCGCTCAAGTTTTATCTCAAAGCCATCCTTGCTCTCACTGTCTTTGGCCTTTGTTCCATCTATGGGGTTTTGTGCTCCCTTGTGTTTGCCCTCATCGGGAAGCGTCATCTTGCTCAGTGGTCCACAGCCAGAGTTTTCTACTACCTTTTCAAGTTTTTCCTGGGCATCAGAATCAAGCTCGTCAACGGTGAGCGTTTAGACAGCTTGCCAGCTATCATCGTTGGTAACCATCAATCTGCCCTAGATATTTTGATATTGGGCCGTATCTTCCCTCCGGGATGTACTGTCACCTCTAAAAAATCTTTGAAATGGATCCCATTCTTGGGTTGGTTCATGTCCCTGAGTGGTACCTTCTTCTTGGACCGTTCAAACAGAGAGAAATCCGTCAAGACCTTGAAGGCTGCGCTAGATGACTTGAAAGATAAGAAGAGAGGTCTATACATTTTCCCAGAAGGTACCAGATCGTATTCTACTACTCCAACTTTACTTTCTTTCAAAAAGGGTGCATTCCATTTGGCCCAGCAGGCGCAGGTCCCAATCATCCCTATCGTTGTTTCGAACACTTCAACATTGATCAATTCTAAAACCAAAACTTTTGAAACAGGTGAGATCATCATCCATGTGCTTCCTCCAATGTCTACTGAGGGTTTGAAGACAGAAGATGTCGGTGCCTTTACGGAGAAGGTGCGAGATGCAATGCTGAAGGAAATAGAAATTGTCGGTTACTCGATTCCTGACTCTTTACTTGCCATTGAAGATTCAATCAAGGACAATGAATCAGATGAGGAATATGAAAGTGTCTCTAGCGATGTAAGCGAAACAGATGGACCTGCCATCGAAGATCACACTACCACAGGAGTCAATGCTGAAAGAACGTCTCTATTGAGCAAAACAGATCCCTAGATTCGCATAATTAATTCTTTTTTTTCTCTGATTCCAATAGTAGATTTTAAAATGCTGCCATTTTTTTTCGTCCGCATGTAAATTTTTTGACAATAGACACGGTATACCGTAACACAACGGGTTCCAAAGTCAATAAACTATGGCTAAAAAACAGACATCCGGACCTTCGCTGACGCAGCGTGAACGTAAGCAGCTGGCCAAAGAGAAGGCAGCTGCAGCTCCAGCTATCTCTGAGGAAGAAGCCTCCGCAGAAGATGAGAAAAAGAAGGAAGTCGAGAAGTCAGCCCAGATTCCTCGTGCTCCACCTGAGAGAGCTCTTATTTGGTTCTATCAGTTCTACAAGGAACATCTAACGACCAATATCTTTGTTGAGTTTGGTATTCTTGGGTTAACTGTCCAACAGACTTACTTGGCTTACTTTCCAACATATGAAGCTACTCATTCTGGACTGAATCTATGTATTTCCACTCTATGTGGTTTCATAGCATATGCCTTTGCCGTTCTTGTCATCTACAAATCAAGAGATCAGTTACCCACCTGGAATACCATATACCTTCTTTTCCTACCTGCAACCTTAAGTTTCATCTTCAACAAAGACTTATTGTTATATAACGTTGCTTTTACCATGACTTCTTTAGATTTACCTATTATTGCTAGATTCTTCGTACAATTCACAGTCATTGGTTCAAACAGCGATTATGGAAGAAGTCCAGTTTACAATTCACAGTTAATTGTTGCTCATCTTATTATTAATTATGCCCTATCCAAAGTATCAGAACTGAAATCATGGGATGTTACCGAAAACAATCTATTCAGTATTTTGATTATTGATCTCTTCTTGATCAAGAGTGAAATGATCCATGTGCTGATCCTACAAAAACTCATCATTTCATTCAGTGCTGGTTTATTGGTCATCTACGCTATCAATTTGCTACTCAAAACCCCTACAATCTTCAGAAGTTTACTTATCATCTCCGCTTGGTCTACCACTTTCATTTATTTGACCTTATACCAATTGAACCCTGTATTAGATGGTGATGCATTGACATGGTTGTATAACTTTGTGACTTTAACTGAAACAAGAGTGAAGATCTTGACTGTTTGGTTAGGCTCATTGTTGTTGTTGATACCTACCATATTTAACTACAAGATAAACCTATCTTCAAACTCGAGAAGAAAGATATGGCATTTTTTGGTGCTAATACTATTGGCATATCCATTATACATTGACCCAGAGTTTGTTCAATTAAGTTTATCCGGTACTTTAGTCTTGTTCTTAATCGTGGAGATGATTAGATACCTCAACTTGTATCCTTTGGGAGAGTATCTGGACACTAACTTGAGACACTTTGCTGATTTCAGAGACGATCAGGGACCAATCATTATTTCTTATATTTACTTGTTCATTGGTATATCGTTACCTATTTTGTTCAACAAAAGCGCTGTTGGCCTAATTGCTTTGGGTGCTGGTGACTCATTGGCATCTATTATTGGTACAAACATTGGTTTGGTCAAATGGGCTAATTCAAATAAGACAATTGAGGGAACAATGGCATTTATCTTGGCTACATTTTTTGTATCTGCAGGATTCAAATGGCTAGACTTATTCTTTGAAGGGAAGAGTTATCATGCGCTATTATTGACATGTACCCTTAGTGGACTCTTAGAAGGTAACAGCAACATGAACGACAACATCATGATTCCTGGTTTCATGCTTGTTTTATTAGAAGTTTTGAAATAGAATTCTTTTATCGCTATATATTTAGCTGTCTAGATGATTAACGTACTTTAATTGTGCCTGTTCATTTAAATGGATATCATTTGACATTTTGAAAGTAGACTACGTAAGCCTTCGCAGCAAAGACTTCATCAACCAGTCTTCAATATCTCCGACTTTCGAATTGTATAGACTTCATTCTCCAGGAATAACTTTCCATTGATTCCATCTCTATCAGAACTAGAGTGTATAACCACTTTTCTATCCAACAAGATGGAAGGAATGGTGCTGATATCTTTCAATGTTTCAGCGCCGTTGCTTTGAGTCAGTCCAGTTTCGAAAAACTTCATCAATGAACTAGATATGACAGCACAATTGAAATGTAGTTGTAAACTCTTCAAAGCTTGGAAAAGTGAGGAATACTCCATTGGATAATTCTGCTCTGATACCATGGGCCAATGGTACAATGAGATATTATCAAGTACAACCATGCCCAAAACTGCCTGCGTGGAGAAAACATACTGCTGAAAATATTCAGGATCTTTGAGTTGCTTTAGATACTTTATCAGATCAGTGATTGTAGTCAGGTCACGCTTGATGACGAGTCTTTCTGGTCTGAGATGAGCGATTCTGTCTTTAGTTGCAATATAGTAAGGATTATTTGAGTTCCAAGAGTAATCTAAATCCATCAAAATAACAACATTTGGAGATGATTCAAGACTTTTGATTATGATATCGGATATGATTCTATGCCTTGATTTATTTTCATCGATAACATGCAGTTCCTGAAAGGATCTATCTGGAATGAATGGGATTTCTAAGGCTTGGGGTAGAGGAGCAAAACACTATCTCGTGGTTAGTTAAGCGTAGATGATGGAAGAAACGACTAACCTGTCGAAGTTTGCATGGTTTCAAACCTTTGAGTATCTCCATTTCTGAGCATTAATACGCCTGAGATGGAATTGAGGACATTATAGTGGTGGATCCAAACTTTGGATGTGTATGTCAACATACACCAACTAACAGAAAGTGGTTCAGACACTAACAATCACGTGTAATTCACGTGACGATGCTGCCCACAACCACAGAAATTTTTTTTTTCGCTCACAAAGTTCAATTGCGATGAGCTTGTAACGTTTGAACAGCATTTAATTTCTAGTCATCAGATCTACACTAGAGAATATGAGTGAAGAGCAAAAGGTTGAACAGCCACCTGTTGAGGCTGTTGTTGAAGAACAAAAACAAGAAGAACCAAAAATTGACACAGCTGAAGTTGCAGAACCAACTGAACAAACTGAACAAACTGAACAAACTGAACAAACTGAACAAACTGAACAGCCTGAATCAGCAGAAGCCAAACCTACTGAGCCTATTGAATCCGTTGAATCTGCTGTTGAGGAACCAAAGGAGTTCAATCCTGAAGATGTTATAAAACAAGTTGAATTCTACTTCAGTGACTCTAACTTACCAAAAGATAAATTCTTATGGAGAACCGTGCAGTCTAACTCAGAGGGTTGGGTTCCAATAAAAACAATTGCATCTTTCAACAGAATGAAAAAATTCAGACCATATGAAGCTATTGTAACTGCTTTGAAGACATCAGATTTCTTAATTATCAGTGAAAATGATGAATTGATCAGACGTAAAGACCCAATCTTACCACCAAAGGAATCTGAAAAGCAACTAAGATTCCAAAGATCTATCTATGCCAAAGGTTTCGGTGAAGAGACTGAAACCACTCAAGAAGAACTTGAGAAATGGTTTGCTCAATATGGTACAGTTAATGAAGTTAGATTGAGAAGAGATGAGGCTAAGAAATTCAAATCCTCAGTTTTCGTTGAGTTTAACAATTTAGAAGATGCTAAGAAATTCGTTGAGTTGGATCCAAAACCAAAATATGGTGAAAGCGAGTTGTTAATCATGAGCAAACCTGCTTATGTCGAAATGAAAGCTCAAAATGAAAACTTCGGTGGTGACAACAATAAAAAGAGAAAATTCAACGGTTTCAAGAACAAGAAAAACTTCGGTAAACGTCAAAGAAACTAAATTCATCCAGCTGGTGAACGGCTTCGTGTATAATAAAAGGAATAATAAATCAGAATACAGTTATAGTGTTGGACTAGTCCATCGATGGGGCCTGTCTTTCGAAGAAAGACCCTCATTATTATAAAACACATAACAAAGTATACAACTTTCCTCACCAAAAATGTCCTTTTAATCAATCATAAATAATAAACTACTACACACAAAATACCTAGCACAAATTCACTCTGCAGAACTAGTTACAGTTGTACTTGTTGCAACGGCACTTGTTTCAGAACCAATCCCTGTTGCTGCAGGTGCCATGATCATGGGCGTCAGTATTCTATCCGCTGGATTGTACCAACCACCGTTATCACTAGGATATAGCGCAGGACTTGCCCAGTTAGCCTGACTTGAAATAATGTATGACCAACCTTGAGTAATGGTTGTGTCTTGTTTCAGCAAGTCAGTTCTTAAGGTTGAGAAATACGACACTGCACTGGTTGGAAATTGTCTCGTCCATTGTGTTGCAGCCTTTGTAACAGAAGCACCAGGTTGCAGTTGCATTGGGGCAAAGCGTGCAACTCCTGTTTGTAAAGTGTATGGAACGGTAAAAGATTTTGTATCTATGCTGATTATTGTCTGCCCTGTACCTATTAGTGAGGTTTGAGCGGATGGCGGAGTTGCCAGTTCACCTGCAATTGGTCGGTAAGTACCTGTCATTCCTGTTAGATTGAAACGATAAGTATAATGAATTGTATAACCTTTTGGATTTTCTGCAAAGACTTGGATGTAATACAACCCACTGGCGCCAACCGTTGATTCAATTGACAAAGAAACACTATTATCTTGAACCTCAGATGCGTCGAATTTTTTCAACGTTACCACTGAGTCAACTGCAACATTTGGACCGGTACATAACACGAAAGTATACGATTGAATCTCATCCAGTTGTGGGACAGCCTGAGACTCGATCCAAGAAACTTCGATATCGACAGACCCACCTGAAGCTGCAAAACTCTGTCCCTGTAATGGTTTAGAGATGGAAACATCTGCACTCGTGAAACTGAACCACAGAAATAGGAAAAGGGCAATATTCTGTATCAACATTTTTGGCCAATAAATAACAGCAAATGAGACCGATCAAAGACCAAGTTGAATAGTGAAGGTAAAGATGGATGCACCGATGTGGATATAAATTAAGCGAGTGCCTTGAGTTTGATAGTTACCAGTTTTGTTTCAGCAATATTGTTGGTCTACGGAAAGAAGCAAGAGACATGTTATGTTTCTATTATTTTGAAGTATTTCTATTATTTTGAATTGTTGCCATTTACTACCATCTGAAAGAGAAAGAGATAGATTTTGTGGAGAGCACGAAGTTTAATTACAAGAACGCCATGCAGGCTCCTGCATAATAGCACTCCGAGCAGCCCATATCTGGAAATATGTAGCCCGGGTAACCCTGCATCGCGCAAGTCCTATTGACCACATCCCTACAAATGACCATGAAGACGCGTCATTTGTGTCTCCATTGGGACGAGAAAAATACTAAACCTTAAACTCCAGTCATCGAGATTCGGCAATCGGGGACTGAGACGCGAGATCTAAGTAAACCCGTAAGCTGGAAGCTGCAGTAGCTACTGTCAGTTGTCGCACTGGGCAGCGTGTGGTTGTCCTCTATGTAAGGGTACGCGTTCAACTGCCAGGAAATTGGAGGTAACTCAACTCAGAGGGTATATTTCCGTAACAGGTCCCGCGTCCAGGATATGTCTATAGACTGATGATGATACCTTTTCCTCTGACCACCGCTTAGCCTCATGCCATCAGTAGTTGACAGACGGAAGACCATATTCTCAACTTATTTTTTTCCTTTTGCCACTTGGGCCACGGGGGAGTCTGATTTCCTTATCGAGTGGTACTGATAGGACAAAAAAACTCAAATTCTGAGAGGTTAACCTTAATTTCTTTGACGTATCAATTGTAACTGGAGGATCTTGGATCATCAAATCAGGTGTACTTGGCCTCAGATATAATCCTTTCTATAATCATGCGAGACCGCGATACATGCATGATCATTGATGTTCAGGGTTCATAAGCCCCTGAGTTTTACTCGGTCGAACGTGCCAATGGAAAATATCACTGGAAAAATTCCCTAAACATGGGCTCGGCATGTCTTCTCTCTCTTTCGCAATGACTTTGAATCTTGAATCTTTAAATAATCCAGATCCTCAATCTCTTCTGGCCCGTTCATACGTGTTACATACTATATGTTTTTTCGGTGGTTGGGATGAATGTTCTTGCTTCACAGTTGTAACGGTAAATCTCTACACCAAAGGGGGTAATCCTTCCGGATATGGTGATAGTGTGGGCACAAAAGGTGGCTCTTTCTGGGACTCTTCAGTAAAAGGGTGAAATTGTATCTAGTTGCAGTACTTCTTCAGATCATCCATCATCATCTCTACTGATCATCATCAGAAAATGTCACCACGTGTCAATCTAACCTCGCTCTCCTCATTCAATGAGAATCATTCATTATACCACCAAGTTCGTCCTTCGTTCAACTCGGAACTGGTTCCTAAATTCTTCAACGATTTAGGTTTAAACTCGAATGAGCGTAAAAGTATATTAGAACTGGCTGTTGGAACAGGTCTATTCACCCAAGAAATCATAACTGAGGGATTGGACAAAAAGCATGATTTGTTATTTGTCGAACCTAGTGAAGGTATGTTGAAAAGTTTCAGAGAGAACTTCCCTCAATTTGAATCAAAACTTGGTTCCAGTTATGACTTGCCACTACCTGACAATTCTGTTGACGTCGTGATTATTGCACAGGCATTCCACTGGTTTTCTGATTTAGAATCTGTCAAAGAATTGAATAGAGTCCTTAAAAAAGATGGTAAAATAGGTTTGATTTGGAATTTTGACACCATTGATAACAATGAAAACATAAATACTGGAGCACTCAAATGGGATATTGATCCAAATGAGATAGATGAAACTACAACATGGAGAGAAGTGGCTCATTTGGCTCAATCATATGATTCAGGTGTTCCTCAATATAGAAAAGGTCAATGGAGAAACGTCTTTGAATCTCCTGCAGGTAAAAAGTATTTTGACGCTTCTAAAACCATTGATGAAGTGAGCCACCGTATAGTTCCCTTCGAAAATGAGAAGGTTTATGGTTATTGGTTATCTAGAAGTTATATCACTTCCTTACCTGATGAATCCAAACTAGTGCTTAAGGGCAAGATCGAAAAGCTCCTTTCAGAGGCACCAGCGAAGGATTTTGTCGATCCAACTCATGTTAAACAGCTTCTAGGTACCCATTACTTCATTGCGCCAGTTAATAAGTGAGATCAAATAGTTTCATAGATCTTATGAATGAAATCCCACATAGTGAACTTGATCTCTTCTGATTGTGCTAATCTCGGTAGTCCCCTGTTAAATTTTAGCTTCCCATCGTTTGTAAGCATGATGAAACTGCATCGTAGTCTCGAAATCTTCAGTTTGTTGAAATCAATCGAGGTTTGAATGTTTAAATAATCATACAGAGTCTTTAATAGGTCTTGGTCAATCTTAGTAAACTGCAACACATCACTGTTTCTCAGCTCAATCGTGATACTACCTAGTGCGTTGAGTAATGTTCTTGTTTGAAATTGCAATTCAACGTCACCTAATCTTGTTTGGTTCACTAATCCATCGATGGTGAACTTCAAGGTGTCTATAATGAATTCAGATGAAAACTTCAAAGAACGTATTATCAACCCATGTTTATTTTTGAGCCAGTGGAAGATCAAATTTTGCAGCTTTGCAAAACATTTGATCAGTATCAGTGAATTGTTGTAAGTAGTAGAGGTATCTTCTGTGCTGATGAAAGTGATAGTTTGTGGCTTGTAGAAATCCTGAGGAAATCGTATCGTAATGGTCTCAACGTCATATACTATTCCTTGATAGTCGTGGCTGTCTCTCTGGATATCAATCTCAGTCATTTCTCGGAGTTGGTCGGTGGTTATGGACGAAAGAGCTGTTGAGATGATGAGATCTTGCTGTGAACTGGCAAGCACAGCGAGAACCAGCAGCTTGAGATCGGCAACTTCATTGTCCCAAAGTACCTCCTGCAAGGAACTGGTCTTGAAGAGCTTCAGGTTCGTATCAAATATGCTATTCATCAGGCCCGATCTTTCTCATACGGTAGAGAGCTGAGTGAGACGTTAATACCTCTTTGTTTACTTTTCAAGTGCGGCCGAGCACTGATTCGAGAAACGAATTAAAAGTGCATTTGCTGATACATACGTTTCATTCACAATCTGACCTTCTCTCCTTCCTACCTTGCACAACATTACACAATCTAGTCCACTCAAGGGAACTCGCCGCAATGAGTAACTTTTGGGACAATAACAAAGAAGGTATCTTCAAAGGTGTCGGTGCAGCAGGCAAGTACACTTATAAAGGTGCCAAAGTCGTGGGAAAGGCCGGTTATAACGCAGCAAAGAACACAAAGGACAACTACGACAAGAGTAAGGGAAAATCCCCGGAGGCCAATGAAGATGTCGTAGTTTCTACCTATAGTAGTATGCCTGCTGCCAAAGACCCAATTCTGTTTCCTCCCCCACCTTTGAAACCGGGGCAGAAGCAATATACCAGTGAAAAGATCAAAACTCTTCAAGGACAGACACCTCCTCCTCAACTTCAGCAACCTCAAGCTCAGCAATCTCAACAGTATCAGCAGCAGTACCAACCACCGCAATATCAGCAGTTTCAACAACCTCAACAACCTCAACAACCTCAACAACCTCAACAACTTCAACAACCTCAACAACTTCAACAACCTCAACAACCTCAAGCACAAGCCCCACAGCCTCAACCATACCAGCTGTTCCCACAATCACAACAGCCTCAGACTCCTGCTGGTGAGCCTGTTCAACAACATACCTCTACGATCCAACCCGTGCCAGTCCAAGCACCAACACTTGACTATTCACATCCATATTATCAAGGCGCAGTTTCTCTGCCACATGAACCTCCAGTTCAAGAACAACCTCAGAACCCTGCTGCTTCAGGGCCTGCTTCTTACAACAGACCAGCTGTTCCTGTCCCTGCTCCTGCTCCTGCTCCTCCTATTCAACAGGCACATGTTGCCTCTGTTGAACCCATATATACGAGCTCACCGTCTCCAGACCTTACAAATATCCCAATCCCTCCTAAGTATGATCCCAACCCAGTTCAGCCCTCTCCTCATGGATCTGTTGCTGTAGGAGAACCAGCACAAGGATATTATACTGCTCAGCCGTCAGTTCAGTTTCACCCTACTCAAGCTCAAGTTCAAGACAAGGCCGCTTTGCAGGCCCCTGTTCAATTTCAGCTCCCTGTTCAAGCTCCTGTCATCCAGACTCCAGCACCATCACAAGCACCTGTTCAAGCCACTTCAACTCCAGTGCCAGTAATTCCTCTTCCTCCAAGATCTGCTGTGTCACTCCCTCAGCATTTGCCGCAACCTGTGATCCAGACACCAAACGAAGAAGGTGAAAAGAAAGAGGAAGAGAAAGTAGTTCATAAGGGTATTGCTGGTTCATATGACTACAAGGTTGATGTGAAATTTGCACCTCCACCATCACATAGGGATCTCAATAAAAATGGACAGGTGGAACGAAAACCATTGCAGAGAACTAGTACATCAACGTCCACTTCTTCCAATCGTTCAAAGAGTGTTGATTCTTCTCGTGAAGCTGGAGCCTCTTCAACCCGTCCAGTACCGGTCCCAAGATCTCATGCTGCCACACCAAGTGTCAATTTCCCTCCTCCTCCAAGACCTACCAATCCAGGTGGTGCATGTCCTCCTCATTCCCCACGTCCATCATACCAACACTCTAATGAGATCCAGCCACCACAACAACATGGCTCTCATGCTCCACCACAATACAGTCATGCGCCGACTTATTCTTCCAACCCACAGACACCTATAAGTCAAACACCTGAACACGTACCTAGTGTTTACTCACCAAAGTTTGACCCAGCTCAATTTGCTCCACCTCCAAAACCGTTCAAGAAGCCTGAAATGCAGGATGCTTCGATCGAATCAGTTGCCAGTTCTGGGCAATCATCGGCTGAAGTGGCTCCTCCTGTAAATGACTTTGCAAGCCTTCAAATTCAACACACTGAATCAAATCGTGCCCATCCACCTCCTCCTAGTTCACCACCAATTTATGGTGATACTGCTTCAACGTATCAAGCAAAAATCCCTCCTGCACTCAAGCCGAAACCGTCATTTGATCAAAATGCTTTATCTCAACCCACTCGTCCAGTGGTTAAACCTATACCTTCTGGAATCAAAACCGATCTGACTCCAGTGAAGGCTGGGCCTCCTCCAATTAAGCCAAAGCCATCCAGCCTAGTATCGCAAGAGAGTAAAGCCAAAATTCCACCTGTCATCAAACCCAAACCATCTAATTTGACGGAGATGGCCAATCAGAAGAAACCGACACCGCCTCCATTGAAACCAAAACCATCAATTTCAAAGAAACCACATTCTGGTCCACCTCCTCTGAAACCAAAACCATCTTCACTTGAAATGAAGAACCAACATGCAGTAAATGAAGTTATTAGTGAAGTACCATCCAAAAACGTTGATGCAGCAGAGAAGGTTGCTATTGTTAAACCAGCGAATGTGTCTGGTAATAGTGGTGATGATGTTGTGTCTGCAGAGGATGAGGAGTACAACCCTTTCAAGCGATACCTCAAAGCTGCAGTTCCAAGGGAAAATGATCGATTCCACAACCGTTGAAAAGAAAAAGAACTACTACATATTTTAGAAAAGAATGAAGACAAACCAATAACAGGAGTTAATTCGTAGTATTGAGGAAAAACAAAGAACAGGTGGAACAAAAAAAGAAGCGTAGGTGAACCAATCAGAGGAAGAGAGGCATTCATTCAATCATGTGTATGCATGTATGAGAACAACGATGTAGGGTTATGGGGTATTTCAGTATCTATTGAGACAACAAAGCAGCAAACTGCTTGATGTCAATTTGACCAGAACCATCACTTATCTCGTTCAGCATCTGATCAACTTCTTTGTCGTCAAGCTTCTCTCCTATAGAGGTCAAGACGTGTTTCAATTCAGCAGCGGAGATTACACCATCACCATTCTTGTCGAAAACTTTGAAGGCTTCCAACAACTCCTGTTCAGAGTCATTAGTCTTCAATTGTCTGCTCATAAGGGCTAAAAATTCAGAGAATTCGATTTGGTGGTCACCATTGACATCAATTTCGTTCATCATATCTTGGACTTCAGATTCGGAAGGAGTGAAGCCGAGGGATCTCATGACAGTGGATAACTCAGCGCCAGAAATGTGTCCATCTTGATCCTTGTCAAACAAGGCAAAGGCCTCTTTGAACTCGGCAATTTGTTCCTCAGTTAATTGTTCAGCTGACTGTTGGTAGAGAGGGTTAGTATATGACAAACACGTAAACAACAACAACAACAACAACAAAAGAAGAGATGGCAGCCAAGGGCAACCAATGAATGGCCACTACTGCCAGTGTGTCTGTCACTGGCAGCCATCGCCATCACCATTGCCCTGTCCCGTTCTCTCTTGCTCTCGCCCTGTCACGCAGCGCACCACGTACCATTTGTCTGTGCTCAAATAGTGCCTGTTTGATGGCGGTTTCTGGAAACAACAGGAAAAAAAGAGGCTAAAAAAAGGACAAGGTGGTTTTGCCGAAAGAGGAAATATTCGCGGCCCTTCTGGCAGCCCGATGGCCTTCTCCACGAGCTTGATATTGAAGCCGGTAAGGCCTATTGTCGGTGAGGAATCAGGCTATGTTGTTCAAGGGAGACGAGCCTATGCCGCAATGGGTGTGGTACCTGATTGCTGTGTACCTTTCGCTTCCGCTAGTGGTCTACTTGCTGCTGCCCATGTTCTACGGGAACATCTCCTCCCGTAAGAGAGTCATTATCTTTGTCCTGGGCGACCTGGGTCATTCCCCAAGAATATGCTATCATGCCCGGAGTTTTGCCAATAAGGGATGGTCTGTTGATCTGTGTGGCTATCTGGAAGAGAAGCCACCACTGGATCTCATAGATGACGAGAACATTGACCTCCACGCGGTCTCGACGTTACAGAACACCAGAAAGCTACCTTTTGTGATATTTGGCGTCCTTAAGGTCTTTTATCAGTTTTACTCAATAACTGCCCTGTTATGGAAGATTCGTGGTGCGAACTACATCTTGATTCAAAATCCTCCATCAATACCAGTCTTGTTAATCGCTGTCATTTATAAGTTCATCACTAAAACGAAACTGATCATCGACTGGCATAATTTGAACTACACCATTCTGGAAATCAAGCTAGGTCCGAGCCATCCGTTTGTTAAGATCTGCAAGTTATACGAATCCTTGTTTTCCAGGTATGCAAACATCAATTTGACTGTGACAAAGGCAATGAAGGAGTTTCTAACGAATGAATTCAAATTGAACTCAGATAAAATTATCGTCCTTTATGACAAGGCTGCGCATCAATTCGAACCTTTAGATAGGGAAGCAAAATTAAAAGTCATTGGAGATCACCCTGAATTATATTCTGGTTTCAACCCAGAGACTGATAAGTTAATTGTCTCTTCAACTTCATTTACGCCCGATGAGGACTTCAATATATTAGTCCAAGCTTTGAAACTTTACGACGTGAACAGTAATGTTCCTCAACTTAAAGTCATCATCACTGGTAAAGGTCCATTAAAACAGGAATTTCTCAACGAAGTCAAACAGGCAAACTTCTCCAAGGTCAAAGTTGATTGTGCCTGGTTGACAGCTGAAGACTACCCCAAGATACTGGCCACAGCTGACTTGGGTGTATCGCTACATACTTCAAGCAGTGGGATTGACCTACCTATGAAAGTTGTTGATATGTTTGGTTGTGGACTGCCCGTTATCGCATTAGATTTCTTGGCGTTACCTGAACTTGTCGACGAATCAAATGGCAAAAGAGTCAATAGCTCAAAGGAGATATATGAAGGTTTGGTGGAGTTACTTACAGATGGAAAGGCATATGCTGCACTTAAGTCACATGCTATTATTAAAAGTCAAGAACGTTGGGAATCTAATTGGAAATCAACCTTTGGGGATAAACTAGTTTAGTCTGTTCAAAATTGCTGACTTTAAATGGTCTATATACACATCATCATTTTCATCAATCATATTTTTGGGTTTTACGTTCCAAAAGTCATAGTTATCTTCATCCTCTTCTGTTATCACGTCAGGTAAAATATCAAACTCCATTTGTAGATCTAATGCAAGTGATGTTACGTAGGTCCAAAACCTTGCAGCTTGCTGGTGGTTATAACCTCCTCCCCCAAGCAAGAGCGTTGGAGTATCTAAATCCAACATACTACCGATTTGTTTTCCGAACTCCTTAATAGTCAAATTCCATTCTTGATGTTCATCGCTATTCAGTCCATCGCATCCACATTGAATCACTAAACAATCTGGTTGAATTGATTTCACCACAGGTATCAAAATTTCATTGACTATCCTACCCATAGAGAGATCATTTAGTCCATGTTTAGTCGGTATGTTGAAGCAATGATTCAGCCCTTTCCCTTTACCGGTATCTAATAACTCACCAGTTCCTGGGAAAAATCCAATATCCTTTCGATGAACACTGAAAGTCGTCACTTTGTCAGAGAATTTGAAAGCAGACTCAATGCCATCTCCGTGATGTAAATCGAAATCAATGTACAGCACTTTGTCAAATTTTCTTCTCAGCTCTAATATTGATAAAACGATGTCATTGACATAGCAAAACCCAGAAGCTTTGGATAGATGCAGTGGTGACGGCCACCATTCCAATTGATGGCAATCTTATTGTCGGACTGACAAAGAAACCTCGCTGCTGAGAGACTTGATCCTGAAACTGTTCTGATATATTGGTCCATGTATGGAAAAACCGGGCAATCATAAAGCAGCCCAAACCTCTCCAGTAATGCATTATCCTCAAGTTCTTCCGGAATTTCATGGTAATCTTCACTGTCCTCTTCGTTCTCGCTTTCAATCGAGCGCCTGATACCATCTGACCATGTTATACCACCGCCTGTCTCATCTAGACGTTTCCTTTTCCGGAGTAGCAACTTGACGAACTCTGCATCGTGGAACTTCATTAAGTCATTTTTTGATGCATCAACCACAGTGATTTGGGTACACTTTTCAACCAATCCGTACGCGTTGATCAATCTATACACCATTGAAGACCGACCTTCATTTGAGGGAAGCAGATCACAAATCTCTGCCTCGTACTTCCCACCAGCAAACGCAACATTCCTCATTTATGGGGCCGGTCCGCAGGCCATCGAATGCTTTTATTTCTTTGTTTTTGTTTTTGAGCGATTCTACATGATTTTTAGTATTCTTTAAACAAGTAAACTATTGCGGAAAAACTTTATACACAACAATATGAACCGTACTTATTTCAAGGCTTTAGCAGCCCAGGTTGGCAAAACAAAAGAAGCAGCATGGATCTCCTTGTTGTAATATCTGTACAACTTAGCTTCTTCTTCTTCAGAAAGGGAACGTAATGGCTTCTTAACGTTAGCAGAGGCGTCTTTGGAACAAACCATGAAACCAATTTGACCAGATGGATAGGTTGGAATGGTAGTGTATGCGTACTCAGCAACTGGGAATACTTCCTTACAGGCTTTCTTCAAATCTTGAATGATCTTCATATGTAACCAGATATTTTCAGCTTGAGTAGTGATAACACCGTTTTCAGTTAGAGCCTCGTTCAACAATTGGAAGTAAGGCTTTTGGAACAATGTTTCAGCTGGACCTTCTGGATCAGAAGAGTCTGTGATGATGGCATCGAATGAGTTTTTGTAATCAGCTAAGAATTTGAAACCGTCACCAATGTATGTCTTGACTTTTGGATGTTCGTAAACTTTCGACATTTCTGGCAAGTATTGCTTGGAGACTCTGATGACAGCTTCGTCAATGTCACATAACCAAGCTTCTTCAACGGATTCGTGTTTGACAATTTCTCTCAAGACACCACCGTCACCACCACCAACGACAAGAACTTTCTTTGGGTTTGGGTGAGAGTTCAATGCCAAATGAGTGATCATTTCTTGGTAAGAAAACTCATCTCTTTCGGTGGCTTGGATGACGTTATCCAACACCAAGACGTTACCGTAATCGGTGGATTTAAAGACTAAAACATCTTGATATTTCGACTTTTCGTGATGTAGAACTTTGTCAACTCTCAAAGTCATGGCTTGACCTGGCCACATGGTGTCAGAGACTTCTCTGAACCAGCCATCTTTGATTGTTGGATGTGTAATTTCGGACATCTTGAAGAGGTGAATGTGTCTAAATAGGAACTTTAAGGGTCTGATCGACATCTGATCGACATATCAAAATCAGATTTTTGGGTTATCAAATGCCCATCCATCGACTAGAAAAAAAAAAAAAAAAAAAAAAAAAAAAAATCAGGAAAAATGAAGAGCTCGGCATTAGCTACACCAACACGAGGACAACTTCAGTTGTGAGTGTGTGCATTGTGTTCAGCTTCAGCCTCAGCTTCAGATATCTATCGGCAGCAGAATACAGCATGCATCACCCTCAATTTTCGCTGACATTCACACGGTGATTGAGATCTTGAACTCCACGTCCCTGTATGGGATTGAAAGGCGCCGCCTAAAGCGGTAATTCTGCCAAAACAAAGCGGCAACTTTTCGTGAGATCCACTCAGAGTCAGAGTCAGAGACGCCGTCAGCCAGTCAGTCAGAATATCTACTGAACTTGGGGCTGAGACAGCACAAGCTGGGATCCAACAGAGTCGATGGAACAGCTGAACAGCACCACAGCACGATAGCTGAACTTAAGGTTCTTTATCACCCACCATCGCACGACATTTGACGTTGATCAGTCATGATAGGGTTTTTCGGCCGCTGCCATTACAAACATTAGTAACCATTACTCAGCATTTAGCCGTTACCGTTACTGTACCTTGGCCCACTAAAAGAAGCTCGGAACTGGTACCTGATTAACAATTTTGGTGATCCACACTTTCTGAACCGCAATATTTAAAGTCTCTCTCCATCCCACCATCTGCATCTACTGACATCTCCTAGCGTTCAACTACAACCCACTTCTCTTATCACAATGTCTGCTTTCTTAAAAACCTTCACCAACAGAAGAACACAATACGCTTTGAAAAACACCTTACCAGAAGGTGTCACCATCGCCCAAGTTCAAGAAATTGTCCAACAATTCGTCAAGAACACCCCAACTTCATTCAACTCTCAAACCATTAGAGCCGTTGTCTTAACTGGTGCTTTACACCAAAAAGTATGGGATGCTGTTACTGGTGCCATTGAAGGTGAGTCTGGTAAGAAAAGACCAACTTCAGCTAAAGAAGAAGCCTTCGGTACCATTGTCTTCTTCGATGACAAAGATGCCATCTCCACTATGCAAGATAAGTTCCCTGCCTTCGCGGACTACTTCCCAGTCTTCGCCTCTACTTCTAACGGTGCTGCTCAAATCGGTACCTGGGCTGCCATTGGTGAATTAGGTTTAGGTGGTCACTTGCAACATTACAACGGTTATGTTGAAGCTGCTTTAAAAGGTAAGGTCCCAGAATCTTGGGCTGTTCAAGCTCAATTGGTCTTTGGTACCCCAACTGGTGCTCCATTCGAAAAGACCTTCATCGAAAATGAAGTCAAAGTCTTAGACAACTAAAGTTAGATATTTTTTTTTTTGATATAGATTAGAAATGAATTGGAGTTTTTTGCCCTTTGTAGATTAGCAATAATAGGACTATCTGGGATGTACGGGCCGAGAAGTCCTCGAAGGATACTAAATAGACTAAACTTCATCCTTACATAGATTTCTTACCTTCTATTTATTCACTTGCAACTAGTGCAATCTCCCAAATAAAGAAGGAAAAGCAGGACAGCTCAAGACTCAAAGTCCAAAGATTCATGATAGGTTACACCTTTCAACGTATAGAGAAGGAATAATCAAATTGGTGTTATCAAATATGAGGCCAATTGCGTCAAAGTGGTGAAAAGTCGGAACTCTCGAAAAATTACTATGGCGCAGAAGTCCACCTGAAAACTTCGATATAAACCAAGAACCACGATTCTTTCCAAAAACCGCCTTCATAAATGTGTCAGTTTGTGTTCCAGAAGTCAAAGATGGCCATCCATTTCAACGATTATCCAACTGAGCTCTCAATTGCTCAACAGAACGCTACAGCTCATATAAACACTGTTGCCGATGCAAAGAAGCACATAGAGATTTCACCTGATTGTGCCAAAATTGCTATTCTTTCACTCATTGTAGAGCTCAACCACATCAGAAAGTCTACTACGCAATGGTACTATGATCTATCCAACGTACAGAATTTCAAAAGAACGGTTTCCGAAAGACTCGACTATTTGATCTCGTTCAAATCAGACGACTTCTTATATGTCCAAGAAATCAACAAGTTCAGAGCCGTCCTTGAGCAACAAAATCAAGTTGATGCGACTTACAATGAAATCCTAACATATGGTGTGAGATTATTCAATCACGATCATCAGTTGGATGTAAAGACTCACCCAAATAACGTCTATCCAACTGAGTTATATGGAAATTATGAAAAATCTGACAAGGTTCAGAAATCAAGAAATTTTCTCAGAACTTCAAGGGGCAAATTGATTGCTGCTCAAACTGCTGCCGTGGTATTGTTTTTGCTCTTTTCATTTGGTCCTCAGGAATCACAATAATTGATCAAAAACAAGTTGGTCGCAGATGGCACTCAACTATTCTTATCATTTCAGTTATTCAACTGTGTCTACCAATTGACTTGGTATTTCTCTCTATTTAGTGCTGTAACTAAGGAACTAAATATGAGTGTCAACTCGATAAAAGTTATTCCATATTCTGAAATTACTGTAAACTTTCTTTTCATGCGGTTTCCGTAGTAGATATTGCCATTTCAGAACTATTCCTGTTGATCATTGTGTTATTTTGGCTGCATTTAACTCAATACTATGATGTACATTATAAACTATGATATGTTACTTATGCTATATTAACGCACTTTGCTACAACTTGAGTAGTGCCTTTATAACAAAGAAAAGACACTTCGGAACACAGTCACCGACATGACAAATACGTCGGACTGTAACCGTCGGATTAATATACTTTGTATTAAAGTCATCTGAAAGTGAAATTGTTATGGTCTTTACTTGAAATGTGTGTGTCAAACAAATTACAAGGGAACTAGCAGCATGAGAGCAACCTCATTAATTGCTTTATAAAGGAGAAGAAAATCTTAAAGACTTGTCTTCGTTATAGGCGTCAGAACTAATAAGGAGAAATACCTTAACGAAAGATATCGTTAGAGATCTGGGAGTTCTATTTACGTAATTTGAAGGTTCGTTAGTTTTCTGACTTGTATTTAGCTTAATTAGCTGATCCAATATACACAAACAATACTATCTCAATAGTTGCTGTCAGACAATGCCTGCTATCTGAAAACTGGATTGCCTCGATTCTCTTTTAATGATTTCGTTTCGTGATCTAGATATATTCATCGATCAATATGTTCCATGCTGGGAGGATGCGTAAATAACTTCAAGCTCAGCTATTAATCGGTACTTGGCGGCTCATCAACATCACGACGTCAACGTGCAATTTAACGTCTTCTTATGTGATTAATTTGAAATAATGGCCTATGCAGAGACCATCAACGTGATTAACATGATGAAGGAGGAATGTAGTGTGTTTTGTACGGTCGACTATTCATTATAACTGCAAGGTGGTACGTTTCTTGTGCGGAAACTAGATCTAGTTTGTATGGAATTTGAGATTCTATACAACTGAAAGTTGTAAAGACAGAGCCACTCACGAATCATGCTCATTGATATTCAAAATGAAATCGTATAAGAAGGCAATAGATTGAATATGAAGATCGAACTCCAAATGTTCATTGATAGCATGGGCATTGCTTGTTTTCTCGTTTCTTGAAACAGCACCGATGAATCTATAAATGTTGTCAGTCAATGACCAGTATCTTGAAGCGTCAGTGTAACCGCCGGTAACAGTAGGTCCAAACTCGACTTTTCTACCTGGTAAAACAATGTCTTCAAAAGTGTGTTTGATGGAGCCTGCAAATGTGTTCCAAACGTGACCTTCTGTTCTAGAGATTGGTGATGGATTCAAAGGTTGCACCCAAGAAATATTGAAGAAACCTTGTGACGTGGTCTCCTCCAAGACAGTACCATTGAATAATGACACCCCTAATTCATGCTTACTTGCAATCTTAGAAACATGTTTAGTGATTTTATGAAGGACATCTTCGACGTTTGTACCATGAGAAATTCTATGATTAATACCTAACTTCAAAACCTCAGGCAAAGCATTAATTTTGACACCAGCTTCGATGATATCAATAGCTTGGGAGGTACGGAATAAGTATTTGAATGACTTCTCATCTGATAACTTTTTAATGGTCCTTTCACGAGCAGAGTGATCATATCTAGCTTTGATGAAGTCATCTCTAGTTTGCTCATCAAACTCGTTGGTATATTCACCAATTGCACGTAAGTAGTCAAATAAGGGATTCTCATCCACAATCTCCGAACCATAAGGATCACTTTCGAGTGAAGTGGTTAGCCCACCGATAATCCCAATGGCTGTGTGATCTGGAGGACCTGCCGAATGACCACCTGGGACCCTCAACTCGATGTAAACATCGACATAACCTTTCTCAGCAACGGATGGAGCAGCAATTAAAGTTTCACCATAGTCAGTAACAGAACTGCCTTCGTCAACTAAGGCGTAAGCACCATCGGCCCCATATCTGTCCTGCAAGAACCCAGCTAATGATTTGGCTCCTTCGTATCTACCAATAGCTTCTTCATCATAAGAACTAGAAAAGACAATAGTTCTCTTTGGCTTGTAGTCGTCTTGCAAAAATTCTTCAAATGTTTCCAAGATTGCAACCAACAAACTTTTGGTATCAGAAGCACCTCTAGCCCAAACGTATTTACCGTCGTAATGAGCAGAATATGGATCATAATTCCATAGATCTAAAGTATCTTGGTCAACGGGAACGACATCTTGATGAGCCGTAAGAATGAGTGGTTTCAAATCAGAATCAGAGCCCTCGTATGTGATCACCAAACCTAACTTATTGACCTTTTCAACTTTCAAGTGCTTGTGAACCAATGGAAAGGTCTTTTCAAAATAGTCATGCAAATCTAAAAATGGTTCCCAACCAGTGATATCTAATTCTGGTCTTGAAGTGAAGTCGTAAACTTCTGTTGGAATTCTGAGAGCACCTTGGTATTTCGCTAATGATGCGTTTCTGAAAGCGTCATCCTCGTAAATTGCCTTTCCCTTGCTGGAAGAAGGAGTGATTTTCTTGATATCGCTGTATTGACTTTTTGGTATCTCAGATGTGGAATCGGTAACAAAAGATTGATAACCGTAGATAGCAGTGGCCAGCACTGTTGCAACACCCAGGGAGTAGCCTAAGAGCTTTCTGAACTTTCCAGTAGTTCTTTTAGTCTTATGAGTGTCTTCTAAGCCCTTCATCCTTGGTTTCGAGCTTAGATTTAACTGCTGCGATTAAATTGCAGATCCTTTATTTATAATCGCTGTATTGATAGCTGTGGCGATATGAGATACTACTTAAAATCTGTTGAATTCGAAGCACAAAATGCACAATAGCACCTGTTTAGAGGACGTTTTCAGGAGACGATCATGCAGTTGAAAAATGAACTCGGTCTATTGCTAATACCTATCCTTATGTATATATACAATTGCACGACGTAGTACACAGTGATGCCGTTTATGGGCAATCTAGCATGCATGACTCTGATCAACACTAAAAAACCTGAGTTCCACTTAGGTAGAAGGTGGCACATAATTCACAGCACGTCGCTCTTCCGAGACGCATTCGCCGAGTGTCGCTGAGTGCAGCCTGTGCTTGTTTCTTAGAGTCTCCACAGACCCCAGATCCAGAGCCATAGTCTGTTTGTCAACCGGTGATTAAAAAGAAAAAAAAAATAAACGTTTCTTCGAACCAGACTTTATTTGAATCAGCAGCTAAACCCAGCTACAACTCTGAAATGTCTCTACAGGCCATCAAGTTCGACAGGGAGAACTACACCCTCTCCATTCTAGACCAGCTCTTGATTCCGCATGCAACAAAATACATCCAGATCAACACTGTTGCTGATGCTTACAGCGCGATCAAGAAGATGCAAGTTAGAGGTGCTCCAGCCATTGCCATTGTCGGTGCCCTTTCTGTCATCGTTGAACTGAGTCATTTCTTGGATAAGAAATTTGCATCACAATACTTCTACGAGTTAGCGAACATTGAGGTATTCAAAAGACAACTTATTGAGAGATTAGACTACCTTGTTTTAAGTAGACCAACTGCTGTCAACTTATCCAACGCTACCAACGAGATTGCGCAGATCATCTCCGCATCCCAGGCTAAGACCTTGGAAGAACTCTTCCCAGAGATTTTGAAGTTTGGAGTTGATCTGATCGATGATGACTATACGAATAACGTTAAGCTAGGCGAAAACGGTAAAGACTGGATCTTGAACGAGTTGGCAAAAGAAGGATTCGAAGGTGATTTCGGTATTCTCACCATCTGCAACACGGGATCGTTAGCTACCAGTGGCTATGGTACAGCACTAGGTGTGGTTAGATCTCTATGGAAACATGCCTTAGGTGCAGTATCAGAAAGTGAAGATCAACAGCCGTTGACAAAAAAGGTTAAACGTGACATAAAACTAGCACACGCATATCCATTGGAGACAAGGCCTTACAATCAAGGTGCGAGATTAACTGCTTATGAATTGGTTTACGAAAAGATCCCATCTACATTGATCACTGACTCCATGGTTACATATCTTGTTTCCACCTTGAACAAAGACCAAACTAAACCTAAGATCAAGGCCTGTGTCGTTGGTGCTGATAGAATTGTCAAGAACGGTGATTCTGCCAACAAGATTGGCACTTACCAATTAGCGTTGATTTGCAAGCAATTTGGCATCAAGTTTTTGGTCGTTGCTCCGAAGACCACCATTGATTTGAAAACCGAGCATGGTGATCAAATAGTGGTTGAGCAGAGACCCCCACATGAACTCAGAAATGTCAGTGGTGGTGTCATTGATTTGAATACTAACAGTGTTATTAGAGACGCTGACGGATTTGCAATCAGTGGTGCGGTCGGTGTGGCCCCAGAGGAGATCGATGTGTTTAACCCGTCTTTCGACGTGACACCGCACGAGCTGATCGACGGTATTGTTACAGAAGATGGTGTCATTGTCAAGGACTCCAACGGAGCCTTCGATCTGGAGTCACTCTTCAAATAGTTGCCATGCAGAATGAATATAGAACATAGAACAGAGAGAGAGCGAACACTGGTAGTACGTAGTTTGTTACCCGGCTCCGAGGCGAGGCGCGAGGATTACATAACATTTCGCGGACATTTCGCGCCGAAGTTTCGAGTTGGTCGATTTTCCGCTTTTTTCGCTTTTCGCAGGGGGCAAAGGAACACATCAACACCTCTGTTTTTCCCCAATTCTGACAACGACAACAACAACAACAGTCGCTCCGCCCACTACCCTTTGTGATCTATTGCTGATAGTACCGTACACAGACCGCCGATTGCCCCTCTGCCGTCCTACTTCGCTAAGCAAATAACCCATTGGAACAATGAGTGACATCCCAATCGAATTCACTGAGTTGACCGATTTGACCTCGTTGGGAATCAACCAACAGTCATTGGAGTTCAGATCATTGACCTTGGAGAGTGACCACTATGTCACCATCAGAGAACAGGTCAACGGTACCAACACCGTTGCCATTGTCGATCTGCAAAACAACAACCAGATCACCAGAAAGAATATGGCTGCGGATAATGCTATTTTGCATCCAAACCAATTCATCATTGCATTGAGAGCCAATGGTACCACTATACAAATCTTCAACCTTCAAACTAAGGAGAAATTGAAAGCACATACCATGGCTGAACCAGTCATCTTCTGGAAATGGTTGAATGACTCGGAATTGGGTTTAGTTACTGCTACTTCTGTCTATACCTGGAACATCTTTGATGGCCAGCCATCCACCGGTCCAGTGAAATTGACCACAAGACATGCCAACTTAAACAATGCCCAGATCATAAATTTCGTTGCCAACAAAAACTTTGACTGGTTTGCTGTTGTCGGTATCACTCAGGAAGAAGGCAGAATCGCTGGTAAGATTCAATTGTTCTCGAAGCAAAGAAATGTTTCACAAGCAATTGATGGCCATGTTGCCGGCTTCTCCGAATTGACCTTGGAAGGTGCTTCTGCTCCAACTCAAGTCTTTGTCTGTGGTAACAGAACCGCTACCAGTGGTCAATTGCACATCATTGAAATCGACCATGATTCAAACAACCCACCTTTCCAAAAGAAGAATGTTGAAATCTTCTTCCCACCAGATGCAGCTAATGATTTCCCAATTAGTGTCCAAATCTCCAAACAGTACGGTGTCATTTACCTGTTGACTAAATATGGGTTCATTCATTTATACGATTTGGAAAGTGGCTCAAATTTGTTTGTTAACAGAATCACAGCTACTCCTGTTTTCATTGCCTCGAGTTACAACAACAACAATGGTATATTGGCCATCAACAAACAAGGTCAAGTCCTCGCTGTAGAGATCTCGAAGGATAAGTTGATCCCATACATTTTGAACAAATTAGCCAATGTTCCATTAGCTTTATCGCTAGCTTCAAGAGGTGGTTTACCAGGTGCAGAAAATTTATTCTTGCAACAGTTTGATACTTTGCTTCAACAAGGTGATTATTCAAACGCTGCGAAAGTCGCTGCATCATCAGCTCAATTGAGAACTCCTCAAACCATTCAAAAATTGAAGAACGTCCAAGCTGCCCCAGGTTCGATCTCACCAATCTTACAATATTTCTCTACCTTGTTAGACAAGGGACAACTGAATGAATTTGAAACTATTGAGTTGGCCAAACCTGTCTTGCAACAAGATCGTAAGCAGCTGTTTGAAAAATGGTTGAAAGAAGATAAATTGACCTCTTCTGAGGAGTTAGGTGACATTGTCAAGCCATTTGACTTAAACTTAGCTTTGGCCATTTATTTAAGAGCTCAAACTCATCCAAAGGTTATCTCTTCATTAGCTGAATTAGGCCAATTTGATAAAATTTTACCCTACTCGGAAAGAGTTGGTTACACTCCAAACTTTGTTGTCCTCATCTCAAACTTGTTGAGATCTAACCCTGATAAAGCTGCAGAATTTGCAACTTCATTGTTAAACTCCCCTCAGACATCTGATGCAATTGAAGTTGAAAAGATTGCTGATATCTTTTTCAGCCAAAATTTCATTCAGCAAGGTACCTCTTTCTTATTAGATGCCTTGAAAGATGATTCTCCAAACCAAGGACATTTGCAAACCAGAGTGTTGGAAATCAACTTATTGCACGCTCCTCAAGTTGCTGATGCTATCTTGGGTAATGATATGTTCCATCATTACGACAGACCTGCTATTGCTCAGTTGTCTGAAAAAGCCGGTTTGTACCAAAGAGCTTTAGAGAACTACACCGACATTAAGGATATCAAAAGAGTTATCATTAACACCAATGCTATTCCAGGCGATTGGTTAGTTGCATACTTTGGTAAATTGAATGTTGAACAATCATTAGTGGCTTTAAGAGAATTATTGGACAAGAACATCGCCCAAAACTTGCAAATTGTCATCCAAGTCGCTACCAAATACTCTGATCTAATCGGATCTCCTACTTTGATCAAGTTATTTGAAGAGTTCAAATCATTCGAAGGTTTATACTACTATTTGGCTTCTATTGTCAACTTAACTGATGATAAAGATATTGTCTTCAAGTACATACAAGCAGCTGCTAAACTTGGCCAATTCAAAGAGATTGAACGTATTGTCAAGGACAACAACGTTTATGATGCTGAAAAGGTCAAGAACTTTTTGAAAGACGCCAACTTACAAGATCAATTGCCTTTGATCATTGTTTGTGATCGTTTCAATTTCGTCCATGATTTGATCTTGTACTTGTACAAACATCAATTTTTTAAGTTTATTGAAGTTTATGTTCAACAAGTTAACCCATCCAAGACTCCACAAGTTGTTGCTGCCTTATTAGATGTTGACTGTGACGAGAAAGTCATTCAAAACCTGTTACAATCTGTCTTAGGCCAGGTTCCAATTGGTGAACTAACAACTGAAGTTGAAAAGAGAAACCGTTTAAAATTACTGTTACCATTCCTAGAAGCCACTTTGAACTCCGGTACTCAAGATCAAGCTGTTTTCAACACCTTGGCTAAGATCTACATTGATTCCAACAATAATCCTGAAAAATTCTTGAAAGAAAATGACACTTATGACACCATTGAGGTTGGTCATTACTGTGAAAAGAGAGATCCATACTTGGCCTACATTGCTTTCGAAAAAGGTTCTAATGATGATGAACTTATCAGAATTACCAATGAAAACTCGATGTATAAATACCAAGCTAGATATTTGTTGAAGAGATCTGACTTTCAACTATGGAACAAAGTGTTAGATGAAGAAAACATCCATAGAAGACAATTAATTGACCAAGTTGTGGGTGTGGCAGTTCCAGAATCAACTGATGCTGAACCTGTTTCTTTGACCGTTAAGGCTTTCATGGACAACGGTTTGACTTCCGAACTAGTTGAATTACTGGAAAAGATCATTCTTGAACCATCTTCATTTAATGATAACCCATCATTACAAGGTTTGTTGTTATTGACTGCTATCAAAGTTGAGCCAACTAAAGTGGCTTCTTACATTGAAAAAATTGATCAATTCGATCCTGTTGAAATTGGTAATCTATGTACAGAGGCTGGTTTACACGAAGAAGCGTTTGAAATATATAATAAGAACGAGCTGCATTCTAAAGCTTTAGGAGTTTTAGTTGAAGATATCTTATCTTTAGATCGTGGTGAAACTTATGCTGAGAAGATCAATACGCCAGAATTATGGAGTCAATTAGGTGCTGCTCAATTGAACGGTTTACGTATTCCAGAAGCTATTGAATCTTATATCAGAGCGGAAGATCCTTCCAACTTTGAGACCGTTATTGAAATTGCCGATTCCGCTGGAAAGTTTGAAGAATTAGTGAAATATTTGCTATCTGCAAGACAACAGTTGAAAGAGCCAAAAATCGACGGTGAGCTAATCATTGCATACGCTGAATTAGGCAAATTGAATGAAATTGAAAACATTTTGAATGGTTCTAATGTTGCTGACTTGAACGAGGTTGGTGATAAATTATATGATCGTAAAGATTATAAAGCTGCTAAGTTGTTATATTCTTCGGTTTCAAACTACTCTAAACTTGCTTCAACATTAGTTTACTTGAACGATTATCAATCTGCTGTTGAGTGTGCTAGAAAAGCCAGCAACATCAAAGTGTGGAAACAGGTCAACGATGCCTGTTTGGAACACAAAGAGTTCCGTTTGGCTCAAATTTGTGGTTTGAATTTGATTGTCCATGCTGAAGAATTAGAAGAATTGGTTGAAAAATACGAATCTGAAGGTTACTTTAACGAGTTGATTTCATTGTTCGAAGCTGGTTTAGGTTTGGAGAGAGCACATATGGGTATGTTCACTGAGCTATCTGTCTTATACACCAAGTACAACCAATCCAAGACTTTAGAACACTTGAAGTTATTCTGGTCAAGAATCAACATTCCAAAGGTTATCAGAGCGACTGAAAACGCTCATCTATGGCCTGAGTTGATTTTCTTGTATGCTCATTATGATGAATGGGATAACGCTGCATTGACTATGATTGAAAGGGCTGCTTCTTCATTTGATCATTCCTCATTCAAGGAAATTATCGTCAAAGTTTCAAATTTGGAAATTTACTACAAAGCTATCAACTTTTATGTTAATGAACATCCATCATTGATTACTGATTTATTAACTGTTTTAACTCCAAGAATTGATATTCCAAGAGTTGTTAGAATTTTCCAAAAATCTGATAACTTGCCATTGATCAAACCATTTTTGACAAATGTCTTGGAGAAAAACAATTCTGTGGTTAATGCTGCTTACCATGACTTGTTAATCGAAGAAGAGGATTATGAAACTTTAAGAAGTGTTGTTGATGCTCATGACAAGTATGATTCTATAGATTTGGCTGCAAGACTAGAGAAACATGATTTGATCTTCTTCAGACAGATTGCTGCTCATTTATACCGTAAAAATAAGAAGTGGAACAAAGCTTTATCAATTTTGAAAACAGACCAATTATGGAAAGATTCGATTGAAACTGCTGCTATTTCGAAATCAAGTGATGTTGCTGAAGATTTATTAACTTACTTTGTTGAAACTGGTAACAACGAATCATTCATAGCGTTGTTATACAGTGCATTTGAGTTGGTTCATTATGATAAGGTTATTGAGTTAGCTTGGTTACATGGATTAGAGGATTATATCAAACCATATGAGATCACCGTATCAAGAGACAGAGCTAACAACGAGAAAAAATTATTACGTGACCTCGAACTTAGAGAGCAAACCAAGGCTAAAGAAGAAGGTGATCCAGCTTTGGGGCAACAAAGACTATTGATCACTAATGGTGCTCCAATTAATCAAAGTGGTTTGGGTTATCAACCAACAGGGCAAGGGTTTGGTAATGGGTTTTAAATAGCCTTAGAGTAACAAATATTAGAGATATATTTATACAAAGTACGTTTTAGTCTTCTCAAGTCAAGATTTCAGAAAAAAAGTTGTTAACAAGTGTTACTATCCAAAATATTTTTTTTATAAGTATTATTTATGTTCTTTGATTTTCGATTTGCGTGAGTGTAGTTACTGACTGCATTTTGAATCTTGGCCAACGTACCGTTAATTTTTTTGCAGCAAGATCTGCTTTTGATTGTGATGCTGTATGACCATGCATGCATAGTGATTCAATGATTTCGATTACAACGAATATAACACCATTACATTCATCTAGAGGCAAGTTTTTCTTAGACATACCATTAAGGATAAAATATCTGGGACATCTTTTCTCCGGATGCGTCACTATATTCTTCTTTCTTTTCTCTGGACAAAAAATATGAAAAAGTGGATGAAAGGCTGCGCACATTCCAAGAGGCCCCTAGGGATCATTTTATGAACTTGTAACAGATTTTTGGTTGATTGACCAATTTTTTCTTTGTTATTTTGGGATCCATTTGGATATTCAAACTCTAAAAATAATCTCTAACATCATCAGAATGGCTTTTTTTCTTCGCAGAAAATTCGAGAATGACACGCAAAGGATGAGAAAGTGTCCGTAGACGTTTTCTACCATTGTTAGAGGTCTCTTAGGCTCAAAATCGAGGTTTTTACTCTAATTCTGTCTAAAATCGGTAAGGATGAACTATGCCTGAAAAGCAAGTATATTGGCATCTTGGCCGAGTGGTTAAGGCGAAAGACTTGAATTAGTTTAAGTTATCTTTTGGGATTTTCCCGCGCAGGTTCGAGTCCTGCAGATGTCGTCATTATTTTTTTTTCCTATTATTTTGAATAGGAGTTTTTTTTTTTTTCATTTTTTTTTTTTCGTCTGTGGGACAAAATAAACAAAATGTCTTGGCAATGCGTGTCAAATTGAAGAAAAGGTTTTGTTATTTTTTTATTTTTTTTTTTTTTTTTTCTTTTTTCAACTTTAGGATTCGCTCTTACCAATTTCTTGGCGCTGGGAATCCACAAACAAAACTCCCTTTTCAAAGAACGAAAAAAAAACAACCTTCGAAAATACAGAGGAACCACTTTTTTCCCCATTCTAGTTTATCCACAGACGCCTCCGTTATCTAACTAGCTCTGGGATCTTCTTACATCGTTGCAAATTTTCCTAGTAGGGTACATAACCACGTACACATACATTGCAGACATTCTTATCGGATTCCAAACCGTTTTATAGGCGCGCTTGGTTCTCAATTGACACGCTGGAACTCTGAACCATGAGTATAGCACAACAACAATTCAATGCGCAAGAGCAGGAGCTGAACCAGACCACTGCGAACACATGGCTGGCCATTGGGGCACTTGCAGAGACATTAGGTGATGTTGATCGCGCTGCCGTGGCGTACGACTCCACATTGCGTCACGAACCAAATTCATTCGAGGCGTTGACCTCATTAGCAAACCTTTATCGTTCAAGGGATATGTTTGCAAAAGCTGCTGAACTATATCAGAGAGCATTGAGCGCGAAGCCTGATGCAGGCGAGACTTGGGGACTCCTGGGCCACTGTTATTTGATGCTGGATGATTTGCAACGAGCTTATGCAGCATATCAGCAGGCTTTGTACCATCTTGATAACCCAAACGTTCCAAAATTATGGCATGGTATTGGTATCTTGTACGATCGATATGGATCTCTAGAATATGCAGAGGAAGCTTTCAGAAGAGTGTTACAATTGGATCCAAACTTTGAAAAGGCATCCGAGATTTATTTTAGATTAGGTATCATCTATAAACATGAAAACAAACTATCTCAAGCGTTGGAATGTTTCAAGTATATTTTACCTAACCCACCTGCACCATTAACTCAACCTGATGTTTGGTTTCAAATTGGTTCAGTGTTGGAGCAACAACGAGATTATGAAAATGCAAAAGATGCTTATCAAAAAGTGTTACAAACAAATCCTAAACATGCTAAAGTTTTACAACAATTGGGTTGTTTGTACTCCCAACAAGGTTCATCATTTCAAGATCCTGAAGTAGCATTAAGGTTATTATCCCAGTCTTTAGAGATTGATGCTTCAGATGCTCATGCCTGGTACCATTTGGGTAGAGTCCATATGTCTCGTGGGGATTACACTTCAGCTTATGATGCATTTCAACAGGCTGTTAACAGGGATGCAAGAAACCCCACATTTTGGTGTTCAATTGGTGTTTTGTACTATCAAATTTCTCAGTACAGAGATGCATTAGATGCATACACTAGAGCCATTAGGTTGAATCCATACATTTCTGAAGTTTGGTATGACTTGGGTACATTGTATGAGACTTGTAATAATCAAATTTCAGATGCTTTGGATGCCTATAAACAAGCAGATACTTTAGATCCAAACAATCCACATATCAAGGCGAGATTAGAACAGTTGACGCAATACCAAAAGAATGGAGGCCAAGGAGCACCACCACCACCACCACCAGGTCCTCAAGGCCCACAAGGCGGACAATTGAGAGTGTCACAACAACATGCAGCAACAGTTCAACAACAGCAGCAGCAACAGCAGCAACAGCAACAACAGCAGCAACAACAACAACATCAGCAACAACAACAACCGATCCAATCGGGGCAACCACTTCAACAGTTTCAACTAAACAGTTCCTTCCCGCCACCACCACCACCACCTGCAGCACAAGCAGCACCTTCACAAACACCAGTTGGGCAACCGCAATTAAAACCTTTACAATCTGAACCATTACCGGCAACCTCCTTGCAATCAACACCGTCACTACATGATGTGAGTGATAATAGATTACCACCTGCTGTTGGACAACCACTGGCCCCAATGGCAGTTCCTGAAGCAGGTACACAAAGTAACAAGAGAGAATTAGAGGAGCAATTACAGGAGAAGAATAAAAAGAGTAAATCTAATGGTAATGGATCCAAAAATTCAAAAGAGAAGGAAAAAGCAAATGATGCTAGTGAAGGTAAGAAGAAGACACCTACACCTCCTGCACCTCCTGCTGTTGTGCTGACACCGACACCTGATAAGGAGGAACCAGTCGAAGAGAAGAGAACAGAGAAGGAGGAGGAGGAGGAGGAGGAGGAGGAGGAGAAGGCAGCAGAAGTGACCACGAACAATGTTAACGGTTCTGAAAGTGTCGAACCTATTAAAGAGGACACGCCGGTTGAGGCCGAAGCCGAAGCCGAAACCGAAGCCAAAGCGGAAGTTGTAGCTAAAGATGACACAAAACTTGTGGAGAGTGTCACTGAACCTATTGTGGAAGACAAGGAGGAAGTCACATCGGAACCAGTTGTGGAAGAACCATCAGAGCCAACGATCAAGCCATCTGAAGACACATTGAAAGAATTACAAGAGGAGTCTAAGATTGAAGAAGAGGAGGTGAAGAAGGATGAGGCTGAGGTGAAACCAGCTGAGGTTGCTGTTAGAAAGATTGACGAGGATGACGAGTATGATGAGGAGGAAGAGGAGGAAGAAGACGCAGGAGAAGAGCAGCAGGACGGGGAAGAGGAGAAAGAGGAGGAGGAGAAAGAAGAAGCGAAGTGAATGGGGGATTCCCATATAGTATAAAAATAATCTGTGTTATATAAAACCGTACGGTAGTAGTAATGCGATGGATGGAATAATTTATTAATTTAAAAGTCGACAGTTTTTTCTAGAAACTGTTTAATCTGTAGGAGTATCTCCTCCCTTACTGACTCGGGCACCATTGCTGAGAGAGAGTGTTGTTAGTAATTGTGGTGTGCAAAAAGGATTGGAATAATTAATTAATCCAAGACAAACATACAAAGTGCTTTCGGTTCGAGCTGTGAACTGAGCGTGTCAAAACTAGGTTCCTGCTGGGTGTTTATCTCGCCTGGGGGGTGGTCCGAAGTTAGTAATTTGGTATTTAGTGGGGAGATGACTGACATGACATGAAATGAAATGAAATGGATATACGTTACGTACTGTTAGCTAGAGATTTGATGTTGTCGAACCATCCTGATTCAGCTAGTCTCTCTTTCAAGAGAGCTGATATCCTGTCGTATTCTCCTGATTCTATGAGCTTCTGCTGGATCTGAGTCTTGAGCTGGTCGATGTCGGACATGTCTGTATTAGTTGGTATGAGTGATATGTGGATGGGTATTAATGAAATGAGTATATGAAAAAACCACAAAAAAACACACTAGTTTTCATTTGAACAATGTAAAAAACATGCAACAACGACTTAACATTTGGAGAATTTTCAGCAGAGCAATGTCCACGAAACCATCACCATCTGCCGCTAAGATCCTTAAGGTCGAGGACCTCAGCAGTGCCGAGGCCAAATGGACGAAATTGAACAAGATCACGTACAGGGATCCTGCCGGTAGAGAGCGACTCTGGGAATCTGCATCAAGACCGACAAGACCTGTAAATTCACCAGTTGATGCCGTTGCAATATTGGCGATTTTGGAGAAGGAAGTTCCTGAGATTGTGCTCCAGAAGCAATTCAGACCACCTACGAATGGGGTGTCAATTGAAGTTCCTGCTGGGCTGGTGGATCCTGAGGAGAGTATTGCTGTCACTGCACTACGGGAGTTAAAAGAGGAGACGGGATATGTTGGTACGTTTGTATCGCAGTCGCCGGTGATGTTTGCAGACCCTGGGTTTTGTGATTGCAATCTGAGCCTGGTGACGGTGCACATTGACTTGAACGATGAGAGGAATGTTAATCCGGTGCCTGAATTGGAGGATGGGGAGTTTATTGAGACGTTTACTGTGCCATTGCGGAACTTGCGGGAGGAATTGCTGAAGTTGGACAAAGCTGGTTACAAGATCGATGCCAGGGTGCAGAACATCAGTGAGGGGATCCAGCTAGCGCAGAGATTTGGATTGTAAGACTGTGGGGATGTATAATCTTGCTGCTTTATTAGTGTCAGTGTCACTTGTTCGCTCATCACAGCACCGGGCCGATAGTACTTAAAAGTCACGTGCCGACACAGGCTTTTTTTTTTTTTTATTTTATTTTATTTTCATTTAAAATTATTCAGTATATTATATTTAGTTTAAATTTGTTAGTTGTCAGTTATCTTAGTTGTTGTATAGTGTATCATGAGCGACTTCAAGAAGGTGACACTCACATCGCTTGCCGCCCTCGAGGCCCAAGCGAAGAAAACAGGCGATCGGTCCCTGTTTCTAATCATCAACACCAACAAACCACTAGTGAAGAAGAAGGACCATGTGCAGCGGATCATTCCTGTTCCACACCGTTATGCCTCGTTTGACTCAACACGTGTACTGCTGATCACGCCCGCCAACTCGCTGCTTAACAACTATGTGGAATTGCTGCGCCCACTGACGACAAAACATGACAATGTGGAGCAGATGAGCATCAAGAAGTTGAAAAGTCTCAACAAGAGCAAGTTGAAAGCCCTTGCGACGGATTACGATGTGATATTGGCGGACTACAGGGTGCATGCGTTATTGCCTGGGATTCTAGGAGGTCAGTTTTATCTCAAGAACAAGAAAGTGCCATACATTTTTAAATTATCGAGTCTACAGACGTTTGATGCAAAATTAGTGCAGGATTCAGTTGATTTGAAGTTTGTAAAGGCACAGATCAAGTCGGTAATAAACAACGTGTCGTTTCTGCTGTCTCCGGACTGCAACATTACGTTCAAGATGTATGATTTTGACACGACGACGACAAATGCGCTGAAACATGGGCATATTCTCACCAACATTGAACAAGTGATTCAGTTTATTCAAAACAAGGACAACAGACCCGTGACGAACTGGAGCAGAACACACGAGATCACGTCGATATACTTGAAAACGACCAACTCTGCCAGTTTACCCTTGTTGAAGAAGAAGGAGGACGAATAATAGACATTTTTTTTTTTCAGATTACTAAACCGCTAACTTGTCTGACGCCTACTGAAGTGGCCAGTCTGAGCCCCTGTGCACCAAAGGGGAAGTAACTGACGGTGTAATACACGACTGCGATTATCTCGAGCACACTGGATACTAGAGTTAACGGTGTAGATTTCAGCACTGCGCTAAAGTAGATTGTCGACATGACTGAGAGGAAGAAGAAGACGGTGAAGGGGAGTCTTGCGGCAGAGGTGAGATGATGGAAATAGGCGACTGGGCCCTGTAGGAGCCCGAATGAGATGACGAATAGGATCGAGCCCAAGGACCACAAGAGGCCGAATTTGCGAGGGTTTAGGGCCAAAACAGGGAACAAGAGGAAGGAGATGGCAAAGCAGGCAATGGACCCGAGGAGACAGGCAAGAAAGCCCATGAGTCGTTCGAACCGCGAGAGCTGGAACCACGAGGGCTCCTGTGGGGCGACCTGGTCTGCATCCTGCTGTGTCAATGGGAGACGGGAGTAGACGTCGTTGGCAGTGCTGTTGAGGGTCTCTGCCCACCCGGAGAAGAGAGTTCTTGCGGATTCAGCGACGGCACCTTGGCCCTGGGTCTGAGGGGAGTCTGAGCGGGAGGACCAGTCCATCCATTGAGCCCTGAGGTTTGATTCAGTGGCCATGTTGTTGTTATTTGATGGATGTTATTTGAAGGTTGTTGTATATATGTTGTCGATATTAATGTCGGTTGTTATAAAAAAGTAAACAAGAAAAGGAGAAGAATCCCAGCACTTCCTCATTAGGAAGTCAACCCAAACCGGCCGGAGCCGCCCCGCCCCTCCCATTTTTATTACATTTTTACTTTTATTACCACAGTTAGTTAGTAGTTAGTAGTTAGTTAGTTAGTTAGTTAGTTAGTTAGTAGTTACTAACATTATTATTATTATTATTATTATTGTTTTAAACCGTTGCACTGTTACACTGTTACACTGTTACACTGTTACACCGTTAGATACACTACGCACACTCTGTTACACACCACGCCATGGCTTACGACAAGGACAAGCTAGACGACTTCAGCTTCAACGTCTCCTCCGCCATCCCCGAGAACGAGCTGCTGGACTTCGCCTACGACACCAACGACGACCCGTCAAGCATCCTCCTCAACCAGTACGACAACAACATCAACAACAACAGCAACTACTTCTCTCCTGCTGCTTCTCCATACGCCCACAACAACAACAACTCCAACGTCGGCTCTCACAACGCCGCCTACCAACCCCAGTCCATCCAGCAGTCCCTCTCCCAATCCCTCCGCAGACACTCCTCCCTCTCGGGCTCTGCAAACACCCGCAACAACTCCATTTACGATACCCTCGAGTCCGTCGCATCTCCTGCCGGCACTCTCACCTCACACAACAACAACAACAACAACAGCAACAACAACAACAGACTCAACCCAGCATACTTCAGTCCTGTCGCCAAATCCATTCCCTTGCACAACAACCATGACAGCAATAATGCCAACAACCACAACAACAATAATGCCAACAACAATATCAACATCAATAACATCACCAGCCCAGACTCGTACAACGACATGCTGAGCCCCTACTCCTCCTTCGACCCGTCCTCCTTCAAGTCCCCTCGCAGCATTGGAGCCTCTCCGATCCCCAGTGGATCGTTCAACGGCTCCTCGTCTTTACCAAAGCAGTCGCTGACGAAAGAGGATAAGTTACGCAGACGCCGTGAGTTCCATAACCAAGTGGAGCGTAGACGACGTGACTTGATCAAGGAAAAGATTAAAGAACTGGGATTGATTGTCCCTCCAACTCTATTGTATGTGGATGAAGAAGGTCGTGAGATGAAGGCTTCGAAAAATGTGATCATCAACAAGACGGTGGATTACATGGCGCATTTGCACAAGGTGATGAAAGAGCAGGAATCAAGACGTGAGAAACTGCTGGCGAAGATTGAGGAGTTGACATTAATCACTGGTGGTGTGTCCTCCGGCAACTCTGCCAGCACGACTCCGCAGCCTTCCCAGCCACCAGCACCAGCACTAGCATCAGCACATGCATCAGCACATGCATCAGCACCACTACCACAGACATCAGCACAGACACCACAGACATCACAGGCATCACAGGCATTTACACAATCACCACAAGTGCAATCCCAAATACAACCCCACACACAACCGCTAGGAGGTCAAGTACATGAAGTAGTACATGACTGGACAACAGAGTTCACACCAGACCTCAATCTAAACCTCGATGAAGGGTTTGCCCTGTCCTCCATCAAGCTCGAGGATCAGCAGAACCTCGAGTTTGACGTGGATGAGTTTCTAAAGGAGCACAATGAGACATGGGACCATTCGAAGTAATCTGTTATTATTATTGTTATTATTGTTATTATAATTGTTACTTGTAGTATACTATTCTAGATATTCATGCTATACTGTTATAGCTTTAGATGAATAATATCAAAGATGTCATTAGGCACTTTCATGTATTCATTTATAACGTAAGGCTATACTGATACTGATACTAACACTAATCCTAATAATAATACTAATAACTTATAATAACTAATACTAACACTAATACTAATACTATAAGAACAAGAATCACAATATTAAGTTAACCGCTGACTTTAATAGTAATATTATAAGAATAAAAAAGAAAATAAGAACTAGAATTAGAATAAGAATACGAGTATTAGCCGCTGACTTTTATTACCAGAACTGTAAGAATAAGAACAAGGATATTAACCGCTGACTCTATACTAAACTATTACTATACTATACTATGCTTAGTACTTATACTATACTATTACTTATACTATACTTATACTATACTATACTATACTATACTATACGATTACTGCACTACAATACTATACTACTATTACCATTACTGTTACTATTATTCATACTGTTATTCATTACTATTATTACTAGTAGTTAATAAATCGCGAATAAACAACAACAACAACAACAACACTAAGAAGAGAAGAACAAGAAGAGAAGAAGAAGAGAGATGAATGACCCCCTCAAGCCCCGCGAGGAGCACGACTCACACGAGTTCTACCCAGACCTCCCCTACTCCCGCCCGCTGCCCATCCTCGTCACAAACGCGCCCATCGACAAACCCGCGCACCACCACAAGGTGTACAAGCCGCTCGCTCTCAACAGACCAAACTTCAAACAGATCCCCAAAGAGATCCTCCCTACAGAGAACGTCAGGATCCCTCAACGTGTCATCAGGCTCGGCTACAAGTCATCCTCCTTGTCAGAAAACAACTCCCATGATGCCAATGCCACCTACGTTCGGGAACTCGATCATTTACAATCAAAAGACATGAACATCCTAAGTGACATCTCCCCGAATCAGATCATGTTCAAATCACTATATGACATGGACGAACAGGATAATTACCTCCTAAGACATCTCCATGACCAAGGATTCCGCAACTTGACTCATGAAATCTTTGAATGCTGCCTCACAATACTCGAAAACGAATGGTTTCAACTAGAACTCAAGATCCCTCCAAAGATACGTCACTCTTCACAATCCTCCAACCTCACAACTCTGCGCAACTTCATCAAACTATATGGCTCCGATGACGGCATCGGCCTCAACCTCTCCATAGATGATCAAAACTGCTCCATTTGTAACGACAGCGAATGCGATAACTCAAACGCCATTATATTCTGCGATGGTTGTGACATTGCCGTGCATCAAGACTGCTATGGCGTTCTATTCATCCCTGAGGGACAATGGCTGTGCAGAAAATGCATGATTAACAAAAACAAGAAGGTTCAATGTCAATTCTGTCCCAGTTTAACAGGCGCTTTCAAACAAACTGCAAATGGACTATGGGCACATGTATTATGTGGATTATGGATCCCGGAATTATACTTTGCAAGTGTGAATCATATGGAGCCTATCGAGGGAAGTGAGTTGATCCCAAGGGGTCGCTGGAAATTAAACTGCTATATCTGTAAAAGGAAACATGGTGCATGCATCCAATGTGCCAATAAGAACTGCTTCACTGCATTTCACGTCACCTGTGCAAAGAGAAGTGGTTTATACATGGAGTTCAAAAAGGGTGTACAAGGTGCAGTGCTAGATCCAGGCTCGTTGAGTTGTTTTTGTGAGAGACATGGCCCCGTGGAGTTGATACAGGGGATCAAGCAAGGGATAATTAAGACGAGATTATATTTTGAATACTTGGACAGTATGACGAGTTCATTTGCAAAGTCCACAGGGTTTAAAGTGACTGACAATAATAGTAATACTAATGCGAAGAGATGGAAGACTTCAAAGGGGACACCTATTGCACCGAATTATTTCATCAAGGTGTTGGATTCGTTTCTTGTGAAATTCAAGATTGAAAATCATGGGGATCTTGCCCAGTTGTTGACAAGATACTGGTCGATGAAAAGGGAAATGAAAAGGGGTGCCCCATTAATTAGACGTGTTAATGATACCATCACTGGTGGAGATCCGAATGAGATCCCTTCAAAGTTGGAGTTTTCTAAGATCCTCCTTGATGATCTGACGAAATTGAACGAGATCAACGATCTGATAATTCAAAGAGAATCGTTGAAGCTGACGAAATTCGAGACTTTGAAACAGGAGATTGAAATGGCTTATTTCCATCAATCGTTAATCATTCAGAACTTACTTGCCAAAATCATCAAGATCGATTCCACTAGGTTCCTAATGAACATCCCAGTGGAAAATAATCTGGATCAAATCATGCAAAAATCCCAGAATAAAGAATACAGATCTGTCAATGACTTCATCACTGAACTATCCACGTTTTTCCAACAAGTGGAGCTCAGGAATGATAACCGTGAGATCAAATCTAAAAACAGAATCCTTAGAGAAATAGCCAACGATTTGGAATTGTTTGTCAACTGGGATGACTTGATCCAGACAGAAATCACCAAAGATTTTAACATAAAGGGCCTGGACATAGATAAGGCCCTTTACAGAGGCCTTATTGCCCAAAAAGAGGAGGAACTAAGTGATGTCGAAGACACTATCACAGTAAAGACAGAATAAAGAAAGTAATAAGATATATACACATATATACACGAACGAACCCCCAACTCCCAACCCAAGACTCACTCACTTGTCCTTATTTATAAAATCGTTAACCAATTCAGACACCCCACAGTAGTCAGTGATAATCTCCCTTGATCTTCCCTCGATAATCGACTCAATCCTCTTTTCATTACTCAACAGATTCTTCAAATTGTTATAATTCAACAGTTTCATCTCTCGAGCATTCTCCAAATCCCTGATAGCATACGGATCAAAGCTCAAATCGACACCGGCACGATCTATCTTTGTCTTTTCAACATCGTGGATCTCCCTCTCCAGCTCAGCGAGTCCCCTCCCGCAAAATTCCAACCCACGCAATCGTTCATTCCACGACTTGATCACAACCTTTTCGATGAACTCCTTGCACACTTCACCACGATCGAACCGTTTGTGATCTGCTCGTTTCTCGTTATGTGTCAACACAGAGTTCAGTCTCTGTTTAAGAACATCATCACTCAAGTTTCTGGAATGACTAAGGAATTGCCTTAGTCCCTTTGAAGAGTCGCAGAAGTTAGGGATAGTGGTCGGATCAGGCAACTCAGGCGTCTCTGGGAATCGCGTGAAGTCGTTCAGGTCGTTCCACAGTGACATTGCTATCCGTGCAGTCCGTCTTGTGCGTTGTCTTACTTGTAGTAGTAGCTTGTAGGGCGAAGGCGATAATTATGTGATGTTTAATTCGCGATTAACAGTATGTTTGTTACCTGCATCTATGTGCCACTACGCCACGCTACGAGTAGGTAGGTAAGTAAGTAAACAAGTAACTCTGTGTATAAATAAATTCAAAGACCAAACTTAGACTTGACAACAGATGACACCAGATCCTGCTTAACATTCCCGATCGATTCGTTCATGTTCTGCGATGCAGTATTCGCATAGTCATTGAACGACTCTTCAATCGACTCAATCCCGTTCTGGAACGAATGCATAATGTACCGTGATGGGTCATATCCCCCCTGTGTCCTTTTCCTCACTGGTTTATCGTACGCAAACTCATCTTTAGCAGCAGGCGACGACGATCCTGGCTCCACAAGCGTGACGTTACCACTAGCGATGGCTGACTCCTGTGCGTTTTTCGACTCGGGTCTCTTTTCACCACCAATCAACAGGTCCAGGTCATGATACGTGATCAATGTAGTGCCCTTGATCCATTGCGCCGTGCCTATAGTTGGACGGTAAGGGATGCGTACCTTATCGTTGAAGATCCGGTCCGTTTGTAGTTGATGGAGTTGCTTCCCTGATCCAGTTATACTAATGACTTCAGCTTCGGACTCATCTAGTCGAATGACAATGTCTCCCGAAGGTAGCACTGTACTGAATGGTCCCCATTGGGAGTTGATCTTGAATGGTAATGACAGAGAAGATATCTCTTTAAGTTCAGGATTCGAAAGAATCTTGACAGTGTTGTTGGATAACAAGGTAGGAATCACTGAACCGTATGGTTTTATAGGATTGCTAACCTTAATGATGGATAACCCGGATGCTAGAATCTCTTGATTAAAAATCTTATGACTTAGCTTATGCTTCCCTGGAGTAATGATTCTGACATCTTTACTCGAACTAGTCAACACTGAACCTTGGATCAGTACACCATCTGCCAGTTTGTTGAAACTCTCAAGAGTCGCAACGCATGGGGTTCCTAATTCTACCTTGAAGGGGATAATATTATTAATACCGTAGTCATTTGCCTCAATCACATCAATCAATTGTCCAGTGAATCTACCACTAGCTTCAGGTAACACTTTATACGTGTACAGCTCTCCTTTGTTAGAACCACCAAATAGCAAGATACTGGAATAACTATCATCTCCATAACTCATGATCGAAAACTCCAAACTTGTCAAATGGGAACTCTTGCCGTTTGTTGAGGACCCAATTACATTCTCATCAAAGATAATCGCAGGACCTCTTCTATCAACAATAACCAAATCACCATTCTCATACGCAATGGCGACAAACCCCACATTACTGTTGTTTATCGCTGTTGTCTTACCTCTCTTATGCGCACTGAATATCCCACAAACGGGTAAAAACCCTTCTTTAACATTAGGAACTCTATCTTGGAGATCAACCAACGCCTTCCCACTTTTCGATACACCACCTTTTAGAGATCTGAGACTTTCAATCTTCCTTGGGTCAAATCTTGGATTCACTCCAAATTTAAACAGGGCAACATCCCCGTTCTGTAACGCAACAGCTAGCTCTGCATTCTCACCTGCAAAAGAAACGGCCTCAATAGGTATATCGTGCGCAGCACCCAGGGAATCAGCGACATCGAGATCAATCACTGAAGAATCATCCAGTTCACCATGTGACGCATCCCATAACCTGACAAACCCATTGCTGTGGCCCGTCACTAATGCGTAACTGATCTCATTTGATCTGAGTGGTTTCCTTGCTGCAAGCCCACCTTTCAGGATATTCTCCTTTCTGGCTGATCTCGATATGATACCGAGCCATTGCTTCTTTGGGACAGAAAACGTCTTTGTGACGGTAGTTTTTGGACGGATCCAAGTAAGACTCTGCGGGAAAAAGGATGATTTGTTTGCAGTAGTGTAAGATGGGTAGTCAAGGATCTCGACTTCACCGGAATTCAACACTAGCAATATATGGCTTGGATTATCAGCCCCGTTAAAGAAGGGAGAAGTCGAGGCCAGTGGGATGATTTTTTTAACTGGTGCAGAGTTTTCCAAAGGGATGACTCCTTGTGCTTTAGGATGTGCATAGTACTGGTTCATCTTCTCGTATGAAGTGATCGAATACTTTGGAGCAACACCAAATTTGAGCCTGGTCAGAACACAGCCATGATCACTTGAGATCAACAACTCTGTATCATCTGGATTCTCAGATGTAATCCACCACACCTCTGAGATTATTTCAGGTACACCACTGGAACCACTTTTGGAATCCGAGGGCAAGTTCACATCAACATCATGTAATGTCCTTGCTAGGATCAACCTACCTGTCAAGGCATCCCAAAACACGAGTGATCCGTCCTCGTGAACAGTAATGATATTCAACGAGTTTGGATGATATATAGCCTTTGTGATAATCGGATGCCTTACAACTGGACGTGACACACCATCTCCACCAGGAGCATTGGCAGGAACCTCATAATGGAAACTAGCCTTAATTTCGCCAGTAGCCAACGAATAAACCGCAGCACAGTGAGTGTATGCAATCAACAAGGTGCCTATATCTCTTGGATTCCATTGAATGGATACAACAGAAGATAACCGTGCCTTGGGCAAGATCTGTCTCTGTAAGTTCTCAATGCCGAATTGATTTGTCATTATACCTCTATCAATATCGAAAACCAATACATTACCATTAGGCATTCCCAGCAATAACCAATCCAATGAGGGATCCGACTCAATGGCAGTGGGTTTACCCGGTGCCAGAACAGAATACAGTAGTTTCTTCTGCAGCAGTGAAAACACCATGATGTTACCCTTATGATCAACACCAACAAGATACACACTCTTGACAAACTTCAAGTATTCCACATCGGAACTGACAGAGAGCGTAAAGACAACCTCCACCTGTTGCTGCCCATATATATGGATCTCCTTACTGTTCGTTGCAACAGCAAGCAGGCTCTGCACAGGGTCATGTGCCACTGCAGTGATGTTTCCAGACACACCGTATCTACTCAACTAGGGAACACATATAGTTAGTACACATACATCACTTGCATGAGAAATCCCTGAATATACGTACCTCATCGACGCCAAAGGACTTGGATGTGAGACCGGCAGAGAGATCATTGGCTCCCACTGTCTTGACAGCGTTGGAAACGACCTTTAGCTTCCGTTTGAACATGGCTATCTGCTTCTAGATACATCCATATCCATCGCCATCTCCATTATTATATCCGCATCGAAGTGTCGAGAAAGTGCTCTTCGCGAGGCTTGGACGCCAGCGCCTCGTAACCAAAACCCATGCCGATGACTAAGCACTTTCGATGTGTTGACTTATGTCCCACTGCTTTTGCTTTTAACTATGGGCAGGTGCCTGTTTCTCGCTGGAAAACTCACTGGGAACTCGCTGGAAACTCGGGAGATAGACAGGTGTTATGGTTTCAGAGAAACAGGATGGACTCAGCACTGGTGGTGCAGATGTAGATTCAGCTACCACGGTGCTGATCCAACAGGATGCCCACTCCACGTTAATAACCCTCGATGATTACATCAACAGGGCATTGCCCTTCCATCTGCAGAAACAACTCAATTTACAGACATCTTCGTCATCAAATTCCGGGTGGTCTTTCACGCAGGGGCTGCTGATTGGACAGATTAGTGTGATTACCGTACTTGTTATCTTCATCAAGTTCTTCGTGTTCAGTGAGACGAAGACAACAACCGATAAGTTGAAAGATCTGAAGAAGGTGCCCATTGTCACGAAGAAGAAAATCGACGATGATCAAGATGAGCAGAACAGCCAGACAATAAACTCCATCTTGGAAAAAACGTACTATAACGTTGAGACACATGCACCGGAATCACTCGATTGGTTCAATGTGTTGATTGCCCAAACTATAAACCAGTTCAGAAACGAGGCATTGCGGTCTGATAATATCATTAACTCTTTGAATGATTTCTTGGGGAATGCAGATCTTCCTGACTATCTTGATAAGATCAACATCTTAGAGTTAGACATAGGTGATGATTATCCGATTTTCTCGAACTGTCGTCTGAAGAAGAACCCAACAGATTTAAATAACCTACAGGCCAAAATCGATGTGGATCTATCAGATACCCTTACTCTGGGGATAGAGACAAGTCTGCTACTGAACTCACCGAAACCACTGACGGCGATTCTACCTGTCCAGTTAAGTGTCTCAATTGTTAGATTTTCCGGCTGTTTGACCGTATCATTGATATCAGACGAGGGAAATGAAGATGAAGGTAAGGGTACTGCACTAATGTTTGCATTCTCTCCAGATTTTAGATTGGAGTTTAGCATCAAATCGCTGATTGGATCAAGATCGAAATTGGAGAATGTGCCGAAGATAGGTAACTTGATCGAGAATCAGTTAAAGAGCTGGTTTATCGAGAGATGCGTCGAGCCTAGATCTCAGGTAATTAGACTTCCAAGCATGTGGCCAAGAAGGAAGAATGTTAGAGAGAACGTTCCTGAAGATGAGGAACAAGAACAGAAATGAGCTATGATTTGTATTGTTAAAAAAAATGTATACGCACAAAAAATTCAAGTAAAATGTCTATATTATTCAACGGTCACTTTTCTCAATCAATATGATCAGGCGGGCGGCTAAGTACTTCAATTCCACCATCATTGTCTATGTTACAATACTCATTTGACGCATCGATCCCTAAACTGTTTAAACTTTGAACTTCTCCATCAGATATATGGAACGAATCTTTTGGTAACCAAATCATAGTGCTGTTATGTTGAAAGCATCCCTCATAAAAACTGTCATTGAAGAAAGGTCTCAAATCGGATGAAATGATGTGTTCCTTATTCTTTTCCGATTGAGATCTTCTTATACATGAATCGTATAATTCAACTGGTAAATTCTTACCCAATAATTTACCAAATTTCTTCTTCAATTGTACCTGGCCAGTAGTTGTGAGTATCAACATCACTAATGTGAATAAGGCATGATGCAAACAATTGGGTTGGTTAAACTCATCTTTACTCGAGGCAAATAATCCAATCAAACAAATCTCAAGAAAATAAATGCCTGCGTAGAGATGAAATATTGCTGTTGGATAAAATTGCCCATATGTTTCGGAATAATTCTTATGACTGAACTGAAACATTATTGAATATTTGAACGAAATCAATGCCATTGAAAAAGCAATTAAGATGAACACCAATATCAATGGAGATAGAATGCTGTAAATCAATCCAATGGAAGCTAATAGGGCAAAACTTGAATATAAAGACCCCCATTTATAAACAGGTATATTTGATAACCTTTCAAACTTTTGTCTGGGTGTAACATCAATGAACCTATAGACAAACAAATTCATGAATAACCTGTAGTTTTGCAATAGGTTGTTTCCAAAATATGCAATGCCTCTAATCATCATATAAGAGAAAAAAAAGTTGGCACATTTCGGTAAGTTATTGGCTAAAATATCTGGAATTGATACTGGGTTATGTAATAGTGATTCAATAATGACAGTGAATTCTGAAGTAATGGCAACAACCATGAACACATGAATGAATGAAAACGCAAACATCCATTTTTGAACATCTAATTCAATCTCTGCACCTGTTCTTTTGCATTTGAGAAAGCTAATTAACCTCATAGCACACGGTACCAACTCCATTAGGCATAATAAAAATATTACCGAAAACAAATTGGAAATAACATCAGTAGCATATTGAGGTAACTGTCTCATCCAACCTAGACCTGGGATCAACCTGCTAAGATAAGGAACTTGAGAAATTAAAGTAACAAAAGAGACAGGAATGACCCATAGCATAATAAGAAGGCTGCCTAAAAGATTCCCCATTAAGAGTCTCATAAAAACTTCCATGTTACTTTCAATTGTTAAATTTTCCCAAATAACATCTTTCGGATTCACGCGTATGATTGTCTTATCTAGATGGTTGATTTTATGCGATATCTGAATTTGATTCAAAATATCAGGTTGCAATGAGTCCTCAAATTGGATAAAGACCTTGTTGAGCTTATGATCATTCATTGGACTTGCCTCTCTCAGAACTAATCTTTTCCTCCTGTTCTGCAACAACTGATAATTATGAACATATTCAGTTGTCAAGGGTACCAATTGTTCCTCAATTTTGTAGTATGAAAATGTTGGGATAACATAGTATTTCATCCTGAGTTTATAATTCAAGAAATCTCGGGCTTTGTGCTTGAGGAAATTAGTCTTTGCCTTACTTGTAACTGTGATTTTTTGATCACTTTTTACTTTTTCTTGAAGTTTCTTCATGATCAATCCAGTTTCCAAGCTTTCAATTTTAGAAGCTAACTTCAAATGATTGTTATAAAGAAGCTTCAATCCTCTATAGTTATAGACAATCCAGATGTTTTTGACCTTTGCACCACATATTCCGGTGAATAGATTACTTAATTGCTTCTTATTTAATAGTTTGACAGGGACATTATCAACCAAAATGGTATTCGAACGATCCCTTTCTGGAAGTTTGGAATTCAAAAAGTCTGAATTGTTCATCAACCATGTATTTTTGATCTTCACATAGTTTAGTAATTCATAGATGATCAAGCCATGAAACCAGAAAATTGTGATCACAGTCATTGTTAAATGAATGCTCATTCGCTTTGAAAACTTTGGCGAGATATTTGACATGGATATCTTATCTAGTCCTTTCACAACAGTAATAGTGCCATTTGTGAAGTTGGTAAGATCGGACTCAGTGTATTTATCATATCCTGATAGATAGTTCACAGGGATGAGGGTGGGGATATTAATAATAGCCAAACCAAGAAACATGGTCAACAAGAAAGAGATAAACCTCAAGAAGAAATAGGCATCCAATCCCATCTTCTTATATTCCTCAAGTGGTGTAAGTATAGAATACACTAACCAACTAAACAAATTGTTGTCTAGCTGCTGGACTCTTTCATCTTTGGGAACATGAAAACAATTTGGCTGATATATGCTAATCATACGCCCTCTGATTAAGCTGAACAGAGATGTTTGAGCAGCACAATATATCAAAGTGAGCATCAACGAAGTAATGAAAGTTCGGAATGAAATGCCATATTCCTTTTGGGCTGAACCTGCTCTTGAAGAGTTTATGAAATCTAGTAGATATAGGAATTGTGCAGAATGGGGTAGAGTGCCATTGTTTGGAGAGCTCGAATCTAGCGACGTCATTCAGCTGTGTAGTTGGCTTCTTGAGCATTGGCTGTACCTACCTCACTGTAATCCATGCCACTTGGCATTGGCTTTTTTTGTGGTTTTACTTGCATTGTGTTTGTGTTTGTGTCTAGGTGAGAAAGAGGTCTGCCAAAATCCACAGTAAGTTAAACAGCGACAACTTCTTTGATTCAAAAACTATCAGTGTATGATCCATCACCAAGATAGAATGAAAAGATAGGGAGAGACTGCCTCAGTTAAGTTCTGTTGTTCTTGGGTTTAAATTAAAGTGTGACGTAAAGTATGAGAACGCTACGGGAGAATGAAAATGGTTCGGTTAAGAAATAGAAAGGAGGCCCCGAACCCAGATGGAACTAAGCGACCTATAAGCCCACTGTCATTCGTGGCCTCTTGAGACTGTCAGAGATGTCAGTCATTTAGCTGAAGGCATCTTCGGCTCAGCATGCTGTAAATACTGAGGTTTAACAAATTTGCTGAAAAGGCTGGTGGGGCGTTCGTGAGACGTAACCGTCACCGAATCCGGGCATCGCCAGCAGCGAGCCCTCCCTTCCTTCTTCAAAGCAGTGCCACCTCGCTGGCAATACTGCCGTTTACCTCAGGAAGTACAATGTATATACTCTCTACACGTCACACACCATGCCAGATACACACACGTAGGCCCCCCTTTAAGGCTCTCCACACAGGGCCCTGCCAATGACCACTACTGCGCCTGCAAGGCCCTTTTGTTTACAAAAAATCGCGTTTGTTTTCGTTTCCGCGGAAATTTTTATGTCAACTTCTCATAACGACGTGTCAGCGTCCTAAAAATAAACGATTATATTGTCACGTCCTGCAAGGGAACAAGAAAAAATTACTGAATGCAGAACAATAAGCCTTTTCTATATTTAAAACCCTTACTGACGTGTCTTTCATAAATACTTGCCAGTTTGTGTAACTGGGAACTCTTTTTTGTATTTAAGACACAAAGAGAACCCACAAAGAAATCCCACCACTTTTACATCTATCACATTTCCCACCACATAAGCATCACCTTTCATCATTTTGGCATAGATAATACATAAATAATCATGGTTTCAATTAGAAAGCTCATTCACAGCCTGACGGTCCCATTATTGGGCTTTGCACAGATTATTCCAGAGTGTAACCCATCCAAACAGACAGATTGTCCAGCAGATAAGGCATTAGGTACTTCATTCAGAGATGACTTCAAATCTGAATCAAAATGGTTCCCACCAGTGGTTTCAGATGACGATAGAATCACATATGGTGACGACGGGCTTGAGATAACTTTGGCCAAACAACTCGACAACCCTGCCGTGAAGTCTGATTTTTATATCATGTTTGGTAAGTTGGAAGTTACTATGAAAGCTGGTCCTGGCCAAGGTATTGTCTCATCGTTTTATTTACAAAGTGACAATTTAGATGAGATTGACTTGGAGTGGATTGGTGGAGACACGGCTAATGTGCAAACCAACTTTTTTGCCATGGGTAACGTTGAAACTTACGATAGAGGTCAATATCATCCTGTTAGCCAACCTCAAGAAGAATTCCACACATATACCATTGATTGGACAAAAGAGCAGTTAGACTTCTACTTGGATGGTAGTCTCATCAGAACGATAAAGGCAGACAACCCACAAGGTTATCCTCAGAATCCAATGTATGTCGTCATGGGCATTTGGGCTGGTGGTGATCCAAGTAATGAACCAGGTACTATTGAATGGGCTGGTGGTTTAACCGATTATTCTCAAGCCCCATTCTCCATGTATGTGAAGGATGTTATTGTTAGTGATTATTCAACCGGAAAAGAATATAAATATGGTGACCAATCAGGAAAATGGACATCTATCGAGGCTGTCGACGGTGAAGTTAACGGAAGAGAGGAGGAAGGCAAAGAAGAGTTCGATGTTTTAGCTGCAGGTGGACAGGTCGATAGTTATTCCAGCGGTGGTTCTGGTTCATCATCATCTTCATCATCATCATCATCATCATCATCGTCATCGTCATCATCGTCATCGTCATCATCATCATCATCATCATCATCGTCAACATCATCAGCATCAGATTCCTCAAGCGAATCAATTTCATACCCATCAGAGTCTTCTTCTGGATCGTCATCATCAGATACTTCATCATCTAGCGACGAGGATCAAAGCTCATCAAACCATGGCTCATCAGAAAGTTCCAAATCCAAAGATAGCACAATGTCCTCGTCAAGTGCAAGCTCATTAGTAACAAGTTCAGGTAGTTCTAGCAGAAGTTTAATAAGCGCTTCATCGAGTCCAACTTCTTCCACTACTGATACTATTAGTACCTCGCAGGTTGAGTCAAGTTCTCGTCAACAAGCTGTAACCACTGTCGCACAAGAAAGCTCATCATCTCAATCATCAGCTTCTCCAACCAGTACCTCCATCATAGAAGCCAACACAGGTTTGTCATTGAAGATATCGAAAAGTGGGTACGAGGCATTACTGGTTAGCGTTGGGATGACAATAGGTCTGTTGTTGATTTAGGACAATAAGCTATGTTTATCTTTAAAGCATTATGCTTATCTTAAAATCGGATTTCAGTTTCTGAAGTGGTTTTTTTTATTTCTAATATAATAAGCTATAGGGCGTTCTTTTTGCAATCATTACTGTAGGAGAAATAGACTGAGTTGCTAGTCCACATCTGGGAAACGCTCGAGGAAAACATAACCATTTTCTTTAGCGACTTCTTCATTTTCTGCATTTAAGAAATCGTTCTCCCATTAATAAAACTTACTTGATGTTATAATTGAACTGTTTTATTAATGGCAATATCAATTTTAACAGCTGGCTTCAGGCTGAGAAATTTGACGAAACGAATTTGGACTTGATTTAGTTTATATCAGATATTCAGATATTAGGGAAGGTTTAAAAATTGGACTAAGTTTTCCTAAAAAGGCTCTTTTATAATACAAGAAAAACTATCAACCTATTCCGAACCCAGAATATATCCTCCTTCTATTACCACACGAATCATGCTTAATTCAGTCATTTCTTAATAAAACATTGAAATATCCCAGTAACGACTTTTGTGCTTAACTATGTGAATAGAAGAGGATACACAGGGCTTCGAACCTCAATGGCTTCGCGAGAAAAAGTTTTCGATTTGTTCACTGACATCATCTCGAAGGAATATGCAAATTCGAGTAATTGTGCACTAAAGCAACTCATACAAAATGGCTCTAGGTGGATTGTTCGGAGGCTCAGGCTCTTCTCCAGTTACTGCAACTAAAGTTGACGCTTCTTCTCAAATCAAAGACCAGCTGAAAGCTCAAATTGCTCAGGAATTAGCTGTTGCTAATGCCACCGAACTAGTCAACAAGATGACTGAAAATTGTTTTGAACAATGTTTAAAGGCTCCTTATACCAACCCTGAAGACGTAAGTCGATTCGATTAGTTTCTTCCCGAAGGGCTCGTAATACTAACTTACTAATTGCAGACTTGTGTTAGCCAATGTCTTGAGAAATACATGAGAGCTTGGAACACCGTTTCTAAGACCTACATCCAAAGGATCCAACAAGCCAGTAAATAAGGCAAATATACTGTTCGCCTATATGTTTCATAATCGATATCATAAGTGGTGAAATGCTGGCCTGGGAATAGGAATGTTAAACGAATCTTGTATATAAAAAGAATCTCTAAAGGATACTAACGTTAGACTAAAGAGCAGTGTAGTATACGATATGGCGTTCATTGACTCGATTAATTGATAATCAAACAGTGCAAATTTAATGTTGTAGTTCGTCAAACTGTCAGTTCAGCTGAAGTTTCAAATATTTGATCCGAACTTGATAACCGATTCAACAGCCCACCACTACATCAGCGGAAATGACCGCAAACTCTCTCGTCGTCATAGTCGGTGGAGGAATAGCCGGAATCAAAGCAGCAGTTGAACTGCAGAAGGCTGGAATTGACTACTTGATCCTTGAGGCTAAGTCCAGACTTGGTGGTCGTATCAACACTGTTCAGGGTCTTAATTCCAAGTACGACCTAGGGGCAAGTTGGTTTCACGAGACTTTAAACAATGCGTTATTTGATGAGGAGAACGAGATTTCTTTGAAAAGGGGTGAATCATTGCCGCATTACTATGATGATTCGCCTGTGAAGGTGGTGTCTTCGAAGGGCGTGATCCCTGGCTCTTTGAAACTTGCGTCAATAGCAGGGGAGATCCATAAATACGTTGAAATCTCCAACCAGAGAGATCTTGAAAGCGATGAGTCATTCCACGATACTGTCATAAGATACCTTCATGAGAAGAAGCACCTATTGAGCGATGAACAGATTGAATATTCACTGCAGTATATGAGATCGTTAGAATTATGGCATGGTATTGATATTGTTAGAACAAGTTCCAAGTATGCGAGTATAGACAACGAAGGAAGGGATGCCCTAGCTCTTCATTATGACAAAGTATTGGATAGACATGTGAAGGCTCTTGATTCAAAGAAAGTCAAACTAAACACAGTCGTTAAATCAGTAACTAAGAAGAAAACAATAGTCAAAAGGGCAGTACTGGAAACCGTTACAACCAGCAATGAGGTCTATCAAGGACAATTTGCCATTGTAACCGTTCCGCAGTCTATTTTGCAACTATCAGACCCAACAGAGCAAGGTTATATTGATTTTAACCCTCCACTTCCTGCAAGAATAACCGAGTCCTTGGAAAGGATACATTTTGGAGCACTAGGTAAAGTAATATTTGAATTTGAGAAACCGTTTTGGCCAATTGACTCAGAAAGAATTTTAGTATTGGCAGATCCACCAGATGGATTTCTGGAATCCATAAAGCAAGGTAAAGATTCAATCAAGTGCCCTCAGTATTCAACGAATCCTCCAAAAAATTGGGAATTTCCAATACTGTTCTTGAATTTATCAACCTCTTTCCAAAACCCAGCACTTGTTGCATTGATTCAGTCGCCCGTCACAGAGTACATTGAATCAAATCCTGCTAAGGCATGGGATTTTTTCAAACCTGTACTTCAAAAAATCTCAAACATGGATGCAGAAGGTGATATTGCCTCACCCATAAATCAAATTGTCACCGAGTGGACCACGGACCCTTTCCAAAGAGGAAGCTATAGTGCATGTTTCCCAGGGGATGACCCACTAAGTGCAATTATTGCCCTGGAGGAAGGATTTGGGAATATAAGGTTTGCAGGTGAGCATACCATTTTGGAAGGTGCTGGTTGTGTCCATGGTGCATGGAATAGTGGGAAGAGAGAAGCTGAATACATAATTGAAAGATTGGGAAATTAATTGACCTATGTCTTCCACTATTTCTGCTCACCAGATATCATATCGGACGTCATATTTTTCTTCTCTGAGATGATCCATTATTCTACTAAAATTTGAGATTGATGGCTTCCACTATAAATGTCGAACTGGAATCCAGCGGGATTCAGACTCCAGCGTTATATTTTCTTGATAGCTTCAATTTCTTTTCAATATTGGTTTGGATTCTTTTCCTTCACCTATTCCCAGTTTGAATGTTTTTGCAGATATACTGATCAGCAACACGATTTGTGATAAAAAATACTACGATTACTGGTTCATTTCAATTCTACACGAGTGAGAATAGGTTTAGAGTCAATATATTAAACTATTATTGGCGGGCGATTGAGTTTCGTTATTCAGTGTCATTTGACAACGGCCAATATTAGAAAATCGCCCAAATATATTATTATTAATTTTATGATTCGGAGTTTTATTTCTATCACTTCTCCAAGGTTCCTTTTTCTCTTTCAGCCCTATAGACAACCCATGTAGCAACAGTGAAAATAATTGAAGCTAACATTTCCTGTAATAAGATAAGGAAAGTAAAGTACTCCCATTTACCTTCATAAATGGTGTAGTCGTTGAAACCGTACTCATTTCGCTTAGCGAAACTCTGGACGACACCAATAACTGCCCTGATGGTAACAGCTGGAAAGGCAAGGAATACCAATTGAATCAATCTGGTTTTCAGCTTTCTTGCAGTGGTACTGTACTCTTGGACGTCTCTATGGGCGATAATTGCACAGTAGAAAAGATTAATCATCGATGAAGCGAAGATGAGTGAAGCTGCTTTCTGAACACGAAGTTGAACATCTGCATCAAGACCTCCAGCAATTGAGTTCAAAATAATGGCTATGAAAACAATCGTTTCTGTAATTGACCCCCAAAGCACAGGGCTTTTATAGTCAGCATTCAATAGTTTCTTGACGAGCTTGTAGGGTCTGATGAGGTCCCAGAAGTGGATGTTGTCCTTGCTGGAGTACTCTGGATTCTGGAAAATCTCAATGTATCTTAACATGAACACCAACAACATTAATATGAAACCTAAGGAAATAGAACTGAAAACTATGACAGCAATCAAAAGATTCACATTCCCTCCATTATCACCATTATCGGAACAGTAGATGATAAGTAAGATTGAACCAACAATCCGAACTGAAATAATTAGATAGTATCTGATGAAGAATGGCCAGAATCTGGTTCCATGACGGAGTATCTTATATGTTGGGAAAACTGCAATAATGAGCAAGATGGAGAAGAAGACCAGCTCTGCTATAGAGATATGTTTCCAAACGTCTGAGTTAGCCATTGGAGATGAGTCAATGGAGTTTCTTCCATTTCTCTTCCCCAATGAACGAGGATTCGGTTGATACTTATAGTGAAGATCTGGTTGGGTAAAAAGATTGCTCTGTAAATCCAGAGTTTACCGTTTCTTAACAGTTCTGCTTCGAATCATGGTAAATCCATCAACAATTCGTGTAAATCCATCAACAATAGTCTTATCCGGTTGCAAAAGAACCTTGGCAGTGTCACTTTAACTGTGAATTCATCTAGTTTGTGAGCCGACCACACCGCGTAAAGCTTATTGCACTGCCCGTCGAATGTTTAGTTCACAGCCGCGTAGAGTGTCGAAAGATGTTGATAGTCGATCCACTGTATAACAGGCGCAGTGAGTTGCCGCAGTTTCGCTCAAAGTGAAAAACGTTGCCCAGCGAAATAGAAAAACCTCTCTTTTTTTTTCCTCTCTCGGACGAGAGAACAAGCTTCCGCCTTACAGTGTTCAACATTCTAAACTTAAGGGCACTTGAACCTGCAGTAAATTCTGAAATTGACTAAGGCCCTGGCTGCTCGGTCTGTCATACTCAATGACTTTATTGCAATCTTAACCCATCCCAATCGGGACGGGCGCGGTATGTCATCCATCCGCAGTAGTCTCATACAATGACCATATGGTATTTTGCATGGTTGGAAAGGGATAAAACTGTAGAAGAGATGATATTTAATACTTTTGACTCTGTTAGAACTATCCTGGTCACCTGGACATTATGCTGCAAGGGCGTTCAGTTCAAATGGAGGGATTCGATTGAGTTTAACATATGTCTACACAATGGTAAGAACCATTTATAGATTTAACTAGTTTAAGTATGACAACATTTACTTGGAGTTGTAGATTCATTCTACGAATGTAACTCATCAGTACGGTTTTACTCTTGCGGTATCATTTTGATTCGGAAAGGGTTCAATGCTAAATAATAGCCGCTCAGCATGCTGAATGAGGCTTATGACCATAAGTCATCCCATCTGACTTTTTTTCTAACAGCATTGGAGAACCCCTCATGATACCTAACCCATATTTTGATATCTGTTTGAGTCTTTTGCCTTTTCGCTAATCTTTCATTTTCTGCTATTTGATTATATTGAGTTTTCAAAACATCTATATCGTTTACATCAGCTATTACATCATCTGAATCTTTCGTACTGTCTATCTTACGTTTCATGATTTTATGATGTTCCAGTTCTTTGACAAGGGTAGGGAATACTTGACTTTGTCTGACTTGTTGTCTTTTGATTGAAGTTGGATCGAATTTGGTGATGTGTGTGAAGTCTGGGAACGTTCTATAAATCTCATTATAGTTTTCATCTTTCGATTTGTTTATCAACAAACCGGCAGAATTGATGGCGTTAACTGCATTATTAACCTTTTTCAACGTTGAATCTTTCTTGACTAGAGAATTTGTGGATCGTTTGCTGATTTCTGGTATCATGATATAGTCTAGAGAAGGTAATAGATCAATAACAAGATCATCCATTTTGAAAACAGTTTTCAAAGTTGTTGATAACTTGGTGAATATGACTTTAAGGATACTGTTGTTGGTTCTCGTCTTATCAAAATATTCCCAATCTGATTTGATCTTCAGATTTGAATTGCTAACATCACTGAACTGACTGAAAAATTGTAAAGCGGTTAGTTCAGAATAATGACTTAAGTCAACGCCACTGGAATCATATTGAGTACGTTGTACTAAATCACTAAAATATAACCAATCTGATATCAGTGAAGGTTTCGATAAACTAATATCCTGGTAATGAACGTCGGTATAAGTCTGGAAGCAACCATTAATGATCTTTTCAAAATTTGAATGATGCGTGTTTATCAAATGCTGTAAATTTTTGAACTGTTGACGTTTTGATAACCTTGGATCCTTCTTGAAAAGTTGAGATACTATACTGTACCATGAGGTTTGCATATCTTTTTGCCCTTTGTTTATACTGTCATCTCCACTGAATTGCAGAATGTTTAAACAAGATCTGATATCAAAATTGGTCAAAGTGATAATTTCTTTCAGCTGCTGGTTGGTGAATCGTACTTTCTCATTAGCACATATGAATTTAAGCCTATCCCTCAATGAACTTTCATCGATTTGATTGAACGTTATGATTTCTGCATTCACCCTGAGTTTCTCTAATGCAGGTGCGTATAAATCATTGCAAATGGCAATTATTGGTCTCATTAAAAATTTCTTCTTATTTGCTCCACCATTCTCTGACCAAAATTTAGAACTTTGCATCTTTGAATATTTCCAAAGATTCCTTTGATCCTGAGTGATCAGATCTAATAGGACCTTTATGAACCCGGATTCTGAACCACCATCAACTTCATCAGCAATAAGGCATACTGGTTTACCTGAGAATGTGATTGATGAAATTGAGTTGGTAATCTTATCCTTGACCCTCTGGCCAGCTCTTTCATCACTCGCATTGATCTCCATTACTTCATATCCCATCTGCTTAGCAATGACGTGGGCGATAGTAGTTTTACCGATTCCCGGAGGGCCGTTAAGAAGCAGAACTTTACGATTCGGTCTTCCAAAGACATCGACATACTTAATATTGGCAGCATCATTGTCGTTTTCCGTGATCGGTTTCAGGTTCTTGTCAAAAACAACTTTATCCCATTGTTTCAACCACCTGAGGATCTTTCTGTTAGTCAGTTCGTTTCCGACAAAGTCCAGGAATGTCTTTGGTCTCCACTTCTCAGCCCACAGAGTGTTATTCGGATTCTTCTTCTTTGACTTGGACAGATATGATGATTTTGTAGGTATTGACTCGTCCTTTTTTCTTTTATCAGCTATTTCCTTCAGTCTTTGAACTTCTAACTTTGCGAACAGCTCGTTGATGCTAAAGCCGTAGTCCTCACGACTACTATCTTTTATTGAGATGTTTTGAGTGTGTTTTGCCTTTTTCTTCTTGAGGGTGAGCTTCTTGCCGCTGGCCAACTTAACCTCCTTGTCCTGGATTCCTGAATTGAAGATGGACAGATCGGGCACAAGTGGTTGCGAGTCGATCTGCGAGTTGATCTGAGAGTCGAGTGGTTGCTGCGAGGCTGACAGAAACCTGTTCTGGAAGTCCAGCGATCCGAGAGAGAAGTTCGGAAGCGGATTGCTCATGGGGTGCCAGTGTTGACTTATGTTGACTTATTATAGTAGATTTTAAACACTTTAAACACTTGATAACGGTGTCCTGCACAGATGTAACCTTAAAAAGACGCGAAAAACGCGAAAACGCGAAAACTGGAAACGCGAAGATCCCAATCAGTCACGTGTGTACCAGGGCACCACAACCCCGCGAACTCGGTCGGGGCGCATTCTCAGTTTATCTCAACTTTTGCTGTTTTTCCGTTTTTCGAGAAAAGACAACAAAACAAACAAAAGTTGACCGCTGCCAAAATCAGCAACGGCTCTAGTAACACAAAACTACAGACACTGCAGATCACAATGGTTGACGTGAGTGCCGAACTAGCTGCTGTACGTGCTCATACAGACGCGTTGCTGCTGTCCCTGATCTTTCTATAAAGCAGGAAGCCTTCTGTCCCGCAGAACCCGCATACTAACCCTAATACAGGAACAGGAATTGCTGTACGTATCGTTTGTGCCTTTCTATCACTTGTCATGAAACTAACTTTCCCATCAGTGCATCATTCCCTCAGAAGGTCAAAGAAGACGGTCTTCAAGGATTCCCAGGCAATCTATCACCAGAACAGCAACAGAAGCTGGACACATTGAGAGCATATCTACAGGCTAAGGGTTTTGTTGTTCGTCTAGATGACTCTACCCTATTGCGTTTCTTGAGAGCTCGTAAGTTCGACGTCGCTCTTGCCCAGAAAATGTTCGAAGAGCACGAGTTATGGAGAAAAGAGTTTGGAACAGATACCATATTTGAAGACTTCCATTACGACGAAAAGCCAATCGTGGCTAAATTCTACCCTCAATACTACCATAAAACTGATAAGGATGGCCGTCCTATCTACGTGGAGGAGCTTGGACAAGTCAACATTACTGAGATGTACAAAATCACCACACAAGAACGTATGTTAAAAAACTTGGTGTGGGAATATGAGTCCTTTGTTCGTTATCGTCTACCTGCATGCTCAAGACAAGCAGGACATCTTGTCGAGACATCATGTACCATCTTGGACTTGAAGGGTATTTCCATCTCTGCTGCTGCTCAAGTTTTATCATATGTCCGTGAGGCATCCTTCATTGGCCAGAACCAGTACCCTGAACGTATGGGTAAGTTCTATTTGATTAATGCCCCATTCGGCTTCTCCACAGCCTTTAGACTTTTCAAACCATTCTTGGATCCAGTGACCGTATCAAAGATCTTCATCTTAGGATCCTCTTACAAGAAGGAATTATTGAAGCAGATCCCAGAGGAGAACTTGCCAGTCAAATTCGGAGGAACATCCGAGGTGAGTGACGAGGACGGTGGATTATACTTGTCTGATATTGGCCCATGGAGAGATCCACAGTACATTGGACCAGAAGGCGAAGCTCCTAAGGCCTTCTCCTTGAAATGAAGATTCTAAATAAAATATATAAATAAATGTCTTTTTGAGTTGTCTGTTCCAAAACGTAATCGCTGGATGCGCTTTTTTGTGTAGATTTAGATTTCGCCGATACGAAAACAAAGTTTACGAGTAAGTAAGTACATTGAAAGCTGAAGGAAATAAGATGCCGACAGCTGCCCTCCAGGGCCTCATATGGAAGAACCGTGGACTATTTACCGAGACTCTTCTGTATGAATCTGGATCCACGTCGCCCAATGTTTCTCCTAAACCCGTTTTCCGTTCAGGAACCATCCGAGTAGATTCAAATGGCACAATGGCCATATCGAAGGACACGGCTGCAATTCCCCTTATAGACAAGCTGCATTCATGTTCTCTCCAAGTGATTGAACATGGCGTCATCAATATCAAATCATTTGATCTCACACAATCAGTGTCCTTGAAACCATCCAATTTGAACCAATTTAATACTATTTTTGCTGCAGTGGTACTATGGCAGAGTTTGAAACCGAGAGGAATTTCGCATAAACGAATCCTATCACCTTATAAAGTCGTTAAAACCTCAGAGAATCTTCTGGTTGCAAATTGTAAGATATTTGGGTTTGTTCCTAAGTTGAAGAATCTTGAATTATTGCCCAACGGACCAAGAGTTACCTTGTCTGGAGACACTAAAGACGATGACTATAACGGTGGTTGGTTCAGTGCAATGGTTGTGCTGAAATCAGATGGTATCATAAAACTTATCAACGAGTCAGACGGACAACAGATATACTCTATTGATGTTAAGAAATTGAGAAGTGCTGAGATTAGAGAACTACATCATTCTTTATTTGAATCTTGGAACCTCCTTTACATTGGGATCATTGAAGGTTTAAGAAAAGAAGGTATCTTCCCTAACAGTGCACCAAAATCTCATTCAATACCCAATATATCTCCAGAGTACGGCAACAAAGTTAATAGAATAATACTTGAATTTCCATACAGAATTGATGTTGAAGATTGGCTTGTCGCATTGACTTCGTTCACCATCAAGGAACACGTCGGTCTGGATAAATCGAATTCATTGAGAGTATCTAGAAAAGTCAAACTGGGGATACTGGAGGCTTCTTATAATGGCCCTATTAAACCGACAGGGCTGTACGTCGAGGTTCGACTGTGGAATAAACCATGGTTCAGAACTTCAGTTGTTTCACATACTGCAGATCCTTTTTTTAGAGAAGAGTTTCAATTAGATTTACCTATAAGTACAACCACAGTGACAATACTGTTGAAAAACTCAAAGAATTCAAAGAATTATCACAATCATGATGAGATTTTAGGTTCAAGTGTTATTGATTATAAAAAGCTCAGACAGAATGTACCGCATGATAAGATTTCAATTTATCATAAAAGTGAACAAGTTGGTCATTTATCTATTTCTTCCGAAGTTTCAAGAAACTATATCTTACCCGCAGAAAACTTCAATAATTTTGAAACCATGGTTTTAAACTTAAAGTTTCCAGAGTTGTACAACTTCGTTGTTCCTCACACTACAAATATGGACCTAGAGAATGTCAGTATTGTGCTGTTAGACTTCTTTCAATCAGTAAACAAGGATAAGGAGTGGATTAATTCACTGATTGAGAAAGAGGTTACAACAGCACTCTCTAAAGGAGATGCAAAACTGTCAAATACTATATTCCGAGGGAACTCCATTCTTACAAAATCAGTAGAGATACTCAATCTCAGAATTGGCCAAGAGTATCTTGAAGAAGTTATTGGGAAGTTCGTGAACTCTTTGATTTCAAACTTCAAACCAATTGAAATCGACCCAGTAAGAATCAAAGATTTTAACTCTGAAGAGGAAAAACTGTCCATAATTGACACAAACTTCGATAATTTATTGAAACTTGTCAAAGAGGTTTGGAAAAGAATATATCTTTCATCAAATGATCTTCCGTCACAGATAAAGACCCACCTCTCATATCTTCGAAAATCATTGGAACTATACGCAAATGATGAATCCACGATATTGAATCCAATATCGTCGTTCATATTCCTTAGATTTTTCTGTCCTGTGATACTAAACCCCAAATTATTCTTCCTCACAAAGGACCATCAGTTTGGAGATATTAAGCGTTGTCTTACTCTCCTCTCCAAGATAGTGATGAAGTTTGCGAATCTTCAAGAGTTTGACGCAAAGGATCCCTACCTTCTGAGGTTCAACGATGAATTTATTCTAAAGTACAGAGAAGAACTTCTGGATTACTTGGACAAGATCACGTTAAAAAAGATGGATTTCTCTAGTCGCCATCTGAAACTGAGTTCCTCTTTAGAGAGGTCTCAGGTCCCTATGTATAGCGGAGATTCCGATAAGGATTCGTTAACTGTGCCATTTTTGATTGATAAATATTTGAGGATTGACCAGCTTGTTGATATATTCACCAAGGATCCATCAAACACTGATGCGGAGGATGAAGGTGATCCAATAATCGACGATTTCGGAACGAATGAGGTGGAAGTTCCTCGTGATCATGATGGTCATGGTCAGGAACACAAAGATGAGTCTTATTCAATTGGATCATTAGAATTCGAGAAACTGATATTAGACGAGAAAGATAAATCATCAGATTCTTTTGAATTTGGTTCTGAAAAGTTCATAAAAGCTTTGTTAAACACCGACAAGAGTGAAGAGGTTTTCCAGTATATCAACTCAAATAGTTCCCTAAAAGATCTTGTAACTGAAGCCAAGAGATTGCTAAATAAGAGGAATAGACTAATACGGGAATTATCATGTTCAGAAACGTTTAATTCAGTTGTTCATAGCGCGGGAGATGTCAAAAAGATCCTATCCACTACAGTTATCGACACGCACGGAAATGTCCGAAAGACAAGAGGTACTTCGACGAGTTTGAAGAGCTTGCAAAATGACGTATCATTGAGCCAGTTGAAGTTGAAATTCGATAATAGCAGCGGTATCAACGAGAAAAGTAGCACAAAAAGTTATGGGAATCTAACAGAATCTAACCGTTCAAATCAGCTACAGTCACCAACTAAGAAATTAGGCAACATAATCAGATCAGCGAGTATTAACACCATTAGCACCCTAACGAATGCCTTTGATGATACGTCGCCATCACCCTCAAAGAAGAAAACGTTAGCTGAAAGGTTCTTCAAAAGATGACCTCTTCGTCCTAGGATTATAATTCATTTGAGAAGTTGTAATGATATTTATTACAGTCTATTTAATCTTGTTCTGCTTTCTTTTTTGGCTACCAAAAAGTACAGCGTTCTTCAATTTAATAGATTATATTATAGAATCTCCTTTTTATTCTGTTAAATACAGCAAGACAATATTATATATTCAACTTAGATCCGAAATGTGAACTTATACTTCTGATATCATCCTCGATATTTTGCTGATCATAACGTGATGAAGAGCCACCCAGCTGTTCCAACTTATTAGAGAAGCTTGTCCCAATTGATGGATTGGTCACGGAGTTGTAACTATTCAAATTCTGAACGTTATTATTTGGTAAACCGTATTGTTCACTGAATGTAGGCCATTGTTTGTTACCGAAAAATGGAGGATAAGTTGACTGATCAAACCCATTGGTGGCTGTACCGGATTCACTTTCTGGAGTGAATGATGCGAGGGAAGCAGTATCATAATCGTTAACAACTGATCCAGGGGTTGCTGATTGGGTACCAAATTTGCCATATTGATTATTGTTTCTGCTGTCGACCTTAAATTTATCGTTCGGTCTGTTCAACTGAACAGATGATAATGTCAAGTTATCCAAAGTACCTTCAACTAAACAACCCTTTTCCCTATAATGCAACAGCAATTGATTCCACAATGGATTTTTCGACAACGATGCAGGGTTACCTAATATAACAACACCATATTTTGCTCTTGTCAATGCAACGTTTAAACGTCTTGGATCACTTAAGAACCCAATGTTTTTCTGCTCATTAGCTCTAACACAACTTAGAATAATAAAATCCTTTTCACGGCCTTGGAATGCATCAACGGAGGCAACTTCGACATCCAAATATAGGTCTTTATCCATGGAGCCATTGATTGACATGTACTGTAAGATAAATGCTCTTTGGCCTTCATAAGGGGTAATAACACCAATCTGTTCAGGTTTGATTCCATCCCTGAATAATCTAGTAATGATACGTTCACAATTCATGGCCTCGATTCTATTCAAATAGGAGGTACCACTACCAGATATCTCTTCCCTACCAAAAGTAGCCCAAAACATCATTGGGGTATCAGCAACAGGCCAAGAAAAGCTTGAATTGAACAACTGTCTCTGTTCCTTAGTAACACCATTCTGTAATGAACCTTCGTAGAACATATTTGATGAGAATTCAGAAAGGGCCGGATTCATACGATATTGAACTTCTAATCTGATTGGAACATGGCCTAACACCACCAATCTCTCAAACATCGATTGTTTCAAACCCGCATCACCAGCTTTCTTATCCAGGATAACAGGACCCAACTGCTGGTGATCACCAACGAGGATGACCTGCTTAGCGCCATGAACGATAGGAATCAAACATACAGGTTCCGCAGCTTGTGTGGATTCATCAATCAACACTGTTTTGAATTCGAACCCGGCTAGTCTTGGATCACCGGCACCAACACATGTACAACAAACAACATCAGCTTTCTTTAACAATGTAATTTCCTTTTTTCTTAACAGCTGGTTAAAAATCTTAGCGTCTTCTGAACTCAATTCACCAAGTTCTTCTTTTAATTCTAATAGTTTCTTCAATTGACCTCTTGCAGTCTTTGCAATAATCTTTCTTGAAGATAGATGATCAACTGAACTATCCACATCTTCTTTAGATTTAGCAGTCAATCTAACAACATTCAAGCCTAGCTGATCCAGTTTTTCAGCAAGATGATCAACAGCGACATTTGATGGAGCACAGACTAAGATTCTACCCTTGTTGATATTGGATAAGTGATAGACAATAGTAGCCGATGTGACAGTTTTACCAGTACCTGGAGGACCTTGAATCAAAGATAATGGCCTTTGCAACACAGTTTTCACTGCATTCGCTTGAGAGACGTTTAACTCAGTGAATCCAGGAATGGAAAACCTCGTTGGCAATTTGATATCGAATTCAACCTTCTCCACTTCGTGACCCAATAATTTATGATAGATATAACCACTGGCACTCTTATTATCCACAGCAAACTTTTTCATAGCGTTTTGCATTCTAGTATATGAGGTGCCCTTCCAGACGAATTCAGCAGTGAAATCAGTTGTGCAATTGGTTGGTGTATTATGTTTCTGGTTTAACTCTAATGTAAATTCCTCATGATGAGCACTTGGAATTCTAATAATATACCCGCCTGATTCCCAAGCCTCATGGTTGATACCGTTATATCTCAAGATCATCTCATCACCAACTGCGACCTTCAAATCGGAGTTTTCAAAACTGGAGAAATTAAAAGATGCTAAATGTTTGTTATTCAAGGCCAACGACCACTTGACAGAGATATGTTCCAATGCGTGTGACTCTTTCAATGATTTATCGTAATCAGCCTCTAACTTCACCAACGGACCAAATGATCTTTGATATTCGTAGGCATCTGTATATCTCATCAAGATAGGAACAATTTCATTCTCCTCTTCAGGTGCCTCTACGTCATGAATTGTAGCATCTTTATTCAATCTCCATTTTGCTTCTAGTTTAGAAATCTGTGAATTCGAAATCGGTCTTGCATTCATTACTTCCTCCTCAGTAGGAATAGTTGCAACCCATTCCAATAGTTGTCTATTTTCAATCAATGAAGTCCACTCGTCTGTATTCCATCGCGAGTCCTTATGCTGCGAACAGGGCAAACGGCAAAGCGTAACAATAACTGTTTCAGATTGTGCAGAGACGAACCCCAGGACGAAAACATTTTTATTACCACAATTATAACACTCTAGAACTGTATCACCAAAATCTGAATCTTCATGCAGGGAAACAACGTTATGTTTAGACATGACTAAATGCGTAATGATATGGGAACTGGAAGAGCCATTCTTACCGTTACAGAACCATTTGTTACAAGTGTTACACTTGACAACGCTGGTAGTCGTATGGATCCCACAGTAAGCACACGCATGATCTGGTAGTGTTTCCTCATCGGCATGTGAGTGATGAGAAACAACGTTCCCCTCCTCATCGTATTCATCTTCCTCGTCATCTTCGTTGTAGAATTGGTCGAGACCCTGTGGATCGAGATCGGATTCGAAATCGTACTGTTCCTCATCGGCAGAGTTGGCCTCTAAGTGGTTGATAGTATCGGTTGATGATGCCGCTGGGTTGTTGTTCCCGTTGGAGAACAAGATGCTGGAGTCCATGTTTTTGGTGTCAAAGCAATCCTGATTGTGTGATTGTGCCTTCTCGCGGCAGGTATGTTTAGTTGCTTTGAGTTATTGAGAAGAAACAACCGTCAACAACAATGGCATACTTCCTCGCTGTTGAGAATATTCGTTCAAAAAATCACAGAGAGAAAAAAAAAAAAAAAAAAAAAAAAAAACACTTGGAAAAAAGATGGGAAAAGGTGCCATAATAGGCAATATCCGAATGCGGAACTTGACCATGGATTCTGCCAAATTGATATCGCTTTCTACAGAGAATTAGATTAAATTAAATCATTAATAGACGTTAGGATCAGTTACATCAGGTATATACCGGAGAACGAAGGGTCATTCCGCTTCTTTGAATATTGGGGCTGTCTTGCACGAGTTCAATACGGGGACAACAAATATCGAAGAGTTCTTTCGACTGACTGGACTCATGGAGAAGCTGGAGCCAAAGTTATGAGTCGAGCCATCAAAATCTGCATAGCTCTGTGATGATGCTGTAGTGACTCTAGATATCTGTCCAGACTCGTACTCATCACTTAGTAAGTCTGCAAATGAACAGAAGTTCAATCTCTTGTGGTCAGAATAATCAATACCTTCCTCAGAGTCAGCATCTTTGATGCTTGGTTTATGTGATGACATGGAGCTGACACCGTCAAAGGTGCTCTGTCTTCTGGACAATGGGGCTGATTTTGATTTATCCTTGTTATAGGTCTGGTCCAAGATGTCATTCAAGTGGAAATTGGTAGACTGAATAACTTCAAGGTTGGCCAAATCGGTATTATCATCCGTCAATACTTCTGTGGAGGCATCCAAACAGGTAGGAACAAAGTTTTCAGAGTTTAAATGATCTGGGATGCATGGTTGGTGACATTTGTGTTCATATGAGCTTGTCTTTGCAATGGATGGATGTTTTAACGATGGCACATTGTGCGTTTGCGTTGGCGATACAGAGAAACTGAGGGTTTTCTGGAGGGCCCCCATCTTATTGAACGAATTCCGTCTTGAGATGGACGACATGGTGGCTTGATCCTGGACTGATCTCTCAAATATGTTCGGAGAGGAAGATACTATGGATGTAGGAGAGAATACAGCGGACTCGTTTGGTGTGATCCGGCCATCTTCTTGAACGGACTTTCTCTTTGAGATCACGATGCTGTCAGTAGGGTGTGGTTGTTGTTGTTGTTGTTGTTGTTGTCTGTCTATTATTTGATAATCTTTCAGATCATCCTCTAATTCATCTGGCGCAGCTGATTTTCCTGCATTCTTTGCCTTGCGAGCTTTGAGAGCTGCAAGCTTCCTCTTTAGTTGCTTCATATGACGTTCTTGAGCATCTTTCAAGCTCCCAACACTAGACTGGTCACTCTCCCCCTCTTGCAGGGTTGAGTCTGACTCGTTGGAGTGGTCAGTATGATCATCTTCTGTTGCTTTTTGGTTATTTTCGTCTGAATTGAGCAAGGTTAGTAAACAGAACGAACCAAGAGAGTAAGGTTGACCGACATACGTTCTTGCTTGTGCAGTAGATTCCATATCTGCGACATCATGGGGCTACTACACTGGTATTATTGAATGTGGAGACTAGTATATGGTAGGATAAGGCAGAGTGCACAAAATCAGCAAGTCAGGCAACTTAAGTATCACACAGATAACATACACACAAAGTACCCACAACTCCAACTGCCTTTGTGACCCTCGACTCTCACTTTATGCATTCCGGGACATTTCCCGTTCGGGCCAACTTACAAGGATACGTCACAAACAGGCTACCGCTAACAAGTTGCACCACGGCACTTGCTCTCGTGCTCTGCTCAATTACGCTCTGTATATATGTCAGACCACCGCTTGTCAGGTGGAACATTACTGCCGAGTCCCACGAACAAGAACTCTCTGAAGGCTAAGGGGGGTGGTGGCGCTATTGGTGGTGCAACATTCAACATTCAACATTGTCACCTGTTGCGTTTCAGCAAGGATCCCCCTGCGACTTTTTCCGAGGGTAGTCACCTTTCGGTATCCAGCTCATGCAAGTGAAGCAAATCGAACGACGGGAAGAAACCAACTTCTGCTAATAAACTACGTAGCAAGTCGGGGAAGCTCACCGTAGTGCCATGACGTTACCGGCCGCCGTAGTTTCCCAGATCAGCAGGAATACTACTACCAGATTGCATCAGTGCATCAGCAATTGCTCCTGGCAACGCATCTCCAGATCTTACCTATTACATACGCCCTCTCTCCGATCTACTCGCATTCAGCCGGTCTCTCTCTCTCCACCCTTTCTTTGTGCTTCCGGCTTCTGATATGATGGGTTTTTATTTAGTTCAAACAAGAGATTAGAGCCAAACGGTGAAGCAAATAATAACGTTTTGGCCCCAATGGGATTGACTTTACACTTAAGACATCCCCTCCCAGAGAAGTAAGATACCACCAATGAACAAACAACACATTAACTGGACTCGGGGATTTTTTTTGTGGAATCAGGCGGGCGTCGAATGATTTGAAAAACCGTCATGATCATTGAATCATACTTAAGCCAAAGAATCATTTAGAAACCGGCTTGGTGAAACTTGATACAAAAGCGAGGACAGGCTGTCAAAAGTTGCATCTTACTTCAAAACGCTTGGACAAGAATAGCAGTTAAAGTTTCCCATTTGCTGCATATGCCCAGAGGATTTACACTGATTCATTGACTCAAGAATGATTCCAGATAGCTGCAGGAAAATTCGATTACAAACAAAATAACCATAATCACTAAGTGTCGTCTGCCACTCAGGTACTAGGTATTTCGTGTGACATCGGAGCTCCCTGAGCTGAAAAAGCCCAAACCACATAAACACATTGCATTATTACTTCAGATTCGTCACACCACATTGAAAATACCATCGACAACTACTAGGGCCCATCTTTAAAAAGGCAAATTATAGCCAGTCACAGAACTATAAAAAACTTTAATTAATTAAGTGTCACATAAAAAGTGCCCCATAATCCATTGAAAAGCATATAAATATATAACAGCTGCTAACAATTCTTTCATGGGTCAAAAAATGCAAAAGAAATAGATATCGAAGTTGCTCATTATGAACTTAATCTTGAGCCATTTTAGGGATTTGTAACTTTTAACACCTTCCTACTATAATCTTGATGATCACCCAAACTCAAAATATCACCCTCTTCATCAAACTTCGTAAATGGATGGACATCCAGTCTCTGATCAACATAGGTGCTATCACCTTTTTTATCGATGATAGGTGTTCCATAATCAGTACTCAGCGCAGACAAGTTTCTCGAATGTGTCTTCACATTACTGTGCTTTTCATTTACAACTGTTCCTTCTGCAGATGACAATTCCCCTTCATCAATAACGAATTTACCGTTTGAGACAGGTGAAATGGATCCACTAGAGCGATATTTTGCTGGCAACGGAGGAATGGTATATGTTCCTGTTCTTCCAACTCCGCTGTCGGTATTATCTGAATCAGCAGGAATGACCATCTCTTCATCGTCGTCATCATGGTCGCGGTTGCCCTTTCCCTTTCTGAAACATAACAACCACAATATTGCAAGGATCAACAACAAAGCTATTATACCAACAGCTGTGAATACACCTGCAACTCTTCCTTTTGAATCAAAGAATGAAGAATCTTTATTATTATCATTATCATTATTATTATTATTATTATCATTATCGTCGTTGCTGTTGTTATCATTGCTATCCCCATTTTCCACCTCATTGCTCCCTGTTGCCTCGACTAGAGAGCCTGTTGTTGGTGTCTCTGAGTAAGTAATCGTCGTTGCAATAGCACTAGTTATGAATTCAGTCTTTTGATCTTCAGTCACGGTTGAGATACTATATCTTATCGAAGTTACAACTGGTGTAGTTTGCGGTTGAGTTGTGGATGTTGAACGGGATGATGATGATGATGATGATGAGGAGGAGGAGGAGGAGGAGGAGGAGGAGGAGGAGGAGGAGGAGGAGGAGGATGTAGAGGTAGAGGTGGATGTAGATGTAGATGAAGATGAAGGTGTGCTTGATGATGGTGCTGCAGTAGAAGAAGTGGTTGGCGCGATAGATGATGACGAGGTAGTAGATAATGGTTGTGCTGAGGAGGTAGATGACGTAGATGAGCTCAATGACGAGGGAGATGACGACGATGATTGAGAAGTGGAACCATCGTTACTGACAATCGCTGCTTCATCCAACACAATGTATCCATAATTTCCATCACCTGCACATTTCTCACTTGGGTATCCAGGACAGTCAGCGTCACAGTTACTGAGATCCGAAGTAGACTGAGGCAATGAGTTCCAGCAAAAGCAGTCCTGATATGAAACTATGGCTAATGCAAAACCTTGACACTCGTCATGACAGAGCCCATTTGACTGATATAATGACTCGGACTTGAATGAACCAGTGTTTTGGGATGAGCAGTATGAGAGTTCAAGTGCAAAACTGTTAAAGACGAATAAGAACTCTAGCACTATAAGTAGTATTACCATATTCTCGTATATGTGGGCAATTCTCGAATTTCAGGTCCAATAGATATGAGATTGATTGCCCGATGACTTCAAAAAGATGTGAGAGGTCACAAAAGACCTAAGACCGCAACTTCTAACGATTAACAGTGAAAATAAATAGCAGTATTCACCAAGGGTTTCCCTGATGCGTTTTAAGAAATCTAGTATGAGTCTGAAACTATCTGTTCCAAACTTACCAGGACAGAAATGCTTGTGATAGCTGGAGCCGTCAGCTGCTTTGGGGAGGGAGGTTGATGACACAAACCGGTGAGTTGATGGGAGTGTAGCCTGGGCGGGCGCACGAGAGGGGAGTGATGGGAGTGATACTGGTATAAGCAAGGGAAAGAATAGAAGAGTAAAAAGTTGAACTATTTTTGTATATTCCAGATGAGAACTGAATTTGTGATCTCTGGGTTTTGGGACTGTGCACGTCAAATATATACAGCAAAAGTTTACGGATACAATGAACACTAAACCTTATGCAAGCATTCCCTGTGATTAATGAGTAAAATCTTAATCTAGGTTGGGTATTTAGAGATCTGTATCCTATACGATCAATAAAGATGCTTACTGGTCAGTTCCCATAGCCACTTATTTGCTCTTTAGCTGCTATTTTGGTCAATGTGGAACGGGCGGCTGATTTAACGTTTGACAGTGTGTTGTTGCATCCATGTGCTAGGTTTTACAGTTGCGTTCTTCTATCTTTATCTCCCCCAGCGAGTTGGATTTATCTGAACCACAACTCTTGTGGGTCAGTGGGAGGTAGTCTCCCTCTTTATCTGCTACATCTGTATACTACACAACCTTTGTCACAAGCTTTTACTTCTGAATTAATTTTCGGTGCGGATCTGATGCCCGTCAACTCTGTGACTGGTTACAAAGCTCCTATTGATGTCAGTTTACCTCACAATTAGGCGGGAAAATCGTCTCCATGACAACTAAACTGTAAAAGTATACACTCAAATTAAGCTTCCGTTTATTGATGTAATTTGTGCATGAGGATTTCAAAGATTTCCCAAAAATCGATCAGCTTCCAAACCTTTTTCAGGCCTTAATCGGCATTCAGAAGGTTCCTCATTCGACTAACTTAGTTATTTAAGCTTATGGGGTTCAAAACCTGACAAATATTGTCATTCACTTTGCTGCAGCCTAGGAATTCTGGGCTCTGCTCCTCCCTTCTCCTTTTAAGGGCTGATGATGCCCCGCATGTTGAATCTCAAAGAGATAGGTTCCCATATCTTTATAGGCTGTTTAAAGCAGTGCATTGTCTTCAACTAGAAATACTTCTCTGGTCTGATAATGGAAATGTAACCTTCCTGAATGAGGTACCTCATCACATCGACACAGACATTGGCTAAATACTGTTTGCTCTCTTCGTGCCCAGTATTCAAACTCTCATGAGTTTCAAACACATGTATCAGCTTCTTGAAAAGAGTCATGTCATCTCCAACACGACCTCTACCCAACAATGTGCTCTTCAAGCCCTCGGCTTCCTGGGATGAAATCAATCCTTCAGAAAGCAAAAAGCCTAAACCTTTACAGGACTGACTAGCGATTGAACCCGGAGGAACATTTTTAAGGTTTTCTTTATTGAGTGCCTCACTATTGACCTCTTCACTTCCCCTGTTTGAACTAAGTTCATTTTGATCTTTGGTATTTTCATACCCATAACTCTTCTCATTGTCAGTGGTATAATCAAGATTAATCACCCACTTTGATAACAACCAAAAATACTCGCAATCAAATTGGAAGTACCGCCCAACCTGACGCTCATTGGTGAGAAAATCGTGGTGTTCTACCTCTAAGTATGCGGCAAAGATCTCATCATTAATATGTGGTCTGTCACTAGCTTCAGCATTTGTCTCAGGCAATTCATAATACAATGTGCCAAACTTTGGATTGAATTGACATCGAGGCAATTCAAGCAATGGTTTGAACTCGCAAATACAGTGATGAATCAATTTCACCCATTTTGCACTGATACAGTCGATTGCTAATTTTTCTGGAGGGAACTCAGGAAATTCTTGTTTCAATTGTTCAGATATTATTCGCCTGGCTTTCAAAGTCAGTGTGTTCGTATTAGGTATCCGGTAATCTTTATCACTTATGGCTAACTCAACCAATCTTCTAAGCAAGGTTGGGGTCCATACCCCTCTGGGAGTTTTCACAGTTTTGACTGGCTCATCGAGTAAAGCTTCAGTCCAAGCCATCTCATCTTCATAATCGGCATCATCGAGTTTGTTAGTCGGACCTTCCTCCGGCATCATTGAGCTATCTGGATCCTTATCTGGGTGCTCCTCTGCAATAGTCACATCTTCCGCCTTCAGAAGACTTGAGCTATTTGAAGCTGCTGTGGGTATACTATCTGTAAGATAGAAGCGATCCTTTCTATCAACGTCTTGATTCTTAACGGTCGGCTGTTCAGCCTTGGATGGCACGTTCATGATATTAACTGCACTTGAGCAATTGAGGTTGCAGGACAGGGGGATGTTGCAGTTATATCTGCGGTACGTCGCTTGAACGACTGGTAAAGGGTAAGACTTGAATAATAGGCAACTATTATTCAAGTCAATCAAGGCATCAATTGAGAAGTTAAAAAAAACGACTATGGAGTAAGTGGACCTAACATCGGCGATAACCACCTGGAACTTTTCTTTTGCTGATACTTTGTTCGATCCAATGGCAAACTAATACAATGTTTGCCTCAACCAATTGCCTTGGAGAAGACATTTATCACATCCGGACTGATTACCATTGCTATGACTAATGAAACATACCAATGTGTCGTCGCGCGTGTTTTTTCCAGATCAGAACTCTCTCGTGGTTCCAAAAATTCTTAACATTAAACACCAAAACATCAATAGTCATCCCTTTTGAGAAAGCAACATTTCACAGTATACCTTCAATTCTCCATATCCATAACATGGTAAACTACCTTAACATCACGATAGCGTCAGTAATAGCCAAACCAGTATTTTCTCAATTTCTTCTTTATCACGTGACCGCAAGGAAGTTCCAAATCACTTGAAGAAAAAGATTGGAGCTTAGGTTGTGTTTAAAAAAGTGGTGTCTTGGAGGTTTTAGGAGCGGATTGGTGGATTGATGCGTGATCGATGGATCGATGGTCGATGTTTTCTTCAGAACATTTTTTTTTTGTATAAACCCCACTTCATGAATACAAGATATTAGGCAATTCGTTTTGATTATTCACTCAAAGCCAAAGAAAACACTGCGTTAAACTTACCTGCCGATAAATAATCTGCCGGTATTATGGGACAAGTATCTGATTGGTCCGTTGAGTCTATGTTTGTCTAAACAGGTCCTTTGATGCTGAACATACAATATCATGTCCAAATTACATACTTTATATTAGCGAATTTAACTCTCGCGTGTAAATCCTTTCGATCAGCTACGCGATTTGACATTGTTAATTAGTACATAATGTCATGATCGACAACGGCCCACGATATATACATACATGTGTATTCAACTGTAGGCAGGATTTGAAATGTATTAAAGTTACAAAAACGTTGGTTGAAGAATTAGTCCGATGGTGTTACCGATGTCATGAGTGAGATTGTTATGATTTTACTGAGATTACTGATTTTACTCAAATCTAAGCACTTAAATTGTATGTATCAACCAAACTACAAAAGTGCTAGCATTCACACTTAAATCGTGTGTGTCAATGAGAATTAGTTGCATGAGAGCTTGCCATATGAAAGAGAAGAAAAGCCTTTTAGTTATACGCATCAGAACTAATAAGGAGATATACTTTATATGAAGGATCTTTCGTGATTTGGGAGTTCTTTTTAAGACCCTTAATGATCTGAGAGTTCTCTCTAGCCAAACTAGTTGATTCAATCTATGCAAACAACTTTATCTCAGTGATCAAATACGCTTATCAAATGTCTCCAAGAGTAGTTAACAATTCTAGCGTCAATATTAAACCTACTTCTTCTACTAACTGCAGTTCCACTACACTTACCAGAAATTCTTGATTTCTATTACCCTAGTGAAAAGTAATGATTGACGGTTACTCATGATTGGGGTGGTGCTGAACGATTGCGGCAATGAAACCAATCGTAGAGATCTACAGAGGACGTCAGAAAAATTACAGCAATTGGAAATTTCAATTGGATGGATTAATCACTCCCGAATCTCTGCCGTTTCATTTGCTGCTCCAGCTATTTTAAATTGAGCTGCATTTGTTTCTCCAAATGACGAACATGTATCATTTTTTGTGTCAGTTTCGGTCTTAAGAAACAAGTCTGATCTCCTGACAAGCGCATCGGTTAGGGCACTTTCAAAACTTTTTTCAACAATAGTTGGCCATATATATTAAGGGAAACGTTAGCCTGTGGGGAGAAAGGTGCATCCTGAACGATGCTTAAACCGGGTGTATCTATTCGATCCAAGTTACCCGAGATCCACGAGCTACAATGACAGACCGAGTTGTGGCGTATGATTGATTCCTAGGCAGTGTTCACGACCCAGGCATATTTTTCGGGCTGCTCAAACCCAGCTTACAAGATTCGAGAATGCAGCGATTTGATTCGACGTTGGTCGCCGCATTGTCCGATTCACGCTCTCTATTTCAACCAATTTTTTTTTTGCAGCTTGTGCAGGCACAAAGTCTCTCATGGAAGCCGACTACTGGAAGCCGACTATCGACTTTAGAAACACCTTTCTACCGCTATGCTCTTAAAAATAGAGCTGAAATATTCATAAGACACGTAATGCTCGTCCTCTATGTTTAGCCTATATACGAGGCAATTACTCCGAGTTCACTGAAAAGAAAACTTGATGTATCTTTTTTCAATGTGTAGGACAGCGACTTCAAGAAATATCCTTGGAGCTTTGGGACAGCCAATGAGGCGTTAGAATTCAAAGGATGCCCGATAATAGGATATATAGAATTTGACATTCTCTTTAAAAAACGCAGGACCCAGATACGCCGTTTACTTTATTTGGACTCACGGACAATTGAATCCGTTAATTTTTGTCGCAAACTCCGAATTCAACAGGCATACAGATGTACATATCACGAATAAATCTGATGAGTTGGCAGTCAATTTAGTTTAGCCATGCTTATTTTGAATTGGTATAAAACTGCCCTGCTTTCTCCATTTTTCTCTTCCCCGACCTGATCTTCCCCTTCCTCTTCTACTTATTTCAATATTCATTCAACATAATGTTAAGAACTATCACCAGATTACCAACTAGACTACCAGCTAGACAATTCACTAGACTGAGTTCCACCGTTCCAACCACCCAAAAAGGTGTGATCTTCTACGAAAACGGTGGTAAATTAGAATACAAAGACATTCCAGTCCCACAACCAAAACCAAATGAAATCTTAATCAATGTCAAATACTCTGGTGTTTGTCACACTGATTTACACGCCTGGAAAGGTGACTGGCCATTAGCTGTCAAATTACCATTAGTCGGTGGTCACGAAGGTGCTGGTTACGTTGTCGCTAAAGGTTCTGAAGTTAAGAATTTTGAAATTGGTGATATCGCAGGTATCAAATGGTTAAACGGTTCATGTTTATCATGTGAATTATGTGAAAAGGGTTTCGAATCCAACTGTGCTCATGCTGATTTATCTGGTTACACCCATGATGGTTCTTTCCAACAATACGCAACTGCTGATGCTGTTCAAGCTGCTAAGATCCCACAAGGTACTGACTTAGCTGAAATCGCTCCAATTTTATGTGCCGGTGTCACTGTCTACAAAGCTTTGAAAACCGCTGACTTGAAACCAGGTCAATGGGTTGCCATTTCTGGTGCCGCTGGTGGTCTTGGTTCATTAGCTACTCAATATGCTAAGGCTATGGGTTTGAGAGTCTTAGGTATCGATGGTGGTGCTGACAAGGAAAAATTATTCAAATCTTTAGGTGGTGAAGTCTTCATTGATTTCACTAAGGAGAAAAACGTTATTGAAGCCATTCAAAACGCAACTAACGGTGGTCCTCACGGTGTCATCAACGTTTCCGTTGCTGAAGCTGCCATTTCTCAATCCACTGAATATGTTAGACCAACTGGTACTGTCGTCTTAGTCGGTTTACCAGCTGGTGCAGTCTGTAAATCAGAGGTCTTCTCCCATGTCGTCAAATCTATCCAAATTAAAGGTTCCTACGTTGGTAACAGAGCTGACACCAGAGAAGCTATTGATTTCTTCACTAGAGGTTTAGTGAAATCACCAATCAAAGTCGTTGGTTTATCTGAATTGCCAGAAGTTTATGAATTGATGGAACAAGGTAAAATCTTAGGTAGATACGTTGTTGATACTGAACGCTAGACAACTTGTTTGGTTTAACAGCTTTTGAAAAGTCTGGAATACATAACGAGCTACTTGAATGTTGATTTGTAGTACTTGTAGTTGTGCATTTGTTTTAAATAGATGAGTCCTCTTCAGAGGGGTATAGGTCAACTGCCAAACAACTGGTTTATATTTTAGTCGTAGTTGTCGGCTATATGTACTCTTTCAGATCAAGGGTCAAAGCCATAGATCATCGACATCAAGGACCTCGATAATTTGAAAAACAAAATCGTTGATTGCTTTTAACAGATCTATTTTCTCTAACTCAACTTTGCGAAATGACTAGCATCGATGAAGGTGATCCAGCCTATGAGCAATTGAAGGCTCCTTATGTTAAACTTTACAGTGTTGGAACGTCCAATGGTCAAAAGATCACAATTTTCCTGAAGTTATTGAACCTTGATTATCATTACAGAAAGATCGACTTCTCTAAAGACGAGCAAAAGGAACCGTGGTTCATCAAATTAAATCCAAACGGTAGAATCCCAGTGTTGACCCACGCTGATTCGGAGGGCAACTTAAAGATATTTCATGAAACTGGGGTTATCTTACAATATCTCGCTGACACTTTTGACAAGGAAAGAAAATACTCATATGATCATTCCGATCCCCTATGGTGGGAGCAAACCCAGTGGCTGACTTTCCAAGTTGCATCACATTCTCCAATGCAAGGTCAGGCGCACCATTTTGTTTCTTTTGCTAAAGTGAAGAATGAATACGGTATCAAAAGATACACTGATGAGATTAAGAGAATTTACGGGGTTTACGAGATCAGACTAAAAGAAAACAACGGCTGGTTGGTGGGCGACAAATTGAACATCGCTGACATTTCTGCATACCCATGGGTTTCTAGATCGAGGTTGTTCAATTCTACGTTAGATGAATGGCCAAACGTCAAGGCTTGGGTTGAAAAGATTTCAAAGCTGCCTGGTGTTGCTGAAGGTCAGGCAGTTGCATAAAATGATTACGGTACTAATGATTCGGTCCAAGAATCCGCTGATTCGAGGATTCAATAACAAGAGTTGTTTTCTAGAAGGTTGAAGACACGTTAGCCGATCTCAAGAGTAGCAGGACAGAAGGTATTAGTATAGCGTTGCAACCTGTTTATTAATCAAAAAATCGGATAAATGATTGTACCAAAATAATTCATACCCCGAAGTGAGACGTTTCCGATAGCTGTAAGTTCTCGTGCCAGATAATGGATTATGGACTCGATCGAAGACAGTGCTTACACTGCCTCAGAAACATGCGAAAGTTAGCATCAGTTTCTTCTAAACTAAGAGAGTAAAGCCAATTATATACAGCAAAACCAAAAGAACGCAATCATATTTTTAAATTGAATTAACCTCGTAAATAAAAAGAGGCAAATTATCCCGCATATAAGTAAACAAAGAACTGAAATCATAACAAACAAACAAACAACAAACAAACCAAAAATCTATATACAACCAGGAAAATCATCAGAACGAGGGGCTGGGGGGATACTCATTATTGCTAAAACATCTCAGTTTCCAATTGTAGATGGATCAAGGGTTCACTACCATAAATATAATTCAACTTCTGCTCAGTGTTATCTAAACCACTCAAGTTTAAATCATACTGTGCCATGGTTGACTGGCCCATGAAGTTAAAAGAATTGTCTTGAGAAATCTGCTGATTAGCGGCATTTGAAATTGGAGGTGACATTAACGTAGTGTTTCTGCTCTGTCTTTCGGAATCATTCGTAGATTCAACTGGTGATATTGGGTAGGATGCTGCCCTGCTAAGATTGTTATTATTCATATCAAATTTTGGGTCATTAAGGTATTCGTTATCATTCTGTCCATTAACATCAGTATTTTCTTCGTAATCATATTGGTCATTCTGGTCATCTTCATCAGATGCATCCTCTTCTTCTTCTTCATCCTCAGATTCTTCACTCGAGTCAAGGGCTTGAGAGGTATTCTCTTTTCTAATCTTGGCCACATTACCTGGTTTCTTACCCGTGTTTTCCAAGAGTGCTAAAATTTTGCTCATCTGATTACTGAGAATTTCAAACTTTTGGTCTAATTTGTTAGCTCTCTTATTCAGATCTTGCAACGAAAGTTTCTTGACTTGTTGTCTCTTTCTCTTTCTAACAGTTTTGGAGTAAACACAATCAATCTTATGATTGACACAGTTTAAGCAAGGGGAATCACCGTTACATTTAATTTTTCTCTGACGGCAGTAATTACAAGCTTTTGGTATTCTCCTTCTGAGAGATGAGCTGTCAGAGTTATTTGGCTTTTCTATATTCTTGGATATCCGATCATTCATCTTCGCATCAGCTTGTTGGTATTAAAGTGCAAATGTTGATAGACCCTAAACTTGCTATTCTATACCCGCTAATAATTGTGCGTGGGCAAAACGGTTGTTATTAATAATAGGACCAAATTGTACTTGCTAACAACCTAAATAATTTGAATATGTCAGCCTCAGCAACTCAGGCGAAGATACCAAATGTTGGAGCAGATGAAATTCTATAGTAGTACAGGTGTGTGCCACTTTGTGCAGAATTAGAGAGAGAAGCGAACATTTCTTATTTATATAAAACATCGAATGGCGCAGGCATCATGGATCCTGAGTAATGAATGCTAATATTGGCGACTGTAAAAATAAAGAGATGCGGTGCTCACAATCTCATGTCAATCGCTGATAAAACCCTCAAATTTGTTTCTTTTTCGCGGGCTTCGGACGTCGGATCTCGGGTCTTACGAATTAAGCAAGCTTAAAACCGATAACCACTTTTGTTCCCGACCGCAAAAGCCGCTATCAACCTATAAAAATACTAGGGCCTCGGTAACTGGAGAGTGGTAAGCTTTATTCCCAGTGATATTTGAGCTTTGAGTTTCGCGGTTGTATAAAATTCACGTTGCGCCTCGTATAAAGCGCATGCTTTATCTCTAAGCCGTGTTTCAGGGTGTTGTATCGGTCATTAAGAAGTTTGGAATATTAAAAATTGGTTGTGAAAAGTAACCCATGTCTAGTAGCTCATCGTTCAGCATGACCTGATCTATATTAATGGGAAACTTGCTGTTTACATTCGGGACATTGTTGCTAAGCATTTGTATGTCCCCGGTTGAATCGGATCCAGTGTAATTGTTTGACGATTCCATGACTTGAGGTTGAGTAATCGCGAAGTCCGGTTGATCGAAATATTGGCCCATCTGATAATTTGAGTTGGTGTCCACTGCATGTGAAATACTAACAGCTGACTCATCCACCGGGTTAACAACAGGTTCTTCAGTACTATGGTGAAACTGATTTAAACATTTTTGGAGCTCTATCTCCAGGATTTTCAAATCTTTTTCGTTGTTTTCAATTTCAAATGACGATGTATCTCCTTGGAGGTTTGTTTTCGACTTTTGTTGATTATAAAACTCAATTCCAATCTTAATGAAATTCTTGATTGTGAATGTGATCGATAAAAATTTCATTGTGTTCACTGGATCATACTGCAACTCAATAAACTTCAACCTTTTTAAGTCACTCGTCTTGGACATGAGGATTAGATCGGATTTAATTGTTTCAAAATCTCTCGGATTCTCCAAGATATAAGATAACAACGTCACATTGGCACTCAATATAATGAACAATGAGCACAAGTAAAGATGCGAATCACTCAATTTGATACCTTGACTTATTCTGATTATTTCTCTTGCTGATCCAAGACATAGATTGGCAGAAGTCTCACCATCATTCCAATTTTTGTTCAGCCCAATTTTATTAACGTTCATAACGTTAAGATGATATGATAACTGGAATTTAACAACGTGTGAATAGATTAAGTTTCTATAAAGTTCATTGTTGTTCAGAGAGGGTATTGCAATTTTATAACCTGGTCTAATAAATTTAGGGACAGATTCTCTTAATTCATAAAAAGCGGAATTCAGTGATTGAACTATTGTCATTACATCTCTCTTAGATCTTCCATCCAATGCAGTTGCGCTAAAAAGACTGAAATATACCCTTGATGAAATTCTTGCAGACTTCAAGTTCAAAATCTCAAAATATCTAGTGATGCCAAAGGCTGATTCTGATAAAGCTAGCATAAATTCTTTGAAATGAGTTTGATTATTCAAAACATCTAAATTTTTGAGATTGATCATTAATCTCAAACTTGTAGTTTCTTGAATGGAGTCCAAGAAACACTGCATGTCATTGAGGTCTAATGAAGACACATCTTGATCATTGATAATCAATGGTTTCCCTGATTTCAAACAAAGATCTTTGTCAAATACATAACAGTTCAACCATATTCTTTTCTTCAAAAGTGATTCCTTCTCCGTAAGACCAAGTAATGACTCCTTTCTATGCAATCCAATACTCTGACCAAATCTAATAATGCTGGAGATTAACAAGTACTCCGTATCAGGGATTAACGAACTCTCAAAGTATGAGATTAACAATAAGATTGAACGAACACCACTTAAACCATCGCTGAAAACGGTCAACCTATGAAAATAATACAATGCAGAAATGATATGCTTCCCTTCCAGATCCCTGTAGTACTTAATCTCCTCTGGCGTCAGCTTTGACTTATTACCATTCATTAGATAATTTGATTCTAGTGTACCTAATGCACCCAAAGCCATAACTGTGTGCAATATACAATATTCACTCTGTCTTAACTCTCTTCTGTTCTTAGGGATCCTCTCAAGGTTCTCATAATATGAATTCGCCCTCTCCTTGATCTCCTTTTCGTCCATGAAACCATTTTGGTAAATCCTGGTATTTAGGAAATTATCAATCAACTGTTCACCTAATTCCCTGTCTGGAAGCGGAATAATTTCATGAGGGGACGCAGGTTCAACGCGTTCCTTGTACTGCTGATACAGCACATAATGGACCTCCTTTAGCATCTTGACGATCTTGTCCATTGCATTACCATCCTTTGAGCGGTTCGTTATATACGTGAGACCTTTGGGGCTAAATATAGAGAATGAACAGTGTGAACCAAAGTATTGACCGTTGTAATTCTGTTCATCCGGTGAAGCTTGCAATGGTGAATCAATCAAAGCATCTGGAGTATTGGTAGTTGCATTTCCATTGGTGCTGTGATTAACTATGCCCGGGTGTATTAGGTTATTGTTGTTCTGATGGCCTAGCTGGGAAACCAGTGATGTTAACAGTGTTTCAATTCTGTCTAATCTAGCAGATATGTTTGTGTTCGAACGATCCGGTGTTGATACAGTATCAGGAGATTCAACTTTTATGAATAGATAATTCTTGAACAGACTAGCATTTAAAGAAAGCTACAAAGATCGAAATAAAATGTAATTTAATTCAACTGTACAAAATATTACATGAATATTAACCTTTTCTAAATCATCTATATAAGCGACTTAAACCTATGCGAATTTCTTACCGAATAAGATAACTTGCAATTGATCGTATAATGAGATAACACCGGCACCGGCGACACCTCTTAGAATGTTAGCACCACAACCTTTGAATAAGGATGGGACACCTTCAGCAGCGACAATTTTCTTGAAAGCATCGAAAGCACCAGAGTATTTGACGGCTTGACCGGAAGTCATCATCATTCTTCTTCTAACGGTATCTAATGGGTAAGAAGCGGTAGAAGCACCAGTGGTAACAGCCCAACCTAACAAGAAAGAGGCTAAGAAAGAACCTTCTAAAGAACCAACTAAGACAACTGGTTTCAAAGAATCGTATAGACCGAAGTACAAACCTCTGTAGACAACAATACCAACAACAGATGGTAAGAAACCTCTGTACAAACCGGCAATACCATCGGAAGCTAAAGTCTTCTTGTAAACATCGACTAAACCGTTGAATTGTCTTTCACCAGTACCTTTTGAAGATTTAGCATCGTTAGCTAATCTGGTTCTGGCGTAATCCAAAGAGTAAACGAAAGCCAATGAAGTACCACCAGCTAGACCACCGGAAGCCAAGTTACCGGCGAACCAAGGCCAGTAACCTTCGTCTTTCTTGAAACCAAATAATTTTTTGAATCTATCTTTGAAAGCAAAGTTCAAAGCTTGGGTTGGGAAATATCTGATAACGTTAGCAGTGTTACCTCTCCAGAAGGCAACAGCACCTTCGTCAGCGGCGGTACGTTTGAAACAGTCAACAATACCATCGTATTTCTTGGCTAAACGACCTTGTTTGATCATTTCATCTTGGTTTTGAATCAATAATTTGACTCTTTCAATTGGGGCAGCAGCTGTTTTTGAGACAGCGGCTGAGACACCACCCATTAGGAAATCGATGAGAAATGAGGATTGTTGTTCAGACATTGTGTGTGATACTTTGCTCTGAGGAAAGGGATTAAGAAAGAAGAGAAAAGAAGAAGAAAAACAAGGGGAATTTTTTCTGAAAACGCAGAATTTGGAAAATATTTATACCAAATCGTTGAATTTTTCAGTTTCTGGGAAAATTTTTCAATTGGCGAATCAAAATTGTTTGTTTGTGCGAAAAAAAGAAAAAAGGTTCAGAAATAAATTGGGCGCGCGTCTGCACTGGGCCGGTAAGGGCACGCGCAGGCCAGGCAGGGGTGTCCCCGGTGAGCGAGAGAGGGTGAGAGAGATAAGAGGGTGTGTGTGTGAGAGAGAGGAGTGGGAGTGAGTAGAGAGTGAGTGGTGAGGGAGAGAGTGTGTTCTGTACAGTGCATGTTGGGCATTCTCAACCGCTGAGCACCTCTGTATTTCCAGAACTGCACTGTTTCGGGTCCGCCGTTACAACTTGCGTGGCATTTAGCAGCAGAAAGAAAAAGGCAACAATCAGGGTACCACCCTTCTACGCGTTGATCAATGGGGGAGGGGTTAGATACGACATACTTATATGTCATGATTGGATCGGTCTGGCTGCAGTGAATCTGTGTAGGACTGGCTGTATGAATTATATACAAACGCCTGGCCTCAGACACGCTCTTCTCTGTCTGCGATGCCTGATCCAGTAACCTGTCACATAACTCGTTGTGCCCATTGGTTGGATGTGCGAGTTAATTTCTCCGATCGTTCAGATTCGATGTGCTGCTCCTACAAGTTACAACTAACGGAAGATGGGGCCTGTAAGATAGATCATCAGGCTGACGGCTAAACGCCGTACCTGTGCAGCGGGCAATCCAAATCAAATCCTTGATATCGTGTGAAAAACCTCTTAAGTTCCTGGCGACACAACCCATTCCCAACAGCCCTCAGCTGCCAAAAGAGGGCTCTATCTCGGTCGAATCGCTGGGTCGCAGGAGCTTTCGGGTGATCCAGGATCGGCTTTAGTTTTAGATTCAGAGAAAAGTTCGCGATTGGATCGAAAATCGGTGGAAGTCGGTGGAAGTCGGTGGGGTACCCACAATAAAATACAGAGTGAAACTGCAAGACTGTTATGTTATGGACCAGGGCGGCCTTCCTTTGAGCCTAAATGCCTGAGTTCGTCTATCTCTATCTCTCTCCACTCCAGAATTAGGACTCCAGGATTCAACAAATTAGTGGTTCTAACCACACAAAGCGCGCTGTTGGTAATGGCAGTAGTTCCTTCTCTGGTCTAGTGCTCTATCTATCTGCTAACGCTGCATTTTCAACCTCTCGTTCAACTATTGTTCATCTAGTGGTGAGGTGGATCAGATTAGTGGTAGTGCCACCTCTGCTTTTGCAACAACAGCACTACCATCCAGATATAATCATTCCCCAGCAGCACGTAGGGAATCTAGTACTCGAGACTCTCCGCTTTAATAATATAATATCTGCTCGTATACTGCTAGTATACCAACACTTTATCTATCAAATCGAGGGCTCTGGGATACCCGGGAGGGGCCACATGGTTGCGAGTGCATGGGCCGAAAAAGAAAATTTGAAGTCGCCTACTAAAACACAATAGTAAAGACATCATCGCTGATATAGCAACAACCACTACTCCACCACGGCTTCTACCGGTGATTTCGCTCAGGTAACGCGACACTTATATTTTACATCTACGCAGCCTGTTCAATTTGACTCTTTGTGCACCTCGTTTGCCTCCACCGTTAGCTATAAATGTATGTATTTGCCATGTGTATCAACCAGATGTCATTATCCACAGTTAACTAACTATGATAATACTAGACTTGCAGAGGTTACCACCTATCCATTCAACGTTGTTTGCACCAAATCAGTGACTTACGAACGAAGGCTAGCTTCGACAAGGCGAGACATCTACATTGTGTGTGTTTTATCAGCCTGTTTCCCTTTGTTATCATTCAATTTTAAATTGTCGGAATATATTTCAAATCAAGTTCTGGAATATGAGTTCAGCATCTACTGGCCAGTTGGATACATACGTCTTTATGAACCCGTCTCCAACTGTTGATTTCAATTCTTTACAACTGAGCCAAAGTGCCGATACAGCTGATAATCAAGGTTCCAGTAAGCACGATAGCCCCAACATTAGTGACTCAATATTCAATGACGACCATGCAAAGAGCGCCAGTATAACTGATTCATCTGCTAACGCACACTCCGATATCAAAAGTCCAATGTCTCCAGTTAAGACTCTGGATAAATCAAGTCTATATCTGGATGACACAATACTAAAGGATGATTCACCTGTTAAACAAATATCCACTGGCGCATCTAATGAAGAGTCATCGAAACCAGGCGAGGCCGCGATAGCTGTCAATGTAACGAAATCAGGACATCCTCAAGACCTGAAATCAGACGTTTCTAGTATAGATAACTCTAAAGTCTCAGCATACGCAAGGTTGGAGTTCGAGAATTTTATCTTTTATGTTCAAACCTTGCAAGTGCTACTAGGGAGGAAATCTGAACATGATCAATCGCATTCAGTTGATGTTCATTTAGGTGAATCTAAGGCTATTTCTAGAAGACATGCCAAAATTTTCTATAACTTTGGAACTGAGAGATTTGAACTATCAATCCAGGGCAGAAATGGAGCCTTTGTTGATGATACATTTGTTGAAAGAGGTGCTACTGTCCCATTGACTAATAAATCCAAGATTCAAATAGGGCAAATCGTGTTCAGATTTGTATTACCAGGAATGAATCCAGAGGAAAACTCAGAGAGTCCTTCAAAACCAATAAATCCATCAGATGCTATATCTTTGAGAAGTACGCTATATCATTCTTCCGAAGGTTTGCATAAATCTGATGAGAATACTCCACATCTAACAAGCCAGGATTTTAAACCTGTTGGTGCTGATTCCAATGATGAAGATTCAAGATCTTCCTCTGCTGTACCGAACTCCACTACGCCCTCAATCCTTACTCCTGATAAACCAAGTTCAAGTTCAATCTCAGAGAAAATTAAATCAACAATCCCATATACTAATCCAGCGACGGTACCGCAACATCATTCTATAACAGGTTTGAAGACTGAACCTTTGGAAAGTATACCACTTTCACCAATCCCAACAGCACCATTAGTAGCCAACATTCCTGCTGCTCTTGCGGCAAAGAAACCAAAGGAGAAAAAGGCACCACGACCACCAAAACCACCAAAGAAGGTATATACCATAGATGAGATTCCAGTGGAGTATAGAATGAAGCCTGCATGCTCTTATTCAAATCTAATTGCAACCTGTTTAAGGACTCATGGTACCCCAAAGGGGATGTCACTGGCAGAGATTTACAAATCAATTAGAGACATATTTCCTTATTACAAGTACTGTGCTGATGGTTGGCAAAGTTCAGTTCGTCATAATCTATCCTTAAATAAAGCCTTCAGAAAAGTTTCTAAGGAAGGGAAAGGCTGGTTATGGGGATTGGATGAAGAATACTGTGCTGAGAAGGAGAGAGCTAAGAAGAAACAGCAAGAAGCTGCCGCCGCTAAGGCAAAGGCAGCTGCACAGAAATTAGAACAACAGCAGCAACAACAACAGAAATTGCAACAGGAGCGTTTAGAACAACAAAGACAATTACATTTGGCACAGTCTGCCCAACAACAATTCCAACAACACAGCACGACAAATGCAAGTATTGTACCGTCTTTGAACAAGTCTTTACAGAATCAAGGCGTCACTGTTCAACAGTCGACGATTCCTCTACAAACTGGACAGAAGTTCATTAACTCATCATCACCTCCAAGTATCCCTCTACAAACCCAATCAGCATCTGGCGCTCCTAAACAACAACAGCAGCAACAACAACAGCAACAGCCTTCACATCCTGCTTTGAACCAGTTTCAAAATACATTACCACAGCAGGTATCTGATCCTTCTCACATTCCTAAATTTGCAGCTTCAATTCCACCAAACAATCAAGCTCCTGCGTTCCAAAACAACAATAACATTAATACTAATAACATAACCAACACACAGCCTCCTATCAATTCGCCAAATTCACAATCAAAGATACCTAGTATTCAAGCTCAGCTGGCAGCTAACCGTGGAATCACACCAACTCAGACCGCACCGCCAGCAACGCAACCTATTCAGTCAAAGTCGAATAATCTAAACATTAATACGAAGAAGGCACTGACTCACCTACAACAACAACTGGTTATGTTATCAAAAGATTTAAGAAAATTAGTCGACAAACCAACAATATCACAGATCTTGACACAGGCAATAGCAATGACAATTGCTCAAGTTACCCAGGCCGCCAAGACAAAAGGTATCACTACTGATCCATTAGCTACTTTGATTGATACAAACCCTCAACAATTAACAAGGATCTTGACTGTTGCTTTAAATGCTGCAACTTTCAAAGTCACCAATGGTAGAATTAAAGCTCCTTTAACCGTTGGCGGGGTTTCAAATTCAAGTAATAATTCAAGAGTCGGGTCACCTGGTCCTGATGCTACTAATTTAGCAAAGACTGTTGCTGTTGCTACTACAACTAGTAATAATAATCAGCAAGCACAAGGAAAGCCTAATGTTCCATTACAGAGGCAAGTTTCGGCAGTGCCACAGTCAACCAGACCAACATCACAACCAAATATGCCTTCGAACACATCTGCTACCCAACCTCAACTTCAACAGCAACAGCAACAACCTAATCAAATATCACCAACTATCACATCACAGCATTCTTCCCAATTCAGCTCGACTTCTTCTCCAGCTGTTAACTCGGCACCATTACAAACTGTTGGTGCCATACCACATGTAAAGAAAGCATTCATTCCATTGATTCAAACCAATAAAACAGAAGATAAGAAAACTGATGTGCCGAATTCAAGTCCAGCATCAGGGAAACCAGCTGTGGTCAACGCTAGACTAGAGAAGCCGGAAGGGATCAATGTTTCAACTGAAAAGACGCAAACTGTTAATGCTGGTCAGCCATCATCATCTCTTGCGCGCCCTTCTCAAGAACCTCACCCTCAGCCACAACCACAAGCAACAACCCCATCCCAGCAAACAGCCCCAATCCACAAACCATCATCTGGTTCAGACATTAAGCAAGAGAAACAGCAATCTGATAAACTCCCTGCTGTTCTTAAAGAAGTGACTTCTTCATCTTCAACTAGCACGACTGCAGAATCCGCAGGGTTTAACCTTGACGAGTTAAACGATCCTGAATTTGATAAGGTTTTGCAATCATTATCAAGGGAGCCAACGCCCGGTGTTGCTGGTGGTTCACAAGATATTCATGTTCAGGAGGGAAGTTCCAATGACGCTGGAGGAAAGATGCTGAATGATGAAGAGTTGAACAAACTGCTAGGCTCCGATTTCAATAACGATGAGTTTGCGAAACATTTGAAGTCTGAAACTGAAGATAACGTAATTGGAAGTGGCTCTGACAACAATAATGTCAGTGGTACGAAGAGGAGTTTCACTGATGTTGAGAACTCAATTGATAACGACCAAAATAAGATGATCAAGAAATAATGAAGTTTTTGCAGTATATATGAATTAGTTAATGTCATGTGAGATATATAATAATTTTACAGTGTAGAGTGTGTTAATTCGTGACGGGTTTATATAAGTTCTAGTATACAAGTGAGGTTAAAATTCTAACCAACAACGTTGTTGAAAGAACCCTCCTTTTCTTTAATCTCGTAGAAAGTTGGGCCAACATCATGATTACCATGATAAACCCAACCACTTTCAGTGATATGATACAGGTTGATGGAACCACCTGAGAATGCATCTCTATGGGCAGCAGCTAGAATTGAACGTTTACCCAAGTATAAAGCCTCCTCTACGCTCAAATCCCATTTCAAATTTGAATCAAGAACACCATAGGCAAACGTCTGACCAGAACCGACACAAAACACATCACCTTTCAATCTAGTCCCGTCTGAATCCACATAGTAGATAGTTGGACCTTCTTTCTTAGTATATCCACAAACCATGGTACCCATAGACAAACCCATCCCTTTATACTGATACACCAAATTTGACAAGATCTTAGATGCAGCAGCGACAGATATTCTCTCCTTCTCCCTCAATTCGTGTAATCTACATTGGGTACCTAACCAGGTCTCCCAAAACTGACAATCAGCAGCACCACCAGCCATGGTACCTAACAAAAATGGGTTGATTCTAATGACTTTGTTAACTGTTTGAGATGCAATCCAATTACCTGCAGTGGCTCTAGAATCAACAGCAACGATAATACCCTCTTTGAATCTAAACGCCAGTGTAGTGGTACCGTGTGCAATCTTGATCTTACAGTCTGGATTTTGTGAATCATCAGTATGTGCTCTGAGGAAGTCAGTTGGTTGTGAAATTGGTGGCATTTGTAAAGATGGTGCAAGTGGCAAATCAACACCAGATATGAAGTCCTGGTGGAGTTGTTCCTGGGAGTCATACCCGAGGAACTTTGCCGTGCTGCTCTTCTGCGTGAACTGGTCTGAAATTGAGTTCATTGGACCTTCAATTGATGCTGAGCGGTGGGTTGAGAGAGTTGGCGCTGTCCAGCAAATGAAGTTGGATTTGTTTTGGTGGCGATCTACTTTCGGTGGGTGGTTACCCGGTGTATCTGAATTTTGGTGGTACTCTCCAGTTCCGAGCAAATAGAAGAGAAAAAATATAGAGAAGTTCCGAGGGTCGTTGGCTACTACTGCTGCGTTAACGTTAAAGGCCATGTAATTAATCTATTGTGGATTGTGGATTGTGGAGGATGTATAGAATATACACTAGTTAGCATGTCTCTTGTTACCACCTCCTTGCTTCCACAACCACAGGGCTTCGATGGCGTAGTTCCGAACACTCATGTTGCGCGTGAGGGCCTCATCTGCACACTCCTCCAATGTTTCAATGATTCGCAACTCATCGATAACACCCCAGAACATCTGATCAAATTTCGTAGCCGCCTGTTTTAAAGCCTCTTCATCCGGCTGTTGTACTTCCTGTGCCATTCCCGCTTCGTTGTCGTCTTCATCTTCATCTGGAACAAATTCAGGGACAATGTTATACTTGCCCTTACCTAGTTTGTGTAAGATTCTACCGAGTGTTTGAATGGCAATACATCTCTGACCAGGCATTGAAGATCTTGACAAATGCGCAAGTTCACTTAGCGTATATCCTGCGAGGGCCGGATTCTCTGAGTGGTGATGAAGTCCGTCTGAGGTATTGATCTGGTTGTTTTTGGAAGGTATCATTAAATCACCATGGAAATCAAATCTCAATTGAGAGACATCATCAAAGATTAAATCTGAAGTATCTAGTTCAGGTAGCTGTTCCATCCACTTTAACTTCTCAGTGTCTCTTGGAAGATCTGGGAAGTATTTTTCGTGTAGCTTGTCATTGAAATCAGGATCGTTTATATCAAGTTTCAACTCATCGGAGTCAATAGGTTGAGGTTTCGTGAAATGGACATTAGCGATTGCCTCTTCGATAGGCACTTCATCTGCATCTTTATTGATCTGGTACGAAGCCGGAGCTATTTCATCCTCGTCTTCCCATCCCGGATCCACTTCTTCAGTCTTGGATTCTTCAGGTTGAACAACACTAGCAGCATCATCAACATCGAATCTTACGCTTTTCTTCCTACCGTTTGATTGATCCTCTTGTAAATCACGGGCAAGGTCAACACCACCAGCCTCTTTGAAGCCTAGTGCCGCATCAACCTCGGTTTTATCTAATGTATTAGCCTTCCAGGCCTCGTAGTCATTACCTTTCTTGTCCCCACCGATCCATTCTCCATACCCTTGGAATTGGGAAACGTCATCAGTTGTAGATTTTGTGTGATTCTTCTGTAGCTTCTTTTCACTTCTCAAGAGCAGAGCTTTCAACACCTTGGGATCAAAAGAGTCAAATAACTCTTGCTTTTCTCTGAGTCTATCCTTTTCCGACATGTTGTTCAAAATTTCAATGTTCTCCAAATGTATCTTTTCAGCCTCTGACAAATGTTCGTAATTTAGTTTCTGGTCCTCTTTAGGAAGCCTTTTCAACCCAGTGGACTCATCCAATGCAAACCCATCCTTTGACGTCCTCACTGGCTTTTCACCTTCCTTGCTCTCTTGCTTTTGCTTAAACTTTGATCTCTTCGTGCTCCATGATGAGGACTTCTTTGGCTTGGGAAATCCAGTACTCTGTGAAGGATGTTGTGAAGTGAGCTCCACTGGCGCATCCACCTCCTTCTCAACAATATCACCAAGCAGATCCATCCTGAACTCTATGGGTAAACTCTCGGGTTTGAAGTACTGAAATGAATGAATAGTCTTTAATTTATTGCCTTTGATATAGTAGAAAAACGCTTCTTCAACTTTCCACATCGGAGCTAACCGCCGCTAATTATGGAAGCTAGTGCCGGGGCCAAATGCAATGCATATATGATTGATATAGCACTATTTGTAGGCACCATCAAGCGACTCCAACAGAGCCAAGGGTGATAATAAATTCTCTAGTATTACCTTTTGCCAGTTTATTACCTGTTATTTACCGGATAGTAAGATGATATTGGATGGATGCATGAGAGAAAACTTTGAACGCTTTATTCCGGCAGGTCATTCTATTGATGGAAGTGAAATATGTTCTCTTGACCAATACTGTGCAATATTTTCTTTTGAAGAGTCTAGCTTGCTAGAGCAAGGTGTAGGTAGATTCGGGTTTGTATCATCTGGAGTAATATAACACATAACACAACAGTTTTTCAACAACGATTCTTTAACACCTGTATCAATACATACACCTACGAAAGTTGGAGAAAAAACTGTGAATAAATCACAAATGAATTAAAAGTTTCTATATATATAAATTGGTATCATCCAAATCAAAGAATTTTCTAGATCTCGATTTTTGTCTTCGAAATAAGGTCAAACAAACAAAAAGATCATCTCCATATTGGTCGACTATTGGCAGTACTCTCTCCAAACCTGGTAGTTTTCGATCTTGGAATCGAACTACCACCAACAACATCCGCCTTTAAATTTCTAAATGATGCTGATTTAGATATGCTTGACAAGGTAGGTTTAGTCAGATTTTCAATCGTTGGTGACCTTCTCATTTTCTTACTGTTTAACTCATTGTCATTTATAGTGTTAGTTATATTTGATAAATTGTTCATTGTTTTGGATGTTGATATTCTGGAAGATGATGTATTTTCTCTTCTTCTTGTGCTTTTTATTGGATTAGCAGCAGCGGAGCTTGCTGCTGGTTGGAATCTGAATGATGATGAGGTAGGAACACCGCTTCTTGTTTGTGTATTACCGGACATTGGTGGTGGTGGCAGTGATGGTGCTGGTCTAGCTGATTGTGGGGCCGCTTGGTGTCTTATCGATGGTCTAGATTGTCTTGATGATCCATGTAGGATACTACCTAGATTATTGACTCTCTTGGAGGTGGGCAATTTAGGCTGTTCAGGAATGACCTTCTTGGATCCCAGTTCCGTTCTCCTTCTTTTCGAAATGCTTGAAAGATGAGAATCCATGGATCTTTTGGAATTTGGATCATATGCGGGAATATTTTCCTTTTCTATCTCCATCATATCCTCATTGATAGTATTAGGCTGGTGCTGACTGTGGTGATTATTTTGCTGATGGCGTATTACTGCATAGTGGGAAGAGATTGACTCTAATCTGTTAAATCTATTTGAATTTTGAAGACCTCTTTGTCTTGGACTTTGCATTGGTTTGGCTGGTGATGATGATGTTAATTTGGAGCTAGCGCGCTGGTCCAGTTCAGACAGCACGTTCGTGCTGAGTTTATTACTATATCCTAACTTCTCGCACTCATTGGAAAGAAAAGCTGCTCCTTTATTATTATGACTATTATTATTATTATTATTATTGAGGTGACATAAGTTTGGGTATAGTGACGACGAGGATTGCTCTTGTTTTGAAGGAGAAAAATTGAATGTTGAAGATGTTGGTGCCCTGTTTTGAAAGGAGTTGTTATTTGTATTTGTTGGATTGGTTGGAAAAGAACCAGGGAAGGCACCAGGGAAATTAGATGACATTTTTCTTTGCTATTGATGAGAGATAGGGACAATGTGATTTCAATGCACCCTTTAGAAATGGGATAGCCGTGCTCCTGTCTATGTAATGGTTATATTATTGGAATCCAAGCCTGCTTGTTCTGCAAGGGGATGGGGGAGGTGTCGTTTGGTATCTTGATCTCCTTGATCTCTTTGATCTCTAGTAACACAAAAGATAATATTGAATTTTTTCCTGATGGTACTTCATTTCTGTGTATAAAGAAAATGTCCGTTTTAGGAAAAATGTAAACAATCACTACACATACTCATCTCAAAAAAAAAACAAAAAAACGAAACTATTCTTCACAGCTAATAGGTATATATACACAGACAAAACATCATTTAATCAAAACAACACAGACGCACGAAATAATAATAATAGTCATAATAATAATCATAATCATAATAATAATCACGATGGTATAAAACAAACATCTTTAATCAAACAAAAAAAAAAAAGCAAAAAAACGCAATACGATTCATAAACAACATCAAAAAAGCATAACTCTGTCTCTCTCTCTCTCTTTTCAATATATTCTCTCCTTATCCTTTTGATATCAGCGACCAACCACACAGACGAATCCTTATTCATTGGCCAATCTTTCTCGTCTTTCTCTTTCCTTCTCCAAGTTATGATTCAAGTAACCAATGGCTCTTTCGACATTCTTTGGGGCACCCACCAATTCGAACAAACGTTCATCGTTTTCGTCATCTTTCGAATCAATAACAATTTGAGTTCCCGTGACTTTTCTAATCTCTTGGATTCTAGAACCTTCCTTACCAATCAAACAACCAACCATATCGCTTGGGTATTTGATCTTCTTGGTGATTGCATTCTTGAACTTTGAGCCGTTGGCAGTATTGGCAGTAGCAGAACCGGCACCAGAACTAGTGGCGCCGCCATTGATACTATTATTGTTGTTATTGCTGTTATTATTGGTATTATTGCTGTTATTGGTATTATTATTACCATGATAACGCGGGTTAGTTCTTGGTGTAGGAACATAAAAGGACGTTCCAGTCCCGTTATGCCAGTCTTCCAAGAGACATCTCGACAAGACACCCAAGACTTGTTCAATTTGATCCGGGGTACCCTGAACTTCAACCAATCTTTCAGTTGAATCATACAAGAAATCTTTCGAGGCAGTAATCTTAACACCGTATTCACTTTGTAATGATTTAATACGAGATCCTTGCTTGCCGATGATGGTACCCATCTGGGCATTAGGAATCAACAATCTTAGGCTCTGGACTTGCGGGTCATCATTGATGGAGAGTCTCTTCAACGGGAAGGCAAGAAAAGTCGAGTAGTCTAAAGGTGAGTTTCGTAGGGCTTGAGCAACTAATGCCAAAGCTTGAGATACTGATTCTAGGGCACCAGTGATACTCAAGATACGATCCGGACAAGTTAAAATGACAGGAGAGATGGCAGCCTTGACACCAGTCAATTCACGAATGCTGGAAATGACCGAGCCTTCTTTGCCAATGATTATGCCAGCCTCTTTGATGGAGACGAGGATTCTGTAGCCAATGATGGCCTCGTTTGGAGTGTCGAGTGAAGGCAGGATATCTGCTGCATCTTGAGGTGCTTCTAGGGAGTCTTGGTGTGCCGGTTGTTGCTGTTGCTGTGACTGTTGTTGCTGTTCTTGCTGCTGTTGTTGCTGTTGCTGTTCATTGGTGAAGTTTGTGTCAAAGAGGGACTCTGAGGGTTCTTGAGACATGGTGACTATGGAGGGTGTATGTGTATGTGAGTCTGAGTCTGAGTGTTGGGGAAGTGGGGGGGGTAGTGGCGGGGGTAGTGGAGGGGTAGGCTGTAGCTGTCGAGTATAGAGTAATTGCCGCTTTGCAGAGTGTCTGTTCAGATACGTTTCCGGTGGCTGTGTGTGCAGTTGGGCTGTTTGGATGTGTTGGCAGTTGACTGTTGGCGGTTTGTGCAGTTTGTTTTTCCGTTTATTTTTTTAGTGGCGAAAAAAGAAGAAGAAGAAGAAGAAGAAGAAGAAAGCGCGAAAACCATAGACAAACACACAAACACACAAACACAGAACTAGTTGTTGTTGTTGAGGACTTACGGATCATTTGTAGTAGTGGTAGTGCTAGTAGTACTAGTAGTAGTTATTGTTGCAGAGATATGGATGCTCTGGTGCAGCTGATCCCCAAGTTTGAGACACTGCAGACCAGGGCTGGGGAGTCCACGTACAGTATCGAGTATCACGCACTTGTGCTGGAGCTGGCAAGGGCTCTGCAACCGTTTGAGCCCATGGACTACAGGGCAGTATTGGGTGAATATTACAAGAATGCAGAGTTGCAGGACATTGAGGCCTTCTCTCGAGACCAGGCCCTTGCGCTTCTGATTGCCAGCTTTCGAATTGATCGGTTTTGCGATGGGCATCTGGCCAAGATGGTGAGTGATGCGAAGGTTCTCGGTGCATTGTATAGACTACAAAGGCTGTGAAAGAATGGTATGTATGTATACTTTCACGAGATGTAGTGGTGGTGCGGCATATCTCAAAACCGCACCTTCCATGGCCTAATTGCACCCTCTGGAAGCGGTTTAAGCTCTTTCCAAAGTTTCTGGAGGTATGGCGTATGCGTCTTTGTCTTCCTCTCACCGGTAGTGTACCATTTTGCCCACTTATCACCATCATCACTATCTGCCAGGGGAGTCATCCTCAAGTACGCTGCAATCAAATCAGGATAACACCCCTGCACGGCCAGGTAGTTCAATCTCTCCAAGATGTTGTCCTCTGGGTGATGCAAAGTAGTAGCAGTAGTAGTATCAAGCATACTGTAGAATCGAAGGGGATAGTCTGTCTTGTACATCTTATCCAAAGATCCATCATCCAACGAGTCCCCGTCATATCTCTTAAACTCCAAGAATTCAAACTCCAGGTTCCGCTTGGGATATATCCCTAGTTCACTGGCGACAATAGTGATCTCTTCATATGCGTGATGCACGGGGAAGGTGCCCAGTTTCAACACTGAGTGAACCTCCAATGGGATCTGCTCATTGATGAACGTTGCAGGGTAGTACGTTGCCTGTGTCAATACCTCTGCCTCTGCATCTGTCTCTGTCTCATTGTCATTATCATTACCATTATCATTATCATTATCACTATCATTATCATCAATCTGACGTACTATTTTCTCTGGATCTTCTTCACATGGTATCACATTGCGATGTGTTACCGTGAACTCTATCGTGCCCATTCCTTGAGCCTGGGCATGGTTGACGAGCCCGAGTTGGAAGTTGTACTGGCCCCTGCACAGAACGACTTTGGCAGAGTATGTGAACGTCTGAACGTTATGCAATTTGACTGATCTTCCTCCCGTGGTGAACTCGTATGCTGCAGTTGGAGCATCTGTGGAGTCATCAAATGGCTGGATGGTGAAATGGTCTGGTGAGAAATAGAGTCTTCTGTTGGTGATGAAGGGCAGGGCAATGTGCCAGTTGAGATCGGGAGCCACCAGGTCCGAGAGGGCACCGTTGAAGAAGGCGAGGGACTGCTGATAGCGTTGGAAGAGCTCTGTGTTGAGCTGGATGTGGTTGAGCCGGCATATCTTGTGGGCCTGCTCGCGGTGGAGCCTGCTGGAGAGCGTGTAGAGGTGCCTGCTGGCGAGCCGCAGCTGTGGAGCCTGTTGGAGGAGGCGCAACTGGAGCTCTATGGGCAGGGAGTCTATTCCCATTGTCATTATTACCACTGCTACTGCTACTAGTATAGTATTGATACCACTATTAGTACTATCACTACTCTTTACTACTATTAGTTCTACTAGTATAGTAAATAGTAAACAGTAATAAAGTAAAACGTGCCCAAACCGCGAAAAGCCCTCTTTGTCAAACACCAAATCAGCAACAACAGCCAACCAACTAACAACCAACTAACTAACGAGTAGTAATAACACCAACTGCTACTAATAACATACAATGGCCATCAACCCAGAAGGTACGTCTATCTTCTCTACACCCCCACCCCCAGCAGTTACTAACCTCTCCCCCGCTAGTCCTTTGGGCACAGAGATCCCACCCAACTGAAGCCGCAAAGAACATTATCTTCCTCACAATCCGCATTCCTGATCCAACTCGCACAAAGACCTCCCTCACAGAGACCTCTCTCTCCATCGAGTCAGACTCTCAGGATGACGCTGAGGCCCACTACTCCCTCGCAATTGACTTCTTTGCCGAAATCGACACTGAGAACTCAACCACTTACGCCACTGGCAACTCGATCCATTTCGTCTTGAGAAAGAAGGAATTGAAACAGGAGTTCTGGCCTCGTTTGACCAAGGAGAAGTTGAAATACCACTACATCAAGACCGACTTTGACAAGTGGGTCGACGAGGACGAACAGGATGAGAACGAGGCGCTGGATGAACACGAGCCAAGCGGCGCTCCTCCTGGCTTTGGCGGCGCCGGCGGCGGCGAGAACATTGACTTGAGCTCTTTGCAAGGTTTAGAAGGCCTGCAAGGCCTAGAAGGCTTACAAGGCCTACAGGGTCTACAAGGTCTACAGGGTTTACAGGGTCTAAAAGGTGACAAGGGCGTCACTGCCGAAGATTTCAGTTCAAGTGGTGAGGAGGACGAAGAAGAAGAAGAAGAAGGAAAAGTCGAAGAAGAAGAAGTTGAAGCTGAGATCCAAAAGTAAACTCCTCCCCCTTACCTTACCTTACCCCCCTGCCTGTATCTATTAAATAAATAAATAGTGATTGAGACTACACTGCATCTGTAAAAAAGAAAACACTTGATTGAATATAATAGAGTCTGTGATAACAAAGTGATCAGATCGATCAGATGGCTTGGAAATTCAACGCATCCTTGGTCAACAACTGGGCACCTTTCCAATTCTCACCAGCTTCTAATCTCTTAAACTCAGAAACGTAACCAGGCTCAATACACACCATGTTCTTGTACCCTTTCTTTGGTTCGAAATCAGCCATTCCTCCACTCTTAGCAGTCCATGGATTCCAAACAACAACGTCTGGCAACCCGTCTCTTTTCAAAGTATGCACAGGATGACCCAACTCGACAACCTGGATGATCGTGTCATCGTTGATCTTTTGATAGATCCGATCAACCTCCTCATGGAAATGAACCACCGGTTGCTTCTCCTCATAGCTCTGCTTCAACAACTGATCATAGCATAGTGTCCCTGGCAGGTTCGACACCAACACGTCTTCAATGTCGTCCACTCTCAAATACGTATGGAATAACCAGTTGAACTCAAAAGCAACTTTACCCGTGTTCAACACCTCAATCTCTGTCTTTAAACTCTCCTTCGCCAACTCCACAGTCAAGATTAACGAGAAATCATACTCACCACCTTCCCATTTCGCCAAAACATCTGCATCTACCAATTCAGGACCTAGCCCAAATTGAACAGTTGGTGGATTCTCCTTCACCTGGCCCAAGAATTCCCACTCTGTAGACCGTGCAAATCCATGCTGTGGTAATTCCTTAGTGTTCCCCTCGGTCTTCTTGCCGAATTGCGGGAACACCAATGGGATACCACCACGAACAGGTTTAGAACCATCCAGTTTAGCAGCGCTAGATAGCCATAACTGCTCCTTCGTATCCAATATCCATGAAATAACAGTCGCTCCATGTTTCAGCACAGTGACGGATGTGCCTGGGTTGTCCGGGTGCGTCAAGATGACCTTGTCGTCTAGCTCCTCGACACTCTCGACACTCATTATTTCCTTTGCTGCTAATGATATGAAATGCCTTTTAAACTGGTTGACAGATGGGGCAATGGCAATGGCAATCCAGTGGAATCCAGCAGTCTAATGAATGAATGAATGAATGAATGGATGGCCATCATGGCACCCTCGGAAAACACAGCACACCGAGCCAACCCTCGGATGTCGCTTCTCCACACACAGACCTCTCGTTCCTTCGAAAAACATCCCTAAATCAGCCAACCAACCAACCCATCAGGTATAATACTGTGCTTTCATATAGATATATCTATATTCATCTACCGGCTGCACAAGAGAAATGTCCCTTCCCTTCTCGCCACAGCACAGAACGAAGGTGATGCTCCTATATCGCTCGTCCCTGAAACTAGCACGCGACTGGATCGCTAAACGGGACCACTACAGGATCAAGGCATTGGAAATTCGTCAACAGTTTGAGTTGAACTCGACCATTGCTAACCCTCGAGAAGTGTCCCAGTTGATCAAGGCGACTGAATTGAAGCTGTATGAGTTGAGACATCCGGATCCTTATATCCCGCCAACGAGACCGGGCGGTACGAAATACGATAGATATGTTGCGCCGGTTTTGGATAAACCCCTGCCTTATGAGTATTGAGTGAGGGAAGCAGCCCGCTATTGACTTATTTATTATTTATTACTATCTATTTATATCTTATTTATTATTTATTTATTATTATTTATTATTATTTATTTGTTATTACTCATTGAGGCTATCATTGACTTATTAACTTTACAATACAATACACGATTGATTGATTACATCAAATCAAAGAAAACTTTTTGTATTCTTCTCCAACCCAGTACACAGTCAGAATCTCTCCAGTATCAACTTGTTCAAATAGTCAATTGATGACTCCAGCTTCTCACCGCCACCACAAACGACACAGTCATTCAGTAGCACGACACCTTTGCTAAATCCGTTCGTATTATTACTGTTGCTCTTGTTGCTGCTGAACTTCAACACCTCATTGAAAACAGCCTGATCCTTTTCCAAAGAGCACTCCACCGCAAGGTAAAATTTAAACACATCCTTGTTCTCAATCTTCCTGATTTGAATCATCAATCTTATCAGCTTCCCAGATTGCGAATTAAAGTATAAAATGTCAAAATTGTTCACGTTTTTCGGTATTATCTCCAAGCTTAGTTGTTTACCACCCTCTTGATGAATCGATGAGTTCGATATCGTTTTAAACTTGTCGAACAACGTTATTGTATTAGTCAGGTATTTCACAAGTTTCGAAATACCATTCCTGTTGAGATACTCTTGGATTGATAATTGACACAACTTGTGTGGATTCGAATCGTTAAATTCAATCGATTTGATCCCAGTTGATGATTGCTTCAACTTTATAACGTTTTCAGAAGAGTGATATGAAAAGATAATCTCGTTTAAATTGATGGATATCAAAGAAATACCTTCTTCAGTTTGTAAAATATCAATCAATTCTAAAATTTTCGACAGTTTCTTCAACTTTGATTTTATTCCATTCAAAAATTTCAAATTACCAACTTGGTTAAATTTGAAAATCTCTTCAATTTGCAAGAACCCTTTACTGTTATCAATTTTCAATTCGGACAAGTTCAAATTTTGATAATTTTTCAACAGTTTCCCATGAATTTCAACCTTGACTTCAAGGCTTTCCAGTATCTCATACTTCAAATAAATAACTTCAGAACAGTACAACACATCCACAAAGCTTTTAGTATCAATCAAAAACATGCCGTTCTTAACTTTACTCTTAACTGTATCCGGTTTTTTCTCTCCTTCTCCTCCATTAATTTCAATATCCATGGTATCATCCGTGACGGATTTCTTCTTATCACCACCACTTCCACTAATTTCCTCATGTTTAAACCTCGTGCCTTCCAACTCAGAACTAATCAATTCGATCAATACCTCCTCAGTAGCACCGCCAATAAATTCTTTCGAGTTTCTATAAGTTAGAGAATCCACTTTCACCTCCTTGAAATGTTCCAATCCACCATTGCCACTATTGTTGAATGTGCCAATAAATCCACGGATCTCATTAACATCAATGAACAAAATCAGCTGCCAGTTCATTGGCCATTCATGTCTGGTTAGAATCTTGACCGATTTCCCAATGTTGTTAATCTGAGCTGGTGTAAGTGAATCAATGTCATTCCTATCAAAGATTAAAATCTTTCTTAGGTCTGAATGTGGTAATTTTTGAGAATCGTTAACTTGCCAGTTGGTGACTGTTAATATCGATATTAGTTGTTTGAACTGATGGGATAATTTCAACTGTTTCATATTATCATTAATGTTTTTGAATTCATCAAGGTTCAACTTCTTCAAAGAATTGTTCAAGAATGGTGTTGAATTTTTGAAATAGAATAACCCGGTTCTTGAGTTTAGTTGTAATAGGGAGTTGTTCACAGACAGGTCATTGATTTGAGATAGAATCTCTTGAGAATGCTTGAACTGAATATCCTGTAGGAATATCTCAATGTCTTGAACATCTTTAAACGTCTTGACAAATTTACCTGATTTGAACCATCTATAAATTAACTCATTTGACTTGTTCAAACCAATTTCAATGTATGAGTTTTTGAAAACAAAGGATGATATCCAATAATGCAGCATGATTAAAAACTTCTCAGGATAATACTGATGTTTAATGTTCTTGATCTTATTCAATTTCAAATGTATTAGGTAGAATTTGATAGTGTTGTTATAATTCTTGAATACTTTTTCCAATTCGTTGAAATTATCCATTTTCAAAATCTCATTCGATACTCTTCTCAACTTCGAAGAATGTGGGATATTCTCAACACCTTGATCGTCTTCATCGTCTTCTGCTCCGTTCAATTGGAAATTAATAAGTATAAAGCTGGACTTCTCGTGCAGCATACTCAGTTGAAAATTATAGTCCTTCGTTCTGATATATATCCTACCATCTTTAATCATGTAGTTCTCCAGGAACACTCGAGGAATTTCATCAACCATGGCAAACTTAATATTCAACAACACGTTTAGATCTTTCAACACTTTCAACACCTTCCCACTTGATAGTTCACTTCTCTTTATGAGATTATGTGTAGGTAGGATAGGCACTCCATGATTCAGCACTTCAAGCGACGTCACGATATCAGGATTCGGCAGCTTGGCGCTCAGTAGACTCTGGTTCAAGCCCTGTGTAGCCCAGATTAGATTCGTAAAGTATTGTGTCTGTTCACGAAGATAACTCAACAAGTCAATCAGTTTCGTGAATTCAATCGATGAAGACTTGGACCATTTTAACAGCACGTAAAGTCTGACAAATTCCTTCCGGAGGTGCACTATCAGCTCCAGCAGTTTCTTTTTCTTCTGCTCATCGTTCGGCTGTATAGACAAAATGAAGGACAATTCAGCAAAAGAGAACTCACTGAACTTGCGAAGAATGGAGGACAACGAGATGATGTTAGCAGTGATGTGTGGTATTGGTGGAGGATTGTCCGTGCGATGCTGCTGCTGCTGCTGTTGTTGTTGTTGCAGAGCGCCCTGGTTATCGGTAGCTGCTGCGTCCAGTGGTACCAGGGACATGGCTGTGCTGTGTTTGATGAGATGAAGGTGATAAAGTAACACAGTGTAATCGAGAAAGATCAGGTTTTTAGGCTCAAACAGCAGTGCCGCGTAACCGGCCGAAACCATCCACAGTCACGTGAATGGCTGGAGACAATACACCTGGTACGCGCCGCACACAGTTTCGTAAGCTTGTTTTTCTTTAGATGGACCTAGTTGTGGGCTACGCAGCTCTTGATATCGGCTGCAGTGAGCCGGGTAGTGGACAATCAGCACTATGGTTCCGGATAGCTGTGTGGGAGTCTACTCGGTCACTACTGAAGTGCTAACGGTGTCTAATGGTGCTATGACGATTGACAGCCCTACCCGAGTGTGCCTGTCGCACTCTCAAACTCAGGTAGGCAGTGCCTGGCAAGTGCCTGGCTCGCGCAGAACGGCACGTCTCTGCCGCGCTGCAACGGTGCAGAAGGAATCTTGATAAAGAAAAAAAAAACACAAACAAATCAGAACTGCGCCAGTTCAAATCTCTCATTCCAGGCAAACAGCGCATACCACTGCCAATTCATCTTCTATATGTGCCCAGACGCTCACTATGCCCAATCCCAACGCTTCGTCCTCCTCTAGCTGTCGCTTACCTTTGTTCAAGGACATCAGAATCACACCTAGTTCTTCCCCATCTTCTGCGGACTTAGAGCATGGCTCGTTATCAGTATCCACCAGTCTCCTCACTCCAGTCTCTCCAGAGTATGACTCCCTCACAGAATTACCATCTCCTGTGGTGCATGAACAGGGTTTCAATACACAAGGGAACGCCCCCTCTATCGACCTGATATCCAGATTCCCATCTCTCAGAGTTCCCCAATCACATTTCGATCGGTCAACTTCGTCATCAACTTCATCCATATCTCCAATATCACCAAGCAAAAAATCATATGGAGATCTGGCGACAAGGCCAACTCAAGTTATCAGCAATCACAATGGTCATAATAGAATTGTATCTGAATTTGATTCCGGTATCGTTAAGCATCACAACAATAACACTGCATTAAGAAATTTCTCATCCCCTTTGAATAAAGATATCATCTCTCCACAAGGACTGGAAAGAGAAGAGCAAAAGCTTTCAGAGAATCAACCATCAGGACCTGTCACCTATGAGGGCTATGACACTCAGAATGTCTTACATCATTGGAGATATGTCAGAGATATAGGGAAAGGTAACTTTAGTGTTGTCGTGCTAGGGGAATCAACTGACCCAATCCCAAATCCCGTATTAACCAGAGTTGCAATCAAAATAGTATTGTTACCAGCACACCAAGAAACAAGGAGCCGGATTGAGAGTTCGTTAAGACGAGAGTTGAGTATTTTGAAAACTGTTAATCATCCATCGATAATTAAATTGTTATCGTTGAATGTAACACGACAGAAATATCTTATCATGACTCCGTATTACGAAGGTGGTGATTTGTTTGAAATATCATCAAAGCATCGTTCTAAGATGTCACCGTTACTAATAAGAAAGATGTTTGCAGAAATTGCAACAGGTATTGCTTATCTTCATTCGAAAAATATCGTCCATAGAGATATCAAACTAGAAAACATATTGATCAATCACACTATAAATGAAATGTTGAGCATCAAAGATTTCACATCCACTTCATTAATAACAATTACAGATTTTGGTCTTTCTAGAGAAATTGACCCGGAAGATCCACTACTAACAACAAGATGTGGTTCAGAAGACTACGTGCCGCCGGAATTACTTATCGGTTTACCATACGATGGCAGACAGACTGATAGTTGGGCACTTGGTGTATTGTTGTACTCCATAATGGAGAGCAGATTACCATTTGATCCTCCACCAGTTAGCCCCAACACTATACGATCTAGAAAACCTCCAAAAGTTGCTCACAGAATCGCAAGAATTGATTGGAACTGGTATGACTTCAAGGATGAGAACATGGGGAAGACATGGTTGGAAGAAGATTGGAAAGATGCGAAATATATCGTTGAGAATCTTTTGATTAGAAGGGAAAAGAGACTCACTTCCAAGGAGGTTTGTGAGTTGGAGTATGTTTCCGGTATGTTGGGACAAGAGTACAGAGCATGATGCGCATTTACTGTCAAAGAAAGGAAACTATATATAGTAAATATGATAGTGGGACGGTGCATCCAATATAAAAGAGCTGTAGTTGATGCATGCAAAGTGTATAGCTGTCATAACTGCCATAACTGACTTCGGTTAAGATCCCAAGTCAGCAAAAAAAAAAAAAAAGTGTCAAAATTCCTGAGTCAATTTTTTCCGAAATTCAAGTTTATTTATTCAATCCTCGTGGAGAGACACTCACTTGAAAAGTTGATTGATACCTCCCCATAGCTTTCACTAATCATCATACATCCACACAGCAGCAAAATGACCACACTCACAACGACAAACCTAGACGGAATCCTTCCACTTATCGCACGTGGTAAAGTCAGAGACATCTACGAGGTCGATGCCCAAACTCTACTGTTTGTCGCAACTGATAGAATCTCTGCATATGACGTTATCATGGAGAACGGTATCCCTGAAAAGGGAGCCATCCTCACCAAGTTATCTGAATTCTGGTTTGATTTCCTCAAGAAATACACTAAGACCCATATCATTGAAACTGAGGATATCTTCGCTAAACTTCCAAAGGAGTTGAGTGAACCACAGTACAGATCACAATTGGAAAACCGTTCATTGTTGGTCCGTAAGTATAAATTGGTCCCATTGGAAGTCATAGTGAGAGGCTACATCACTGGATCCGCATGGAAGGAGTACAAGACTCACGGAACTGTGCACGGTGTCAAGGTCGCTCAAGGACTTCAGGAATCTCAAGAGTTCCCTACCCCAATCTTCACACCTTCTACTAAAGCAGAACAAGGTGAGCATGACGAGAATATCTCGATCGAGCAAGCAGAGGAGATTGTTGGTAAGGAACTCACTGTCAAGTTGGAGAAGTTGGCTATTGAGTTGTACGGTAAGGCTAAAGAGTATGCGAGATCAAGAGGGATCATTATCGCTGATACTAAGTTCGAATTTGGTTTGACTGAAGACAACGAATTGGTCTTGGTTGATGAAGTGTTGACTCCTGACTCTTCCAGATTCTGGAATGCGGCAAGTTATCAGGTCGGTAAGGGACAAGACTCATACGATAAACAGTTCTTGAGGGATTGGTTGACTTCAAACGGATTGAACGGTAAAGACGGTGTTAGTATGACTGAGGACATTGCAGTTAGATCAAGAGAGAAGTACATTGAAGCGTATGAGGCATTGACTGGTAAGAAGTGGGAATAGTTTTTGATCTCTTAGAATAGAGGATTTTATTTTTAATTGTGTCAAGTTGTAGTATTGTTTTCTCATCGAAATGCTACAATATATATTATCGAATTGATCTGTCTATTTGAATGCAGGTTGAGGATAAAACAGTAATCTGTTGCCAAAAGCCTTATGCAACAAAGAGACTTACTTGAAAAGAAGTCAAAGAGGTGCTGCCACTTCTATGCAGACGTGTCAAGACGGTACTCTCAAAGACTTCTCCATTGTGTCCAATGAATTGAATATCGATTCATTAACCTGGTCGATAATTGACGTATTGTTTAAAACGGATCTAGGAATAATGCCCGAATTGACGCAGAAAGATGGGGTTGATGATGCTGAGTGTACGGTTATTGTATTCTGCTTCCCTTTTATACCTTTCATGCTCCGCGCATACTATCAGTTTCCCGAGGAACAACGCGTTGTGATGCTTTCTTCCTATTGGTGGGATCCCTGGCGGCTAACAAAAGGGGGTTTGAAATATCACAGATGAGATCAGAACAGTTTTAGCTTTCGAATGAAATTATCAATATTAGATTCGTCTTTTATTGCAATGGATACGACAGTAGTTAAAACCTGCTGTTTGATATCACTACTTTATATTGTGAGGATACATTACTTATTACGGAGTGTCTTTAAATATCACGTTTACCTATGTAGCAAGCTAAGGTCAAAAAACACCATTTTATAACATACCATCCGATAGCATGAAATCTCAATGGAAAGACTTCTCTCTTCTGCCTTTTTTTTTCCGTCGCTGCCCTATATTCTCAAGCCCAAGAAAAAGGCGCTTCTTGGAATCTATTGGACCTCACAAGGAGAACTTAATGAATTCACACCACAATACAAGACAACCATAGCGTTGGGCGAAAACACATAACCTCTTTACCGCATTATCGCCCATTGACAACCGTTTATAACAAAGCAATGGCTAGCCGCTGAGTCTCAATTCAGATGTTTCCATGTGATTGGTGGACTTCATTAGGCGGCTAACTTAAAATCATGATGGATCATGCCTCGATTGGGAAAAAGTACCTATACCCAGTCATTATTGAACTTTCTTGAAAATGGACTCGGAATATCAAAATCGTCAACCATCTTAGTGAACTCGAACAACTGAGCATTTTTCGTCAGCATGGCATTATCTTTGTGTTCCTTCTGGGTGGGAATTGAGTAACTGTTATTGGAAGGTTTGGTATACTTTTTCGAAATTGGTTGATCATCATTTATCAATTGTAGGGCTCTTCTATTCATCATCTTTTCCGAATGTTCTGGTTCGGAAAGATGATGCCTATGTTTCGGATCTTTACTGTGATTATAATCTATTGGTTTTTGATGAAAGTTCTTAGGTGCCTGGAAAGGTGAAGTTGATGCTGGTGGTTTGACTGATTGACCGGCAGTTATTTGTCTAAGCCTTTTATTCACCTCTCTCTCAACGACATATTCAAACTCGTTTTGGTAATTCAACCTATCCGCTTCTGTCTCTTGCTCCAGCAGTTGTTTTTGGTGATTCAAGTCTTCAAATAGAATTTGTTTGGTCTTTATTAAATCTTGTTCTTTAATCATCAACTCATCTTCAAACTTCTTCAAATTTATTTCGTAATTCATTAATTGTAGGTTTTTCATCTGTATCTTAAAATTCAGATCCTGTAGCAAGTCAAATGTTGATGCCCTTTTGCCCAAATCAACTTGAATACAGCTCTCAATTATCTTTCTCAACGAGGATGAATAATGACCTGGAATTTCAGGATATTTACCGTACAGGATCCTCTCTTGCAATTGTAAATGAGTCTTAGCTTGGAAAGGAGGCTTCAATGCACATAGTTCATAAATAACACAACCTAATGACCATATATCACATAGGGGAGAGTAAGGCTTATCCAATAACACTTCTGGTGACATATAATATGGAGTTCCAACACAAGTTGTTGCAAACTCAACTTCATGGCTTAACGACTTAGCTAGTCCAAAATCTCCTAGTTTGAAACTGCCATTTGATAAGAAGATATTATCTGGTTTGATGTCTCGGTGAATAATGACTTTGCTAGTATCATGCAAACCAGGGGACTGTGGGATGTCCAAATCCTCATAAATATTTGAAATCAATGGAGAATTAACCCCATAATGACATCGATACAATGCCATCAATGTCTGAGTAAAGATATTCCATATTATACCTTCTGCTATGTATTCATTAGATTGTCTGTATGACTTAATGATACTTGACAAATCTCCGCCATCACAGTACTCCATGTATAGGAAAATCATACGGTGCTCAGGAAGATGATCATGTTCGATATACTGAACAATATTGGGGTTCTTTAAGTCACTAAGGATACGAAATTCTGCAACCAGCTGAGACCTCTCTTTGGGATTCATGTGACCGTATGCTACCTCCTTGCGGACCAGTATTTTGTCATCGCATATTCTTCTCACTTTGCGTACACTCCCGAAAGATCCTCTACCAATGAGCTCCAGTACGGCGTATTTTTCTCCAAGCTGTGGTGATTTTGACATTCTGAAAAGAAACTGCTAAAGAGATAGCAAATATACCACCTAGAAATGAAAACGTTTTTGCCTCAATGTTATTTATTGGCTTGCAGTGAACGTAGCGTTTAGACTCTAGATCATCAAAAGATTCTGGATAATTTGAAGCTCAAGGTTGTTTACCTTTTTCCTAATAGAGACTACTCACGTGACCTATAAACGGTTATGAGGGCGCTGGTGATTTTATTGCGTGCCCCGCGAATCATCAATAATAGGCCTTGGTGCCATACATAGAACTCCTGAGTTTGACAAGTCATTGTGCGTCCCCTGTTTTTCTAGCATAGCAGATACATTCACATCGCAGACTTTGAGGAATAGCGATAATGAGGCGATGAACAGACTGAATCTGAAGAATCTACAATCTACTGTCTCATCATTAGCTAAAGTGGATAAATCAAAGAGCATCGAAACTCAAACGCAGATAGTTCGACTGTGCAAGAAATACCTACGAACATGCAACCTTAAAAGCACTGATGAGCCTCAAGTCTTTGCTAAAAATTCAATAAATAACATAATAAAGTATAAGAAGACAGACATTGATGAATATTTACTCGGTGAACTGCGGAAGATTAACGCGAATGGTATCATACCTAGTCCAGTTGTTAAGGAGTACATCACCATGGATCCAAAACCACCAGTATCTAAGATTCTGGGTCTCATAAAGAACCGGCAAGATTTAGAATTGATAGAAACGTCATTGAGGTTGTTCCTTTACAAATATGGGGATTACGACAAAGCTTTTCAGCTCTTGAAACAAAACGATAATTCCTTGAAACAGTTGAGCATCAATAGGTTCCGCAATGACATGATCAAGGCAATTGCTTTGTTTACTGGTTTGAACTACTCAATTGGACTCGGTTTGGATCTTGCTCTTTCCAACATCTCATTAATTGAATTGTATGCAGTCAACTTCATCATATTCAAAAAGCTTCTATTTGAGCCGTTATTCTACTCCAGTGCATATATTAGTTGGATTCCCGGTGTTTCAAATTGGAAGAGAATCACACAATATAACCAGTTCCTACTCTATTCGAAAACAGTTGGGATCCTGAAGGAGTGTTACTACTTGAATGTCACCAACTATGACTTGCAATCCACACCACTTGTCCAATCTTTCCAGTCTAAGGAGTATTCAGGTCAAGATCTTGAGCAGGATATCATCAAAAATCTGAGAAAGGAAGGATTCATGTTGATATCTGACGAAAAAGAAGAGCTCTTCAGGGACTACTGGGATAGTGGCGGCGATGGATTTGAATGGGTTGAACCAGAGAGAGATCCGGTAGACTTCATCGATATTTCAGCAGCACGCTGACACATTTTCATCATTCTTGCAAAGGCATGTGCTTTTCCCTTTTGTGTCAAAAAATTTCACTGATTTCAAAATTCTGAAACAATGCTGAAACCATCATAAAAGTGAAACAGGAAGATAATAGAATCTAGAAGAACAGCGGAACAAGGATCAGACCCTTTCAACTATCTCTGTATATGGAACAATCTGATCTGATTTGGCGAGGATTGATAGTTTCTTGAAACCCACTCCACTCCATTAGAATTATGAGGTTGTTCACGTATTTGAGTGCTGTCATAGGCTCTATTTGGAAAGATTTCATTAATGCTCTGAAATACGATCCTTCTTTCTACTTAGACTTGATTGATGGCCCTGCGGACTACAGTAGCAACCAGCTGAGTGATTTCGAACAGGGCGGCAAAGGTTACGGTTCTGACATTGTGGGGTTTGATGAATTTGAAGATTATCTTGGGGATTTCGAAGGTCTGCTAGAAAAGGGTGATGACCATCTATATTCCAGAGTCAACGTTGATGAAGGTTTCATAGGCTTGGAAGGCTATGATGATATTGATGGATTCGATAATCTTTTTAAAAACTTCAGAGATGGTTCATTGTTTGGCAAAACTACGAAGCATATTAATCTATCTGATTCCACCGTTGTTGATTTAGGAGCTACGCTCCTCGACCTCCAAGTTTATTTACTTATGTTGGTAATAGCTCTGTCTGTTGTTATTTTCAGTGGATCTCTGATCAAATACAATATGAAAAAGAATAAAAAAGACAAGAGGTGGAGTAACAATACGACAAAACATTTTCTCTCAGATGATAGTGTGACTCCTGATGATAAATACGCGAAAGTCATCACCTTTGACTCAATGCCATTCTTAGCTGGTTTAGATTCTAATTTCTTTGAAGAACTAGATTCTCCTCTATTTGAACCTCCCATTAACCCTCCAGCTTACGAAGAGAATCTGGAATCTTCACCACTGAATTTAAGTTTCCTCTCCGATGACCTCAATAGTTCTGATCTGGGACTAACAACCGAAGAACAGCAGATTATTAGTCCATTCACTTTGGATTCTGCGTTTGAAGTTGAGTTATCAACATTTGGTGGTGACACTGACCTTTCTATATCACTAAAGAAGAACACAATAGATGAAAAGCGTCAAAATAATGAGTCACAAAAGAATGATTGCAAGAGTGAACAAGATAAAATACGAATTGGTTTGAAACCAAAGAAAAACTTTCATAAGAGCAGCGGGCATTGTGATCCAAAAGGGATCGAAAAAATTTCCAGAAAACCACTAGGTGTGTTAAATACACCAGAAATTGAAAAGCCTTCAATATCAACGTCCTTGATGAAAGATGAAATAATAGTCTTAGAACAAATATCTACCAACGTAACGGTAGCTCCAATAATGACCGATATTTTCTTTGGTTTAGGAGAGGAAACTCAACTGGAACCTAAAACCGCCCGATCAGTGTCATCATCTTCATCTGACGTTGAAACCCATCTAGCTCAGTTGGAACGAGAAAATCAAAATCTTATCCGTGCTTTCAGCGATGACGGAGAAGAATTCGATGATATCGAAAGTATTGATGCGATAGAACTTGGTCATGAATCTGTAAAGGAATCTCAACTGGATGAACAGCGCAGTGGATTAACTGAACTTCCGATAATATATGCAGAAACTCAACATATTTTGCGATCACCGCTAGACTGTCTTGAAACTATTCCTGAAGAACGCGAGTATGAGGATGAGAAAAGCCTTATTCCATCTCAGCGATCAAATATGATTGTATCTGAAGAACAACATGAACCATCTAACAAAGAAGATATCGTCGCATTTTCACATTCTCCATCGCGCAAGGTGAGCGAAGGCCCTCATAGCCCTAAAACTCCAGGCCGTATTCCACGCAAAGACTCTTGCTTGAGAGTTAGCTTCAATGACCAAAAGGAATCTAAAATCGAACGCTTGGGACCAAGCAGAATACCTATTTTATCACCAGGTTCGAATAACAGCCACAGTCCCCTACTCAGGGATGTCAAATGTTCTCCAATACCAGAATCAGCTACGGGATTTATGAACGTTGATAGAATCATGAGATTTCTTGAGTGTACCAACAAGAACGGTGAGGAATTTTTAACAGAGTTATTTGGCCAAGATCCAAAGCTCTTGATTGATGAAGAATTTATTGACACATTAGATGATAACGATATTGACAGGATCATTTCAATCTTCAAAGGGAAGGAGACATCAGAAAACTGGAAGGCAAGGTTTGATCATCTTGATATTTTGATTGGCCATCTCAGATCACATTTACCTGAAGAGTGCTATGATTACTTCCAAGAACAAATATTTGAAAATTTAGATGAGATTCTCCAAATGATTTCAACGAATAGAAGTCAACTCTTAGGAAAGGTGATACTATTTTTAAGAGATATTGTTTACTACGGGAACATTCTCACTGATGAGACTTTTATGAAATTGTTACATGCCTTGATTCCCCTCACCAGAACATCTCAAGCTTCGAAACACATTAGCAAATTGACATTCAAATCGTTATGTGTTATGATTCAATCCATAAACCCTACAAGTTTCATTGAAAAATTTGATTCTATCTTTGGTAAATGGCTAAATGAGAAGAAACTAAAAGGTGAAAAGCATGTCTGTTTATTCATGATCAAGTTTTATATAATATCAAATTTAGATAAATTCCAGGTTGGCAATGGTAATGAAGCTGGGGAGTTGGATGCAATTATTGATAAGTTGAACCAGTATGTGAGTGATCTATGTATTGATGGTTATCAAAAGACTCGTTCCGAGGTAATCGAGATTTACCTACTATTGTTGAGAATTGACGCAGAATCGGAACCTCTTTCGGAATACTATAGGAATTTGTCTACATTTATTAAGGCTAAAGTTCCTAAGCCAGATTATGCAGCTTGCAAAGATATAACCTAATATTTGAATAGCGATAGCTAACTTTTGTGTATATAAGAATGAAACGAAACCTTTGCAATGCTATTATAGCAATAAGGAGGAGTACACGATGCGAATGTATGTGGTCCGGAGTGTGCGTTTAACACTATTTTCTGGGGTCAAAAACTAGGCGAGTCCCACCGAGAATTATTGCAATCGAAGAGATGAAGAATCGTCTATAAAAACACGAGAGAATCTCACCGAACCATTTTGATTCCATAAATCTCAATCCAACAGTGACCATAATGTCTGCATCACTTACGAATCCGTCAGTTGTTCTTAAGAAAATTGGTGAAATCGTGTTCGAAAACAGACCAATCCCAGAAATTACAGATGATCATTATGTCAAACTAGCCATAAAGAAGACCGGCATCTGTGGTTCAGATGTTCACTACTATACACATGGACAAATCGGGTCCTTTGTCGTGAAAGCACCAATGGTTCTTGGTCATGAATCTTCCGGTGTCGTTGTCGAGATTGGATCTAAGGTCACAAGAGTAAAAGTTGGTGATAAAGTTGCCATTGAGCCAGGTGTTCCTAGCAGATACAGTGACGAGTTTAAAGCTGGTCAGTACAATCTGTGTCCACATATGGCATTTGCTGCGACTCCTCCATTTGATGGTACCTTGGCAAGATATTATCTTTCTCCTGAGGATTTCTTGGTTAAGCTACCAGAACATGTCTCTTTGGAAGAAGGTGCCTTGGTTGAACCATTGGCAGTTGCTGTGCATGCTGCCAAGAGAGCTGGCGTTAGATTCAACTCAAGAGTTATCGTGTTTGGTGCTGGTCCAGTTGGTTTGCTGACTGCAGCTACAGCTAGGGCATTTGGAGCAACTCAAGTGTTAGTAGTTGATATCTTTGATCAGAAATTGGAGACTGCTAAAGAACTGGGAGCTACCCACGTCTTGAACTCGTTGAAGACCAAAGATTTCAAGAAATCCGTATTGGAGCTGCTAGGGGAAGAACCGAACATTGTCATTGAGGCTACTGGTGCTGAAATCTGTATCAGAAACGGTATTGCAGTTGTGAAGGCCGGAGGGTCGTTTGTACAAGTGGGTATGGGTCAAGATAATATCAACTTCCCTATCAGTGAGTTGACGGCAAAGGAGGTGCTCTTCACTGGGAACTTTAGATACAGCCATGGGGACTACAAGGATGCCGTTGATCTAATCTCATTGAAGCTGTTGGATGTGACCAAAATCATCTCGCACCGTTACAGCTTCGCACAAGCCAAGGAGGCGTACGACAACGTGTTGGCCAACCCAAAAGACGTGGTGAAGACCATCATCGATGGTCCTGAAGAGACAGCCAAGCTGTAGTGTGTGCTATATATATCGTATAGTGAAGGAACATCAACCATATTTATTGTATTGTATTGTATTGTATTGTATCTCGTAGACTTATGCAGCGGCGTGGCTTAGTCAGCCTGCGCAGAAGCAGAAAAAGAATTTCGAGGTGCATCTTCGACTACACAAAACACCCATCAACAACGCCACGATGCTCTTCTCGCCGCTACTGGTGGCCCTTACGGCCCTTCTGTGCAGCCCTATAGCTCACGCAAAGACTCACACATTTAACTACACGGCATCCTACGTCACGGCAAGCCCAGACGGTGTCAAGGAAAAACAGGTGGTTGGTTTCAATGGCCAATGGCCATTGCCAGAGATTCACGTCAACAAGGGTGACAGGGTCGAATTATATCTCACAAACGGGCTAGTTCACAAAAATACATCACTACATTTCCATGGATTGTTCATGAATGGCACAAACTACATGGATGGCCCGCAATACGTTACACAGTGTCCTATCCAGCCAAATGACACCTTTTTATACAATTTCACAGTTCCTGATCAGGCGGGTACATACTGGTACCATTCACATACTGGTGCCCAATACGGTGATGGTATGAGAGGTGCTTTCATCATCCATGACACTGATGAGATCCCATTCGAGTTTGACCACGAGAAAGTTGTCACCGTTTCTGATTTATACCATAAACAGTACGATGATGTCACTGAACAGTTCCTAAACAGATACAACCCAACAGGTGCAGAGCCAATCCCACAAAACTTGTTGTTGAATGACACAGCAAACTCTACCATTCTATTTGAACCAAATCAGACTTATTTCCTAAGACTAATCAACGTTGGGTTATTTGTCTCTCAATACGTCTACATTGAAGATCATGAATTCATTATCGTGGAAGTTGACGGTGTTTATGTTGAGCCTAAGAAGGTTGATTATCTTTACATCACTGTTGGTCAGAGATACGGTGTCTTGGTGAAATCAAAGCCTACTAGGGATAGAAACTATGCGTTTATGCAAAAGTTTGACGACACCATGTTAGATGTTATTCCAGAAGATCTCAGGTTGGAAGCGGCAAGTTTTATCGTCTATGATGAAGACAAGGCGTTACCATCACCTCTTCACAAGTCTGATTTTGACTTGTATACTGATTTTAGTTTGAGACCTTTGGAAGATATTGAGCTTCTAGAGGAACCTGACCATCAAATCATTTTCGATGTTGATATGGATAACTTAGGAGACGGTGTCAATTATGCCTTCTTCAATAATATCACTTATGTCGCACCTGTCGTTCCAAGTCTTTTAACTGTTCTAAGTGCAGGCGAGAACGCTACCCATGCCCAAATTTATGGTTCAAATACTCATAGCTATATCTTACAGGCAAATGACATTATCGAAGTCGTTGTCAACAACAAAGATACCGGTAGACATCCATTCCATCTTCATGGTCATGTTTTCCAAGTCATTCAAAAATCAGCTGCCTTTGATGATGATGATCCAACTTCATACGATCCAGAGAACCATGACCCGTTCCCAAAATACCCATTAATCAGAGACACTGTCAACGTCGAACCAAATGGTTACATAGTGTTAAGATTCAAAGCTGATAATCCAGGTGTCTGGTTTTTCCATTGTCATGTCGACTGGCATTTAGAACAAGGTTTGGCTGCTGTTTTTATTGAAGATCCACTTTCAATCCAGAGCCAAACTCCACCTGCTGATTACTATCAAATCTGTAAGAATGGTGGTATCCCAACCGAGGGTAACGCAGCTGGTAACCTTGATCTCTTTGACTTATCAGGTGAGAATAGACAGCCTGCCCCATTGCCAGAAGGATTCACCTTAAAGGGATACTTCGCATTTGCTGTGTCTACCCTGGTTGGTCTATATGGTATTTACTCCATCATCCAATATGGTCTTGAGGATGCTGTTCAAGATGATAGAAAAGTCTTCCACAATTTGGAACAGATATTGGAGAAGCATAACTTGTTGGACCCTACTGAAAGATCCCATCTGTGAGTCGGCCATGCCTGCAAGCACTATACAATTTTGCACGTCTAATATAAAATTATATCATGAGTACCATTCAGTAAATACGGTACTATGTAATCACCCCACGGCATACTTATACTCCATAATCCATGCTTCGTACTTCGCACTCTGTTCCCCAGTCATAGAATTCATGATTCTCGCTTATATAATCAAACCAAGCACTTTTTTTCTTCTTTTTTCTTTTTTTCCGATCACCAAAACAAAAGAAAATTTGGTCTGAAAAGTTTCGATGGTTACTATAAGACTCGGTGCGTAAATCCTATTTGTCCCATCACACTATGTCCAGGCTGATTCGCAGTCTCCGCGCTGCGGTAGCTATTCCGCGTCCCACCGCAGTCTTCTCGCAACAGGCTAGACTGTTCCATAACAGCTCCATTATGAGAACCTATGAAGAGGAAAAAGTCTCGATTGATAGAATCATCTCTGAGCTACCTGAAGAAGATATACAGAGTGCTGCCAGATTGCGTAACATTGGTATTTCTGCACATATCGATTCTGGTAAGACCACATTCACCGAACGTGTTCTTTACTATACCGGAAGAATCAAAGCTATTCATGAAGTCAGAGGTCGTGATAGTGTTGGTGCTAAGATGGATTCTATGGATTTAGAAAGGGAAAAGGGTATCACTATCCAATCTGCCGCAACCTATTGTTCCTGGAAAAAGGATGAGAAGGATTTCCATTTCAATTTGATTGACACTCCAGGCCATATAGATTTCACTATTGAAGTGGAAAGAGCTTTAAGAGTCCTAGATGGTGCCGTGTTGGTTGTTTGTGCAGTTTCTGGTGTTCAATCCCAAACCGTTACCGTTGATCGTCAAATGAGACGTTATAACGTTCCAAGAGTCACTTTTGTTAATAAGATGGATAGAATGGGTGCCGATCCATGGAAAGCTATTGCTCAAATCAACACTAAATTGAGAACTCCAGCAGCTGCGCTCCAGGTCCCAATCGGTGCTGAATCTGAATTGAAAGGTGTTGTGAACATTATTGATAGAGTTGCCATTTATAACGAAGGTAATCAAGGTGATCTCTTGAGAAAAGATGAAGTTCCAGCTGATTTAGTTGACTTGGTTGAAGAAAAGAGATCCTTATTGATTGAAACTTTGGCTGATGTCGATGATGAGATTGCAGAATTATTCCTTGATGAAGTTGTACCAACTGCTAACCAAATCAAAGACGCTATCCGTAGAGCCACTATTGCCAGAAAGTTCACTCCTGTTTTGATGGGTTCTGCTTTAGCTAACACCGGTGTTCAACAAGTCTTGGATGCTGTCTGTGACTACTTGCCAAATCCTTCTGAAATCTTGAACAAAGGTTTAGATGTCAAACAAGGCGAAACTCCAGTTGAATTAGTTCCATCTTCAAAAGATCCATTTGTTGGTTTAGCTTTCAAATTAGAAGAGGGAAAATATGGTCAATTGACTTACTTAAGAGTCTACCAAGGTCGCTTGAAAAAAGGTTCATTCATCACTAATGTCAAAACCGGTAAGAAAGTCAAAGTTTCTAGACTGGTGCGTATGCATTCTGAGGAAATGGAAGACGTTAATGAAGTCGGACCAGGTGAAATCTGTGCCACCTTCGGTATTGATTGTTCTTCAGGTGATAGTTTCTCAGATGGTACTGTTCAAATCACCATGAGCTCTATGTTCGTTCCAGATGCTGTTATTTCATTGTCAATTACACCAAAATCAAAAGATGTTACTAATTTCTCAAAGGCTATCAACCGTTTCCAAAAGGAAGATCCAACATTCAGAGTCAAATACGATGGTGAGTCTAAAGAAACTGTCATTTCAGGTATGGGTGAGCTACATTTGGAAATCTACGTTGAGCGTATGAAGCGTGAATATGGTGTCGACTGTGTTACTGGTAAACCACAAGTTTCCTACAGAGAAGCAATCGTTGCTCCTTCTACTTTTGATTTCACTCATAAAAAACAATCTGGTGGTGCTGGTCAATTCGCTAAAGTTGCTGGTACAATGACTCCAGTTGAGGGTGAAAACTCCTTTGAAACTCAAATTGTTGGTGGTAAGATTCCAGAAAAGTTCTTATTGGCTTGTAGAAAAGGTTTCGAAGAAGCTATTGAGAAAGGTCCACTGATTGGCCATAAAGTTCTAGGTGTCAGTATGATTATCAATGATGGTCAAGTCCACGTTGTTGATTCTAATGAAATGGCTTTTAAAACTGCCTCCTTAGCTGCTTTCAAGCAAGGTTTCTTGAGAGCAAATCCTGTCATCTTGGAACCAATCATGAACGTTTCTGTGACTTCTCCAAATGAATTCCAAGGTAACGTTATTGCTCTATTGAATAAGAACACTGCTGTCATCCAAGATACTGAAAATGGTCAAGATGAATTCACCATCACTGCAGAATGTCCATTGAACCAAATGTTCGGGTTTGCATCCTCTTTAAGAGCTGCAACGCAGGGTAAAGGTGAATTCTCATTGGAATTCAAACATTATGCTCAAGCTCCTGCCCATTTGCAAAGAGAATTGATTGCTGAATACCAAAAGAAAAACGAATCTGACTAGATCAGATGACTTCTATAGATGCTTCTCTTTATTTGTATATATCGAAGAGAGACTCACTTTGTACATAAAACATTATTTAGATCAACTTAGCTCTGTAGAACAAATTTAGAAGACGAAGTACCTCAGGGTACCAGTGATGTTTGAGAAACGTTGAATTACCGGGACATTTGAATGATAGGAAGTCTATCTTTCAGCAAAATAGATTATGCTCATGTATACCAGTATTTCAGCTCTAAATACCCAGTGCAATCCTTCTCTACTTTGATGTGGGTGTAATGCCTCAGAACTCTAGTGACATTGCCTGTAGCTCACTTGATTCTACTCCAATTAAAGATTTACTTCTTTTACATAAAACTCCAGGATAAAAAGTCAAAGCAGAATTACATAATCGCGCCTTCTACAAAACAGCGTTTTAGTCTCGAGCCAACTTAAAGGTGTTGGAGCCTGAATTGCGATGATTGAGATTCAGGACAGTGATCTAGTGAATCCAGCCAATGGTCTCGAGGATGACTTCTTCCGTTGGAACATTGATGATGCGGTGATAAACTCCGAGAAGTTCAATGGACAATACAGTGTTCTTAGACATACATTAGTATCGAGCCCCATTATACATGCCATCTATAGACTAAGGTACAGCGTTGATAAACCATTGGAGGGTCTTGAAAGTCAAAGCTCAGAGGATGATGGTTTTTTCCTCTCGAAAAAGATGATCAAGGAATTGAAACCGGTCGATCCAGATTCTTTGGATATGAATTTAGATGACTTTGATGATTTAGAATCTGAAATGTTGAAGTTCACGTCCAAGGAGGAACAAGAAGGAAGTAAGGTACAGCCCATTGTTATTGACTTGGAGAGTACAGAGCCACTGCTTGAAGATATTCTGATTACTGTGCAGAATAGTTCAATCAGAGTGAATAATGAATCAACTTTTGAGTTTAACTCCACGATACGATCTTCTAGTTTGTTGAAAGGCCAGATGATTGGGGATAATTTCCATGATGAGGACTCTTTGTTGTTGTCTCTCACAAACGGATACCTTTTGCTGATCAAATTCCATCTAGTTGATGCCAAGATCAAACCTTACGTTGTCCAATGGTGGAAAACAAGTAGCACTGATAAAGAACTACCTGGATTGTCGGACGTCGGACGGGAAATTATAACTCACTCATCAGGGCAAGCTGCGATTTTGACATCAATGAAGGGGCTTATAAGGCTTTACTATTTTTCACAGACTGTGAAACATGGCGTGATGATAGACGAAATGCAGAACATCGTATTTGATGGGACGATACTTAATTGCTGTGTCATCGAGCCATTGTCGAATTCCGGAACCTCAAGAGCCTTCATCTTTACAATGGTAATGACCTCACAAAGAAGGTTCTTGATACGGCTCTTTGAATGGTGGCTAGATGAATCGAGAGTTACAGAGCATACACCATTTCTACTCTTGGCTGATTTTGATCTTCCTGTACTCACCGTGCCGTTAAATGATTCAGTTCTGCTAATCATGGAGCACAGCATGAAAATAATAAAAATCAACCAAGTTTTGTCTGCAGATCATGATTTTTTAACCGTTACTTACTCTGGATCATTCCCTGTGAGCTATTTTAAACCAAGTCAGCCCTTATTTGGACGAAGTGTTGGTTCAGAAGTATTCATGTCTGCAGAAGATGGCACCGTTTACTTCATTGATCTTTCAGACAATAAGATAATTTTCAAAGAAATATTGAAAGTTCCAAAGATATCTAGTTTCATTTTAGAGAAAGTGGATGACACTATATATGATTTTTTATTTTCGTGTGAGTTAACTAACGGTGGCTACTATCGCCTCGATAATTTGGATATAGACAATAATTCAGAGGTCCCAAAACTTGGAGCACCAGTTGACAAATGGGAAAATTGGGCACCACTCTTTGATATAGAAGTTGTCAAGAAGGGCGCCTCCGAGGAGCTCTGGTTGACCCACGGAAAGTCACTCTCAAAACTCGAATTTGGGATACCAGTTGAAAAACAGATCAATGACTCAAGTCTAAGAAAAGCTGAGAATGTCTTTCATCATTTTGTCAATGACGAAGTTTTTTTCATATTCTCCTTTGTTGACAAGACGTTGGTTTTTAAATATGATCAAGATGAACTTATTGATATTCATGATAGCGGTTTAGATCTAATAGCAAGAACAATCCACGTCTCAAGTTTGGAGAACATTTGTTTGCAAATCACTGAAGAATCAATAGTTATTGCAGATTTTGAAAACGACAAAATTCTCCGTAAAGAGTTTGAGAATAAGGAAATCGTGCTGGCTGACTGTTTTGAAAATTTCATTGCTGTTTTGACCGGTTCTCCTGATGACAGTTTGCTTCGGTTGTCCGTATATCAAGTGATTGGGGAAATTTCGAAGATCGGTCACACAATTCTCCTGGCAGAACAGCCTAATTTTGTCAAGTTTCTACTTTACGATGACGTTCTATACATCATCCTTGGTCTAGATAAAAGGCTATCAATTTATCGACTCAATGAGCAAGAACTGGAGAGATACACTGATGTTGAAATCAGGATTGAAGAGGCTCATGATTTAGTTGCTGCTGATAATATTATCTACGTGAGTTCCAGGTATGGTGACTATGCAGCCTTCGATATATCCACAAGTGATGGTTTAGTCCTGACAGAAAGGTTTAAACTGAAGCTTACAAATGAACCAATAAACTTTTATCTCACTGAAGGTTATATAATACTGATATCAAAGCTTATTTGGAAATTAAAGATTGGATCACAATATCCTTTACCTATAATCATCAAAGAGCTAAGGGACCGTGTGGTATATGCAACATTAATCCTAGAGGATACTAAGATTGCGTTGTTACGAGATGATGGTTTTTCCCTTGCATCTTTATCCATCGAACGCGAACCAATTTTGAAGACAATAAAGTTGAATCAAATTGCTAAGAAAGTCAAATATTTGACACATTTGAAAGTATTTGCAATAATCTCAGAAACTAATTTACTGTTTGCAAATAAGTACAAACAGTTGAATACGAAGCTTTTTTCCAGAAAGGCAGAAAGGTCATTGTTTGATTCGGAGACTCCGTTATGTATTACTGAGTGGGTTTTGCCAACTGAAAGCAAATCATACAGGAGTTTGCTGATTGGATGTAACACTCCTACGGGGGGTTCCCTGAAAATCCTGCAACCGAGACTGGATGCTGATGATAAGGATGCAGTCAACGTCCTTGAACTATTCAACTTGAAGACAACTGGTGCAGTTTTGTCGATCCAACAACTGACTAACGAGATCCTTATATTTTCCTCTGGGTTTGAGCTATTCACTGTCAGCTATAATCTGGAATCTCAAGCACTTGCTGATCCAACCCCGGTAAGATCTTTCAATTCATTAATTATGAACATTGATGTTCACGGTGACCAAGTTTTAGTCTCAACGAAGGACTTCTCTCTCACACTGCTCGAGTTCCACGGTGATCACTTTATGGAAGTGGAAAACGATCCGTTGGTTAGAAAGATCACAAACAGTTTACTACTAGAGGAAAATGTTGCCATTACTACAGATAAATTAAACTGCTCCATCATAGGAGTTCAAAATCAGCAGATTCGGTTTAAGGCCAACGTCTCCTTTGTTCCCAAACTGCAACGATGCAACTTCCTGCCTACGTGGTGGTATGAAGAATGTAAAGATGAAACGTTGATTAGGTTTATTGCATATGGGATAAGTGGAGATATCCAATTATTCACATTATTAGATAAGGAGCAAACTGCAGAATATAAAAGACTTTATAGAAAAGCTGATGTCATCCCTAATGCTGTCACGGGAAAAGGATTTTGGGAAATCTGGGATGGGCCTTGGTCCAACACTAGAAATATTAACACGTTTGATGTTGGCAAATTTGATATGGAACAGATTTCAGGAAACTTGGCGAGATTGATTACTTCTGTTTCAATCTGAATCTGTTTGATGCGGAACATTGGAGCTTTTTATCGGTTTAATCAGTGAAATCCTTCTTGATCTTCTCCAGTAGATTCTCTATTCTTGGGCCCATTAAAGGCTGTCCAGTTCTTGTCTTTGCAGATAAACGCTCTTTCTTTTTGAGTCTCTCTTCTCTCTTCTTTTCGGTGATTATTTCTCTTTCTTTTCTTGCCTCTTCTTTATTCTTCATGGTCTGTTGCTTTCTTTCCTTTATCAGTCTTGTACGGTCTTGGTACGATCTCTGTTTATCGTGGCCGTCATCACGTCTTCTGTCTTGCTTTTCAGGAACACTTTCACCACTTCTCTCTAGTTCCTTGATATAGTTCTTTCTAAGTCTTGCCTTATGTACTAGAGCCTTCTTAATTTCTCTGTCTTTGAAATCTGTTAATATTGTTCCTTCAAACTATCTGATAGAGGGAGATATGAACGTACTTTTCGACTCTCTGCGGTCAAGAAATGGATTCTTTGAAGGTTTATTGTTTCGGTGATCAAAAGGAGCCATGGTTAGTTAATCTTGGGACTGTTCAAAGGATGTAAATGCGCAAATCAACAGCTTCTGATAGAGACAAATGCAAGTACCGAACAAAATAACAAAAAAAAATCTGCGATGAGCTTGACCGGAATTGGACAATGCCTGAACCGGAAATGACACTCGTTTGACTTTTTTTCGAACTTTTTCACTTTTTCCAGTGTGTGAAGAGTGTAGAGTAGAGTGGAAGAGGTCATTGTATCTCGCTGAACCGCTGTCTCTTATTATATTTGGGACTCCTACATACTTTATTGACCCCCTATCTGCTAGATCCTTTAAAATCCACAGAAAAAGAAGCCATCTACGGCACATACACCCCCCAGAAGATCAGTTATTAGGTTAATTATCATATGGAATCAATATAGATGTCAGTTAGAATACAAAATACATGTCTGCACAGCAGCAGGCAGTGCCACTCAGAACTCTTGAGCTGGTCAATTAGAAACCAAGGCAGAATATTGCGGCTTCGTGTGGTTCAAAGCTCCATTATACCCACACATTCACTGGCTCGACTATTCACAAGACGACTAAATAACCAATTGGGCATCCATAATTTCACACCCTTGCACATATTCAATGGCATGCTTCCCAGTACAAGGCCTAATTCGACTGTAACAGCAACACCGGAGTTGAGGTCAACCATGTCTCCTTCTGAGGATGAATGTGTTTCACTAATCCAAAAGACTCCCAAAACCAAGCGAGATCTCGAGAACCTGCGAGACATCATGATCGCATCTGCCTCCTCTAACGATGACCTTTTCCATAAATACCGATTTGAATCACTGAGGATTGTACTGAAGTTCAAAAAGTATGACTGGATAGATGAGATATTCACAAATTTCAATGGTGATCTAAAGTTCGAAGATCACATAATACTAGTCTCAAAGGCTGCACTTTTAGGCAAATTCGAAACTATCAAAGATAACTACAAAGACTGGAGTCCCTTGGATCTTATGAAACTTCTGGATAATTCAACTTTGATTCTTCATAGCTTTCACAGACCCAGACCGTCCTTATCTTTATGGATCACATTAGTGTCTATTCATTATCCAGATTTGAATATCAAAGACACTGAGAACTACTCTGTATTGAGCGCATCCCTTTCACCAATCCTGCTGGCTTTTAAAGATGTCAATGACTTGTCCTATCTTTTTGAATTCGTGAAGTCAGATTCAGCCATTAAGAACCTATTATTTCTGCTTGGCCAGAAGTATTCCAAAAGGGGCCTCAAGGAGCAAACACACAGACTCTGGCATATCACTCCAAATCACTTACATACAGCAGAATACTCTGCTCTTATTCTAGAACTACTCATCATCAAGGATCAATACTTGGATGCATTTCAACTTTTCCAGCGCTATCCACATTTACAATCAGACAGATCAAAAACTCTGATAATTCGAATCTTGCTGAAGCTTCCCTTTCATGAAGACCAATATTTTAGTACAGTACTTTCATTTCTTCAAGAAAGTCGCTTGTTTGCATATCAGGTTGAAAGTATTCTTTCGACTTATTTGAAAAAATCCAAACTCAAAGAATTTGACGAGCTTGCTGAAGCCTTCAAGAAAGGTGCCGTGGAGCCAAGTGTTGGTATAATGAATCTATATATGAGACGTGCATCGAGGAACTCATCATCGAATGAAATTTTAGGGTACCTGCGCCAGATTCACGAGCTAAAGAAAAAGCCAAACCAGGGAACGTTTTTGATTCTTCTTGAAAAGTTTGCAAACATTGGAGATTCAAAATCTGCAATGTCGCTACTGGAATTGTTGGCTGAAAGAGGTGATAACTTGACGATCTACCACATAAATCTAGCTCTAAGAGCAGCTATCAGAAGACAAGAGTTAGAAGCATTTCCTAAAATCAACAAACTTCTCAAAACCTTGAACATTACACCCGATTTGAAGTTCGTCGAGAATGTCATGGAGTTTCATTTTGTTTTAGGAGAGTACAGGAAGGTGATTGATATGTTTATTAAAATATCGCCAGAATCCCCATCCATGAAAATGTATTCATTGCTTTTACAAGCATTCATCATCAAGAAGGATTTCCTGTCCGCACATGCCACATTCAACATTTTCAAGGAAAAATCAGAAGGTGCAAAATCTAGCCCGGATTACTATCTAACAGTGATTCAATACTACTCGTTACAAGGTTTGTTCAGTGATGCTCTTGATGTGATTAAAGAGATGAAGAGGTTCAATGTGAAAACAACTAGTGCCCATTACCATTTCCTAATGTCCAGTTATAATAGACGCGGTAGATATGCCGACTCAATGGTTATTTTTAACCTCATGAATGATGAAAACGTGGAACCAGATTCTTTGATATACCGTGATTTATTAGTTTCTTTAGTACAATTGAGTATTATTAACAAAGGAAATTTTCAAGATCCAATTTCTGTTGTTGATAGTATCATCAATGAAAGTCAAACTGGTAAATTACCAATCAAGGGCGCATTACCGTTTTTAGTGGTGAAACCAGTTATTCATGCTCTGATCAAATTTTACAAACCTGATGATGCATATAGAATCATGACCAATTTCAGAGTTATTAATCCAAATTATAATGTTGATCAGAAGGTGAACTTCATGAAACAAGAGTTGCTACTGTTCTCGACGATCAATAAGTGGGGTAGTTTTGGCATTACTTATGACAATTTCCAAAACAGGATCAAGACTCTGTTAACAGTTGAAGGACAAGCACCAAGAAATCTGAAGAAGACATATAATAGTATAATCAAAATCGTTTTTCAGTATTTTGTTTTGAAGAAACAACTCAGAGAGTTTGCTAAACTTTTCCACGATTTGATATTTGTCCATGGTTTCACATTCACTTCAAATCACATCAATTGGGTTGTTCGTCGTCTGATCACGAACAGAAACACATTCCATGATGCTTTATATCTCGTTGAGAAGAAGTTGATTGGTGGTTTTGTTGCAAAACAAGTTCTAAAATTAGAGAGGGCCAATAGTAAGAGAAGTGGTGGAAGATTCACTGCCCATGTTAGTCAAGATCGGTACTTAAGACCAAGATTGGCTCTAGGCTATATCTATAAAAGTGTTGTTGAAGCCCATGTCTACAACTACATCATGGGTGGTAAAGGTCATAACCCAGTGAAGAGAGCTGCCACCATTACTGAACTGAAGGAAAAATACCCAAGGACAATGAGACATCTACCTTTGATCTTAAAAAGAATAAGGAGAAGAGAGACATATTTCAACAGAGTGAAGATGCTGTTCCCTGAGAGTAGTACCAAACAAGTGGTGAGAGCCATCAACAAGAAAAAGAGGGAAGCGAAGAAAAAAATGTTGGCAAAGAAGCGACTGGCACAAATTGCCAAGTCTCGGGCTCATTTAGTAAATTATTAGAGCAGGTTTTAAAATCCTAGCTAATGTTAAAAGGTTTGCTGTTGTATTCTTTGTTTTTTTGTTCCATTATTGCATTCATGAAGACTCTTGTACATAAAAAATATCATATAGAAATCGGAACACACATTACAATTAAACATGGAATACAGCAAAAAAAAAAAGAAGTTAATAACAAGCATTGTTATCATTAATATACACATAATTATTTGATAGTTTATCTTAATCTACTGGTGTGTAGTAATTTGGGGTTTCCCTAATTCTGTTTATTCTTCTTTTCCTTTCTTAGTTTCTCTTTATTTCCCTCTGGTGGACTTGGATAAGTCAATATAGATTCGCCTGCGGTTTCACCAAACACTAATGGACCAACCCAAGGTTGAATATTCCACTCTAGTTTGACAGTAGCCTCTTTGTTGTTGAAAGTTGGTTCAACGTCCCAGGCTGAATATTTCGAGCGCTCATTCTTGATGTTTAATTTAGCTTTATCTTTGGATTGGATGATCTTGTCCCAGTACGTCACTTTATTTGTAGAGTTTTCAGTCTGTCCTGGATACTCAGCAGTCAAATACACGAACACCTGTTTTGTATTCCAATTGAATAATGGCGTTAGGTCTGTCTCCAGATCAAAAACCAACTTGTTGTTCTCTTTCGACTTGCCGCCAGTTGACCCAAATCGTCTACTAAACTTCATAGTTGCTGTTCTATTCCCCCCGTTAGTTAGTCTCAGTGATCCTATGTGTAATTCGAGTGCCTTCTGGTACTTACGGATTGATATTTAATACGGTGCTTGGGACACTGAAGGCATCATTGGCGAAGAGTTGACCCCAAGAGGAGATAGCAACAAACGCGGAGATGAACCCCACAAGGGTCAGACTGAAATTAAGGACGCTCTGGCCTCTCTGCAGAATGTTGAACATGGTCAGTGAATGCCAGATCTTGCTCCACAAAGTGAGTCTCTTGTTAAAGCGAGGTTTCGAATAGAACAAGTGTTGACATCTCGGAGTTCCGGCCATTTTTCCCTGTTCATTACCTCGGAAGTGACAACCACAAACAACTGACACATAGTGGTACAATTGTGGTTTTGTGCAAATGTGGGTCATTGTGGTTGTTTCTTCTGTACTGGATAATCATCGGTTGTGTAATTCCCTACTATGATGGGAGAATTGTGTGTTTAGTGTTTTTTAAAATTGTGTTAAAAATCTGTTTTGGTATGTAGACGAGTTTAGAATAGAGCCTGCAACGAAGCATAAGAAATGGTTTACACTACATACAGTGTTGCAGGAATACTATGGATCTTGGCATTAGGTGGAACCCTTCAAGGGTTTGAAACCTCATCTATGGCTGCGTTCATTGGAAACGATGTATTTTTGGAGTACTTCAATTTTCCTGGTTCCGTCATACAAGGTATCATCAGTGGAGCCCAACCGGTTGGTGCATTCAGTAAGTATCACAAAATCATTCGTTTTGCTTTAAATCAATACTAACTTTGTTCACCTAGTTGGCTGCTGGGTTTCTGGGTTGGTCTCTGATCGTTTTGGAAGAATCGCAGCGATGCGAGTAGCTGCCTTGATATGGATTGTTGGTTCCGTCACTGCAGTCCTTGTTCAAAATGTTGAAATGCTTGTTATTGGACGGGCAGTCAAAGGCGTCACAGTTGGAATATTCAGCTCATTGTTACCCGTTTATGTGGCTGAGGTTATACCCAGTAAGAAAAGAGGTTTGGCAACATCCGTCATGCAGTGGTGCTTGACATGGGGTATCATGATCATGTTTTATCTGTCATACTCGTGCACATTTTTGTTCGATGATGATCGTTCCTTTCGTTTAGCATGGGGTATTGAATTGGTTCCAGGGTCCTTACTCTTATTTCTGTCAATTTTTTTGCCTGAGTCTCCCAAATGGCATGCCTCCAGGTCGAACTGGAAAAAAGCATCTGATGTGATGAGGAAGTTGAATCTTGAGGAAAGTGATTCATCAGAGGTGAAAGAACCGAGCCCTGAGTTAGATGAATCACCATCAAATCTAAACAGTATTGAAAACGTTTTGGATAACTTTGAAAACTATTCACAAAAATGCACCTATGCAGATTTATTCCGTTCAGAGTTAAGACCACATTTATTTACTGGAATGTTGACTCAAATTTTCACTCAACTAAGTGGAATCAGTGTCTTGATGTACTATTTGATTTTCATTTGTGACATGATTGGATTGACTGGGGAGATCAAAGTCATTTCTGCTTCCATTCAGTACGTTATTAACGTTCTGTTCACCATTTTTCCCATTGTTTTTATTGATAAAATTAGAAGGAAGGATGTTTTGGTGTATGGTGCATCCTCGTTAGGTGCGTGTATTGGAGCAGTTGGGGTTATTATGGGTTATTTTGGGCACAGTGTTTCACCGATCGATGGGAATGAAAGTGTCGTTTGGGAAGTTTCAGGAAAGCCAGGTCAGTTCTGTTTGGCATTATGCTTCCTTTTCGTTGCAATCTTTGCGTCGACATTATCGTGCGCATCCTGGTTATACACCAACGAGATCTTCCCGACAAGAGCCAAGTCCAAAGGATCTGCTATCTGTATGAGCGTTTCATGGAGTTTTAACGTTCTTTTAATGTTTTCAGCTCCAATCTCATTGAAATACTTGAAATGGGGTACTTTTTGTCTATTTGGTGTATTCTGTATTGTTGGGGCCCTTGTCATGGCATTATGGTTCCCAGAGACTTTTGAGCTAAGTGATAATCAGATCGAGGGGCTCTTTGCTAAGTCAGGCAGAGATATTCTGATAGAGTTGGAGACACAGCATGCGGGACCAGAGTCGAAGGAAAGCACGGGAGAGACACAGACACCACCAGTATCCCCTTCGCCAGTCAACAGAACAGACAGTATTAAGATGTCACATCAGACGTACCTACCACCACCACCAAACAGCCAACCCAGTGGTTCTCAAGCCAGAGTCGCATCCATCAGAACCTTTAGAAATGGCAATTCTTCTAGTCCACTGCTTAACAGTAACCGAAGTCGCTTTGACTTGGGCAACCAGGACGAGAACCATAACCCCGACAGTATAGCGGTAGCTGGTCATTATTACATGGGAACCAATGAGTCTCCGTTCTTGAGCAACTACAACACCAGCAGCAATTGATGGTGGCCATCATACATAGAGCAGAATAGCATGGGTGTCGTTTACGTAATTGTCTTTTGTAGCGAAGTCGCTAACAAAACAACGACAAGTTGCAAAGCCGACTAACTGTCAGAACAACAACAACAACAACAATTACAGCTACAACAACACTGCAATGGCCCAAAAGTCAGATAACCTGCTCGACCTTGACGAAACCGTACGCCACCTGTCCCTTCCTCGACTCCCAAAACCGCTCAATTGCTAACAGCTCCCTCTCTAGAACAACGACTGGTTGGACAATGACAACGATCTAACCATCAATCCAGATGGTGAGTAACTCATATGTGGCTCTTCATGGGGATGCCCTTACTAACTATCGCTGCAGACTTTGGTACCAAGGCGTACATCCCTCCAGATGAACCGGCATTCGACGCTGGTCCAGGCAACCATGGAAGTTCAACTACTGGCGCACCTCCTCCTCCTCCTCCTTCAATTCCAGTCAACTTTGAAGGTGGTATCTTTTCCATCAATCACTACAAGAGATATTTCAATATAAATACAAGCGAGTTCATACAGAACTTCATAAATTCACTCAACGTTTTGAAAAAAGTTGAGAATGAGGAAGAATTGGGTGATATGTATGGGCCTGTTTGGGTATCTGCAACAGTCATATTCACACTTTTTTTCTCTAACACGAGCTCTAATTTGCTAGTCAGTTGGTTTAGTGGTGTTGAAGAGAAATACCAGTATGATTTCAGATTGTTAACAGGCGCAATCTCTATAGTGTACGCCTATACTTTCTTAATTCCAATTGTCTTTTACGGCATCTCTGTCTTTTACTTCAAGTTGACAGGTTTCCTAACATTGAGTAAGATAATATCAATCTATGGATATGCTAATTCAGCATGGTTACCAGCTGCCTTGTTGAGCATACTAAGAGGGTTGTTGGTCAATCATCACATCTTGAGTAACATTTTGAAATGGGTTAGTGTTTTAGCTGGTGGTTTGATTAGTGCAGCTGCAATCTTTGCAAAGGTTTACCCAAATCTTAAGAACTCTACATTAGCTCAGGATAATGAAAAACTGAGTGCTATCTTGATAGGAGCTTTGGCTTTGGCACATCTAGGTTTCATAATCGCCGTCAAAGTTTTATTCTTTGGTGATTTGAAAGTTGTTAACTAAGATCTACTTGAACCCAATATAGAAAATACGTGTGAAGAGCACTTTTTATTATGTAGTCAATGCCCTAGCTTATCTGATTTGTTCAGTAGAAGGCGCAACTTGCGGCTCCAGCTCCCACAAGACTGACGTTAAGCATCCAGAGTCATTGTGATCCAGAGTCATAGTATACCAGAGTCATAGTGATCCAGAGTCACAGTGATCCAGAGTCATGATTCCCGAGATCAGTGTACTTCGTGCCTCATTATTCCTGTGACTTCGCTTAAAGACGGATTCAACCACCTTCCATAGGCAACTGGCAAGCTCAAGAGTCAACATCAAAGAGTCAAGAAGTCAGCAAACCGGGTCGGATAAAAGAAAAAGTTGACTGAGAATAGAGGCGGGAGTCAGAAATACAATGAGCTCCTGACCCTGAAGCTAGATCTGGTGAATAGTTTAAATACTTCGTAGATTCCTAGGTTTCAGACATCATTAAATCTCTCTAAAGTCAACCAAATCAATCAGCTCAACTTCAGGAACTAAGTAGCGGTTGCACCTTGATGAATTGAGCCAATACAGTTCAGTAATTGCAAAGCAATGATTTATCAGCGTCTACAAGTTCCAACCTCAGATCACTAAGTGGTGACTTATGAGGTGCAAGAGTTGCTGATTCAAGTGTCTATCATGTCCATGACAGCAACAACGTGCTGTATTCAGGGTCCAGTGTGATCTACTTGGGTAAGTGTTAGCTCTTGATTCACTTTAGATTGATACTTGTCTCCAAGTCAAACTCTATGGCCATTTGAAAACATCCTGCAGCTGATGTAGCTGAGTTCTTTCAATTCTAAAGTGCCTTCTACTACACACGTGACTACTGCCTGTTTTGGCGCTTTGCGCTAACTGGGTTCCGACTTTTGAATATTGTCGATACCCTGGCACACACGAATCACGATACAAACTAAGGAGTTGTACAGTGTAAGTACCCTGATCCCTCATATCATTGAAATCAGGTTGCCCTTGCTTCCTTAATCCTGAGTGTGTTCCAGGTGTTGAAAACTGAACTTAGAAGCTAAATGGAGTATCACGGAGTTTCTACAAGCTGTACGCGGAATGGGCGCTTAAGCATAAGCGGAAGGCACTGGGCACTGGAATTGAAGGCTCTATATACTGGACGGCATCTGTGTGCCTCTCGTGAAGCTGGTACAGAAATATGCAGGAGATGCACGTGCAGTGGCCCTACCATAAAACGGTTGTCAAGTTAGTTACACCAAGCCATGAAAGCTTCTTCCTCCATGAGGCTGATCTTCCTAGACTGAGCGAGTGGCCAACTGGATGCCATCATCTTTGCTCTGTATACATCACTACAAGAAACCCAATTCCGTCGTTCACTGTGAACCACATACATTTTTCGGGGGGTTGTTATTCCCTCTTCCTAATTGTTGAGTAGTGCCGTAGAGTCGACTTGCTTTAGTGGAAAAAAAGAAACGACTCTTGGTGCATACTGGGCGTTTAGCCTCTCTGAGTTGGAGAATCAAGGCATCAACGCATTACTGCTCGTCACAACACGCTACTCTAAGCCCGCCGAAGGGCACTCTGTCATCCAACATGTTAAAAGGTTTTCCCGCAGCTGAACAGGTACGCCTTTGATTGGCCCGTGATAGTAGGATAAGTCGCTTGATTCAGCATTCCCGCTGCAAAAAACAGGCATGATAATGTCTTTCTTCTGAGTTATTTCCCATATGTATGATGTGCATGTTATTACTCCTCACTACTGGATGATCGTGACTTTATCCCCAAATTCAAGGAATAAAATGTAAGTCTTTCCCTTCTTTCTTCTTTCTTCCTTCCTCTTTTCTTTTCAACTATCTCAATCAGATATTTATTCCCATAAACATCCTACACAAGATGGGATCAAAAGATGAACTAAGATCTCAGGAATCATCTCTTGAGAAAGGTGAACATTCAGGCTATCACGAAGCTGGTTTCGTTCAAGAAACGAACATTGACGGAGTACCACAATCAAGATGGATTAAATTTAAAGATCAGTTTAGAAGAATGGAAGATGACCTTGATCCAAACTTAACAAAAGCTGAAAGAACTGAAATCCTAGCGTACAGAAACGAAGGTGAGACAAACTAGACAAGGCCATCGGCTCACGTCATATGTTAATGATTGCAATGGCAACTGGTGTTGGTACCGGTCTACTTGTTGGTTCAGGTTCTTCCTTGCATAAGGGTGGTCCAGCAGGTTTAATCTTGGGTGTTATTGTGATTGGTTCTATGGTTTTAAATGTTATGGAAGCAGCTGGTGAAATGGCTGTTACATATGGTGATTTAACTGGTGGGTTTAACGCTTACACCAGTATTTTGGTTGATCCATCTTTTGCCTTCGCTGTTTCATGGAATTACTGTATCCAGTGGATCATTGTCTTGCCTCTTGAATTGGTTACTGCTTCAATGACTATCAAATATTGGAACACTTCAATCAACCCAGATGCGTTTGTTGCTATTTTTTATGTTTTCACAGTTATTGTCAGTCTTTATGGTGCAAGAGGTTATGGTGAAGTTGAATTCGTCTTAAACGCCATCAAAACACTCATGATTGTTGGATTCTGTATCTTCACTACTATCGTCACATGTGGTGGTACTGGGCAGGGATATATTGGTGCTAAATACTGGTATAACCCAGGTGCCTTTGCCAATGGATTCAAAGGTGTTTGTGCCGTGTTTGTTAATACTGCTTTTGCTTTAGGTTGTACGGAAATGATTGCTTTAAATGCTTCAGAACAATCGAATCCACGTCGTGCTATTCCATCCGCCACCAAACAAGTCTTCTATAAGATTATTTTCATCTTTTTGTTGCCATTGTTCTTAATTGGTTTGGTTGTCCCATATGATTCTGAAAAATTGTTAGGATCTGGTGCAAAGACCAATGCTTCCCCATTTGTTATTGCCACCTCTTCTGTTAAGCCAGTCGCTCATATCGTCAATGCTGTTATTCTTCTAGCTGTTTGTTCGGTCGGTAACTCTGCCGTCTTTGCAGGATCCCGTACCTTACAAAGTTTAGCAGAACAAGGTTATGCTCCAAAATTCTTTAACTACATTGATAGAACTGGAAAACCATTGAGAGCTATTATTTTCGTTGTTATCTGTGGTTTATTGTCTTTCATTGCTGCTTACGACCAGCAAGAAGCTGTTTTCAACTGGTTGTTAAGTGTTTCAGGTCTATCACAAATCTTAACATGGGCCAGTATTGTGTTATCTCATATCAGATTTAGAGCTGCTTTAAAGACTCAAGGTTTAAGCACTTCAGATTTGGGTTATCACTCTAAAACAGGTATTATTGGTTCATGGTATGCTTTCATTGTTAATATCCTAATCTTGATCGCTCAATTTTGGATTGCATTATTCCCAATCAAAAGTAAGACAGATGTTGCCGATTTCTTCCAATCATATTTAGGTATCTGTGTTGCCATTGCCTTTTACATTGGCCATAAACTTTGGACTAGAAACTTTAGGTTATTTATCCCAGCTAGTGAGATTGATCTAATCAAAGGTAGAAAGTTCTTCAACGCCGACGTTTTACGTCAAGAAGATGCTATTGAATTAGAACGAATCAAAAATTCAGCGTGGTATATCAGATGGTGGCATTTCTTCTGTTAGGTTTCTCTTAAAAATTTCATCGGAGCACTATACTTTGATGAAATATTGAAAGTGACGCCATTTATGTTGTTATGTGCATCGTTTGAGATTATGACTCTCTCAAACCTGTCTTTGGTTTCGTGTTTATTTATCATTAATGCCTGTTCAGTTATAGTTAAGTGTAGTTCTGTATTCGCACTGGGCTCCGAAAGGAGTAATAGCACTTTTTTTTTCGCCATTATTTTTCACTTCCAGTGCCAAAATGGCGAATGCAGTCGCGCTCAAAATTCGAAAATCTGATGCTGACTTTGTTTGGAAAAACGCATCAACACGTAAAGTATTAGATTCGAGACCCTTTTTTAGTCCACAATAAGACCGAAATGGGTGTTGCGGAAGTCTTCCTGAGACCTGCTGTTCGCAGGAATTTTCTCAGGGTTCTGATAGTCGTGGTGTTTCTACAAGTTGGCTTCAGCTATCTCGTCCCTCGCAACATTGGCTCATTGAGTGGGTTTACGGAAAATGCTCAAAACGTTGATGCTGGAAAACCTCAACACTTTGATGCACCATCTAGTGAGGATGACCACTATCGTGAAACTGCGCCATCTCCAGGCGAGTCATCTTTAAGTGGTAAAGATGATACAGTCCAGACTAAGAGACGTTCATTCTTCGAAAAATCAATCGACATGTTCTTGAAGGGTAAACCAGAAGGTATTGAAGATATTAAACTTAAGGGCAAAGCACCATCATATTACTACATTGATATTCCAAATCCTACTTTTACAATAGAATTTTTAAGTGGATTTTTAGACATATCCGAGGCCCAAATCACGGAATTAACTAAGAAACACGATCAGTTGAAGATAGATATCAATAGGCTAGATTATCCGACAGACACGTTCCAAGGGAAGGGTATTGTGATGATTGGTGGAGGGTCCTTCATGGGCACCGCGGTCACCTCAATCAGAGCACTAAGAGAAACTGGATCTAAACTGCCTTTGGAACTAATGTTGACCACACATGAAGAATACGATAAAGATGTTTGTGAGATTCTATTACCTAAGTTAGGAGCTAAATGTCTAATCATGGAGGAAATCATTGGAACTGAAAACTTCAAGGCATTAAACTTGCAGAAATACGAACTGAAAGTTTTGGGATTATTTTTATCAACTTTTGAAGAAGTTCTATTACTAGATGCTGATAACATTGCCATTAAGAGTCCAGATTATATTCTGGAATCCACTCCATATAAGCAAACAGGTTATATTATATGGCCAGATTTTTGGAGGCAAACTATTTCGCCATACTTTTATCAAATTGCTGGAATTGACATCGGTGAACCAATTAGAAAAGATGGTGTCCCACCTCAAGAACCAAGTAGGGCACGTAATGCTTCACAACTTGCTGATTTGGAAGGTGCTATTCCTGATTCAACCTGTGAGGCTGGTCAACTCGCCATCAATAAGAAATTGCATCATAGAGCCTTGTTGGCCACGGTTTATTATAACCTGTACGGGTTTAAATACTACTATTGGTTGTTAGGACAAGGTGCAGTTGGCGTTGGCGATAAAGACACATTTATAGCTGGTCTCACTCTTTTCAAAGAGCCATTCTATTTTGTTAAAACACGTCCTTTACTATATGGTTACGATCATAAAGACGGATGGCAAGATACCACCATGATCCAATTTGATCCTCAACAGGATTTTGAATATTTTAGTGGTGCTAAGCAGTATTTGATGGATCAAGGTATTGATTCAAGAGTGAACTTAGGACTAAATGATGGGTATGTTGGAGGGTTGAAAAAAGCCATTGATCAATCAATGAACGTTACAAAACCACAAGTTCAATTCTTACATCTTCATGCACCAAAGTTCAACGCGAAGACAAATCTACTGAACAATGATTACGAAGTAGATGGTAAGGATAGAAGACAAATGGGATCAAGAGAGAAGATTAAAGATGTACTAACACTGGATTGGGAGTTGAAGGCTTCGCGTATCAGTCAATGGTTAGCATGTGATTCTGCAATTATTCCAGAAGATTGGAAAGATACACCAAGAGAAGAGATCTGTTCCAGAATCAAGAAACATGTAGAGTGGTTGATTGAAACTAGTGACTCCCCAGAAATGGCTGAACTGAAAGATTTGGGAGTTTAAGAGATACTGTTGGACATTTTTTTTTTTGATACATATTAGCATTTGTACATAATATTAACTATAATATTAACACAGTCTAGATCAACAGTCAACATTTAATAAAGTTTTACTGTTATACAACCCTGTAGAGTTAAATATCTGATACAGTAGTGCCCGGATGATACCATTCCCAGATCCAGAACTACCCCGCCAAGATACTATTATCTCGTCCTCTTGGAGGCTAATTCTGAGCTCGAGCACAAAGTCCACCATTCGTTATTGGATTAAGTGTTTATTTTCTTAATTCCGCAGGTGTACTTTGCGGTTAGCTTCAACTAGAATCTTCACCTCCAGCCGTACCTCCAGTCGTATCTACAAGTGAAGTAAAAGTCTTTTAGGCGTGATCACCATCAAACAAGCCCTCATAAGGCGTTCTATTCGTAGCAGTTCGTGCACTGGTAGCTGAAGAAGCATGAGGATCCCACAACTACTTTTGGTAGTCGAGTCGTACCAAATATTGCATCACTAGACGTTGAAATTTGATTAGCTGTTGATGCCCTACCAAACGTACTTTTACTTCTTGAATTCGGGGAAGTCGATTTGAAGGTTAAATATTCACCGAGCTTACCATTGTTACTTTATTTGAGAAGGAGGGTCAAATAGTTTGCCACCGAAGGTTGACTGTGCAGGTAATTCCCCAAAGAGCCCACTATTAAAAGTATGTGCTGGAGAAGAAGAGCCAAAAAAACCTCCATTGGACCATGAGAATGAAAATCCATTATCAGGGGTTTGACCGGTGTATGGACTGTTAAATGATCCACCAGTTTTTCTGCTATTAGCTTCTGCAGAGTTAGGTACAGTCGCATCTCCAAATGAGGAGCCCCATTTTCCGCTAGTGGAACTTGCGTTTGGAGTAACACCACTGAATTTGTATTTATCCTTTTTTTTCTCGTTCTTTGAGACCTGTGGATTTTTCACATTTGGAATAGTATCACTTTCTTTGAATTTCTCCCTTTTCTCATTCTGCTTTGACTCCCGTGGAACGTTGACCTTTGTAGTAGCACCAGTTGGATCACATGTGCCCTTCTTCGTCTCATTCTTTGAATCCTGCGGAATGCTTCCATTCGGAACATTACCAGCCGGCTGGTGCGAGTTCCTTTTATCATCATTCTTGGATTCCTGTGGGATGTCCACATTCTTCGTCTTTGAGCCTGGTGAAACATTAACGATTGGAACTGCATCGCCAGGTTTAGATGGATCTTTGATTCCCTCCTTCTTTGAATAATTTGAAATGTTAACCTTTGGATTAGTACGGGTTGGTTTAGATGCTTTCTCTGTTTTAGCTTCATCTTGTGACTTCTTTGATTCAGTTTCATATTTGGAAAATTTTGGCGATTGAGTTGTACTCGAATTGAATGTTTTAGGTGGTGTTGTGCTTTCTTGAGTTGCAAATGAAAAGATTGGAGGAGTTGAATGTGTAGCTTCGAAGGCAGAGACTGGGGTTGTACGTGAGCTTTTGCTCTTTGGTGGTGGTGGAGCATCATCTCGCGTGTCTGCAGTTCCCTCAGTGTCGTCTTCTGGCTCGTCATAATCATCCAAATATAAATCATTCAAAGCATCAAGCTCGTCCAGTAGATCGATCAGTTCTTCATGAGTTTTATCAGCATCTTTTTTAACGTCCTTAGCTTTATTCAACTGTTTATCAACTTTACGGATCGCATTTTCGTATTTTAGTTGTGCTTTTTTCAGAGCTGATTCTGCTGATCTTTTCAGAATATCAGCTTTTCTAGCAATCTCTTCGCTTTCATCTTCAAGATTTTCACGCTCATTATGTTTAGAAAGGGATGCAGATTTTAAATCTTCGACTTTTCTGTGGAATTCATCCTTAGAAAGTTTGGTCTTCTGGAAATAGTAACTCTTAGCACCATCTTGTGAACTTGATGGTGGTTTCTTTGTCTGACTTTCTTTGAACGGAGATGATTTAGGTTTTTCTGCCTTAGCTTCAGCTCCGTTTTGACTTTGTGATGCATAAAAAGATGTAAAAGGTTTCTGATATTCTTTTTTTTTCCTTTCCTGTTTTGTCTTGATTGAATCCTGCTTCATTCCCTTTAGTTTCTCTTGTCCAATTTCCTGTGGTGATCGATTTAACGTCTCTTTATGTGCCTTTTGTTTAGCCTCTTTCTCTTTTTCTAGTGCCCTTTGTTTAGCCTCTTTCACTTTTTCCCGTGCCCTTTGTTTTTCCTCAAGCCGTCTCTTTTCAAAGACCTCACGTTCCCTTTTTTCAATCTCTTGCAATCTCTGTGCTTTCTCCTTTTCAATTCTTGCCTTCTCCGCCTCTCTTTCTCTTCTTTGTCGTTCTTTCTCTTGGGCCTCTTGCGCCCTACGTTGTGCTTCTTTCTTCTGTTTAGCTTTTAAATTCTTGAGTCTCTCTTTTTCCTGTGCTTTCAAATCTACCCCTGGTTCGCCTTTCTCAATTCTTTTCTTTCTTTGTCTTTCCGTTATTATGATATGGTCATTAACATGACTTCTCTTGAAATATCTTGAATACCATTTATCATAGATCTTTTTCCTCTCTATATCCACCAAAGTTGTATAAGCTTCATTGACGATCTTGAAGATAACTTCTCCTGATGGATTACCCTTGTCCGGGTGATAAATCAATGCCAGTTTCCTGAAAGACTTCTTGATCTCTGAATCTGAGACTTGCAAGATGTTAGTAGTAATGATTTCCAGGACTGCATAATGATCCTGTAGTGCATCAGACATTAAAGCAAGTGCACTTCCAAGCTATAAAGATAATCTTCAGAATGCGATCGTTATTATTGGGCTGCTCTGTTGCAATATTGTGATATTCTTGTCGTTATTTCAGGCTTTGATATGGATTTTTTTTCTTTAGCTTTTCTGAAAAACATAAGTTGATAGTTCGAATATCATACATAATACGGACTATCTAAAACGTAAATTTCCCAGTTTGGAGGCTGAATTTCATCGCCTTTAGTAGTTATTAGATCCCTTTACTAGGTTGAAAAAATGGTCTATATTTTAAGATCAGACTTCAGCTTTGAATCGGTATAATTGATCTAGTAGTTAAGCTGCTATCACAATGACTGGAGCCCATCAATCAAGCCCTTCACGTTGACGTCGATCTTTACACTGAAATGCCCACCTGTTGATCAGCTGGGTTCTAACTTATCATGCACTATAAGTATCGTTAATCACAGATTATAATCAGTAGTCTAAAGATAATGTTCAGAGCGCCCTTTGACAAAATTGAACTCGAGACCATGATATATTTTTATCAATATTCGGTTGGATACCAGCGTGGTAATAACTATATATATAGTTCGATGACTTAAACCCAAAAGGCTACACCGGGAATAGAGAAATAAGAAGAAATAAGATCGTATAATCATAGAGAATGTGCCCAATTGATCATTTTATTTAGCCCAATCTTCAACAAAACTGAACCATTTTGAACAAAATCTGTTGCTTTGATGATACCATAGTATTCTCTTATTAATTGCGTTTAGGGCGTTCTGACCGAATCATTTCCTCGAGCTGGTGGTACTCGGCTCTCCATTCTGAATCATTTGTATGGGTGGATTGAGACAAATATCTTAGTCTTTCAAGGACACTTAAATTCCTAGTGTCTTTGAAGGTTCTTGCTATTGACAAGAACCTGATCATTAGGACAGGTGATACGGAAACAAAAAGTAAACTAAAGAAGAACTCCAGGCACTGTCTGAAGGAGAACTTTGAAACAAGATGCCATATTGTTGTGTTGATATTGGCTGATTCGATCTTTAAATCTTTTAGAAGCAAATGAATCTGAACTTCAATTGCGGTTAGTTAAGTTAATTGTGCGACGATTTAGTGAGATTGAGAGGTAATTGAGCATACTCCAAAAGCGAACAAAGAGATAGCAGGAGCAGAAAGAAAAGAATACACAAGAAAGTAAGTAAGCACCAAGCAAAAGTTGATCTTTCAGAAGATTTGTTCGTGGCAAAGGGTTCCTCAAAATGGGAACATCCAGATCAGGGAAGAACAGGTTCGTATGGCCACGGTTTCTGGCATTTTGTCCGGCATTTTTGGAGTTTTCAACCATGTTTCAGCGTAGAGTTAGTTATCGACTATAGAATTGAACGACTAACTTAAGTGAGGAAAAGTCCCACAAAATTGCAATATGCAGATTTTTGTGTCATTCTAAGACAAAGAAAACATGACACAAATGCTACGGATCAAAAGTGGGTAAAAGTGAGTTTCGCCATCTCAAGAGAAAGCAATAACCACGGCTCTTCTCACCGAGTATAAGGCCATTTCCGATTCACATCAACAAAATATCATGCGATTTCCAAAAGTTCTCTTGTGCTAAATAACCGTTGAGCTAAAAGGACTCCCTCTGTGACCGATAGCACATGCGCCTCGTAACCATAATACTTGCCCCATGCAGCAAACTTCCCGAACAGGCACATTATCAGCAGCATTTCGGCCCATTTGTTCTCCACATTTTGCGATCTTGCCGCGGCTCCAAAAGTGACACTTTCCTACTAAAAATTAGCCTTCGGTGGCCCCTCCGCATTTTCTGAGCGCTGAGACCCCCAGTCGGAAGTTGGCATGATCAATTAGACACAGCTATAAATACAGCGCAGCCTTCCTGTATTTCTCTCCACTATCTATTGTTCTTCCTATTCCTACTCCCTATACAACCAAACAATCAACAATGGCAAACCTTCTTCAGAAAGAACGCCAACAGGAAACGCTCGACATCAACAAGGTCAACGCCTTCTTGGACCCAGATCATGAGACCACCCAGGCTATCTTCAAACAGCTCGTGAATGATCCAATCTTGGTGACTCCAAGAAACTACTACGATTTGACTAAGCCAGAGTTGAGAGAACTCGCTGTCAAAAAAATTCAAAGACTAACAAGCTACATTGAAATTGATGGCGCAACAAACTTTGAGAATAGATTGTCCTTGTTATCTATTTCTGACCCATCTTTAGCTACAAGAGTTGGTATCAATTTAGCTTTGTTCTGTAATGCGATCAGAGGTAATGGTACAGATGAACAGATCAACTACTGGCTGGTTGAAAGAGGAACCTTACAGATTAAAGATATTTACGGTTGTTTCGCCATGACTGAATTGGGTCACGGTTCAAACGTTGCCAATTTACAAACCACTGCTACTTATAACCCGGAAAAGCAAACATTCACCTTGAATACACCAGAGTTGGCTGCTACCAAATGGTGGATTGGTGGTGCTGCACACAGTTCTAACCATGCTGTTGTCTACGCCAGATTGATCTCCAAGGGAAAAGATTATGGTGTCAAGACTTTTGTCGCTCAATTAAGAGACTCTAACTTTGATCTTTTACCGGGTGTCACCATTGGTGACATTGGTAGTAAAATGGGTAGAGACGCCATTGACAATGGTTGGATTCAATTCAACAATGTTGAGATTCCAAAAGATTACATGCTGCAAAAGTTCACCAGTATTGATGCTGATGGTACTGTTGATGTTACCCCATTGGAGCAACTTTCATATAGTGCTTTACTTCAAGGTCGTGTGAGCATGGTTTTAGACTCCCACAGACACGGTGCAAGATTTATTACGATCCCATTGAGATATGCTATCAGCAGACAACAGTTTGGTGATCCAGAGAATGAGAACCAAATTATCAATTACTCGCTACATCAGTACCGTCTAGTTCCTTATTTGGCTCTAGTATATTTATTGGCGCCAGCAGCCAGAAAACTATGCCAGGATTACGACACTATCTTGAGTGATTTGTATAAAGGTACCAACATCAAAAAGACCATATTCGATTTGAAGAATTTGTTCGTTGATTCTGCTTCATTGAAAGCTTCAAACACTTGGTTGGTTTCTCAATTAATTGATGAAGCTAGACAAGCTTGTGGTGGTCATGGTTACCATGCTTACTCTGGTTTGGGTCGTGCTTTTGCTGATTGGTCTGTTCAACAGACTTGGGAAGGTGATAACAATGTTTTGTCAATCAACGCAGGTAGATCAATCATCAAGTATTACGAAGGTGCTGTTCAAGGGAAAAAGCAAGGAGAAAACTTCCAATATTTAGCTCAGGAATTTAAAGGTGATGATGTCTTGAACTTCACTGATTTGAAATCTTATGTTGACATTTGGAGTGCAATTATTACTAGAGTTGCAAAACATGCCTTAAAAATTGCTAATGGTGATTGGGATTCTGTTTCTCAAGAGCGTTTGATCTTATCTAAGTTCCATTCCAACAGATACTTGTTGGATACATTCCTTGAACGCTTGAATTCTGGTGTTGTCTCTGGAGAAGAGGCAAAAGTATTGACTTCATTGTTCAAGTTGTACTCTTTGTTCTTTATTGACAAGTATTCCGGTACATTCTTACAATTCAACTTGATTAACTCTTCAACTTTGACTTCTATTCAAGCTGAAACCAAGATCTTGCTATCCGAAATTAGACCTCATTTAGTTGGTTTGACTGATGCTTTCAAATATCCAGATGAGATTATCAACTCTTCCTTGGGTAACTTTGACGGTAATTTCTACACTAATTACTTTGACGACGTTACAAGAAACAACGGAAAGGGTACCAAACCTCCATATTTGGATCTTTTGAATGCCACCTTGGGTAGAGATGATAAGGATCAGAGACTATCCAATTCAAGATCAAAAGATGTTTTGGAAAAATTAGCACCATAAAAAAAAAAAAAAAAAAGGATTGAGTTGACTCTATTGCTTTACTTCTTGTTATTGTTATGATGACACACTCCACTTACATGTGTATACTTCTTATGTTTATGACATCTTTAAAAAAGAACCTGACTACCGTAGTATCTTCTCTTTGATTGGTAAATCAGCTTCTAGCTGTCGGCTTATCGAAGAAAAATCGGGAAACGAAACCCGATACTCTGAAAACAATCAATTAAACCAGTATAAATTCAATGCATTGGAATGGGAAACTCCCCAATCTTCCAAACCTTACTGCATAGCCCAACAGCATTTCAATGTCCAAACCAGTTTTCAAGCAGAAGGAAAACCCAATTCCAGCATACTTACCAACAAAATCAGCCGTGTTAGATGTCAATAGGGAATTTTATGACACACTTCATAATGCTTCCAAGACCCTGAAATACAGTGAAATTGTCCCAATCAGATCCGGTAAGGCATGGAAAGTCAAAGCGGGATCAATCGTGAGAGTTACTACCCCTGAAGGTGCACAAGTTTGTGATTTCAACTGTTGGAACGCTGATAATTTCAGAGAAAGATTCTGGGCAGCTAGAACAAGACAATTCTACGGTACTCACGTTAAGAAATATGATCGGTTGTTTTCGAACTTGCCATACTTGAGACCATTATTGACCGTCACTGGTGACTCCATCAGAGACAGATTGGAAATTGATAACATTCATGATTTGTTAGGTACTAGATGTGACCCTTACGTTGATACTCTCTTGAGTGGTGAGGACAACGACTTTCATTGCCATTCGAACTTGTATCGCTCAATTATTCCATATGGTGGGCAAGAATACGATGTTCACGATGTCTTGAACATCTTTCAAGTCACTGGATTGGACAAAGATGGTAAGTATTTTATGGATACATCTCCTGCCGTCAAAGGTGATTATTTCGAGTTCTTTGCGGAGCAAGACCTTCTTTGCGCTATAAGTACTTGTCCAGGCGGTGATTTAAGTCTATGGGACTGGGGTGAAGGTGACAGTGAAACGGAAGTTGATATGGTCGACTGTTGTAGACCACTTGGAATTGAAGTTTATGAATTAAATGACAGATCATTACTGGACGGATGGACTAAACCTGAAACCCCTAAATACAATGGTAACCATGGTCTAAAGTTTCCTGTTTTCACTAGAGACTAGTAATATCATGTGAAGACATCTATGATCTGGATTCTTACATAGTTAAATGATAGAGAATGTGCATTTTGATCATCTATATGGCTATATGGCCGTGTAGCTGTAGTAACTTGGAGACGTTTCTGCGCGTTTCGCGAAGTTTGGTTTTTGGCCCTAAACAAAAGGTAAACAAAAAACTAGAAAAACATGTCCGAACCACACATACCTCTCCATTCACACTGGTGCCACTATCCATAGACCAGTACCATATTACAGAGTCAGACCGTATAAAGATCTCCAAAGTTGCTAATGGATCATGAACTTGATTATATAATATCGGCTTATTCAGCTTTGAAGTTGAATAGTGTCTATACTGGGACATTGGTGGGATCCCCTTTGAAAGATATAAGTTTGAACCATACGCCTTCCAAGTTCAAGAACGTGTCTCCTGGGAAGAGAAACTCTGCTATCATTAGAAGCAGTCCTTTGGAAATCTTCAAGATATGTTGGAACGCCATTGAATTGGGATTAAACAGATTAAACAAGGTCAATGAGGTATCTAATTCATTGATACGGTTGATATCGAGTTCGTTTATTCAGATATATAAGTTAGGATTTGAGGATAAATCAGACGAGATCCAGAGGAAACATCAGGCTTATATTGTGAAGTTAATTGAGTTGGAAACTCTGTCTTTAACGTTCAAGAATTCATCGGATGAACTTATATCTCTGTTCATTAACAACTATAGCCAAAATAAAACAACCATTGAGAATTTAGACATTTCGGATCTACTAGAGGCAGAGTCTCCAATGACGTTGAAGTTTCTTGTTCTGCAGATTATTTTTAAGAGATTTCATCATCAGAGGTTCGACAATCATCACATTCGCAAGTTACTCCAGTTTTTTTTGAAGAGTTCAAGTTATGCTAATACTTTGAACTCCAACCAGAGGCAGGTTTTGATAAAACTTTTGCTCTCTTTCGCTAAATTTTCTCCTACTGCCCAATTTAAACTATGCATGAACTTAAAGTTCCTTCAGTTATTGGATCAGTTTGAACTAGAGATGGAACCCTTCATTACTAATGTCTCTAGGGATCAGTTCAACAAAACAATCGAAAATGAATTAATGATTTTGAAAGATTACGATGAAGTGCCATTTTTTGTTTTTGATTTTGCCATGAGTGATAAGTCTCAAATATTTTCAGGTGTTACACAGCACTACCAGAAATTGCTTGGTAATAATGAACGCTATGATAGTATTGATTGGAAGCTGATCAACATAGATGCAGGGTATTGCCAAAGGTTGCTAAAACTGTTACAGATGTCCAATGTAAATAAGCAAATATTATGGAATGAGTTGCAGAATGCAGGTAAACCAAATGCTGCCATCATGAATAGTTTAGGGTCGTTAATAATCAACAGTCTATTCAAACCAGAACCTTCACTAGAGTCAATCATTGAGTATTACATCAAGAATATAACTCAATTAGATAAATCTGTCATATCGGTTCTCGATAAATTTGTGATTGCTTCAAAGAATTTCATCTCTTATCCACGTTTTATACAGTCTTCTTTTGATGAGTTGGGAGTATTGTTTTTGAAACACAAGCAGTTCAAAAGATTGAAAAACATTTCAAACTTGTTTTATAATTTTGCATGCAAGCTTTCAGATTTGGGATATATGGAGCAGTTTATAAGGAGCAGTTTACTCCTTGAGACTATCTTATTTAAGCACGACACGTCATTTCCCTATTTTGCTTCAAAGTTTGACAAGTGTCTAAGACTACTCACACTGAACTCAGTTCCTATAACGAATGCATTCAATGTCATTTTTAACAATGATTTTCTCCAAAACTTCAGTGCTCCAACTTTGATTCATAAGTATGATTTAGTTTCAAAGAGTCTCAATATCCCGATCGCATTCAAATACCTATCACAGCTCGAATTATCCCACTTGTCAGAAGAAAACAGAGCTCTAGTATTTGTGTCAGCTTCCAAGTATTTGCCAGACGATATATCTGCATTTTACGATGCTCTTGACATTACAGACCCAATACTCAAAATGCTCTGTGGATCATACTACCAAAAGCTACCCATAGTAAGACCGCAGTCCCAGAGCCAAAAGGTATTTAATGGTAACAACGCTGATCCATTGATAAAGTCGTTCTACTACTTATCACAGGAGGTTCGAACAAAGTCAACGGCGAACTTGAAAAAGATTGTGCACCTTTACACTCATACCTGGGTCACCAGAAACAAACATTCAATCACTTCACTTGAATTTCAATTTCTAATCAAGTTGGTGGATTATTTAAATTTTGTGGATTTTCAAAATCTCTTGAGAGTTGTGATAACAGCAATTCAGAAATACAAAGATCTCGGAAATTCGGCTTTGATTCAGTGGTTAAGTTACAATGAAGTTGATAATCAGCTGAATTTAGGTCAGTATTTACATGTTTCTGTTGATGCGTTGAACTCATCCATCACAGAAGCATCATCAGGAGGTATTGAGAGAGTTCTCAGTTATCAAATTTTGAAACTAAAATGCTATTTGATAAACTATGACAAGAGGAACCTAATAGACACTTCGAAGTCTATTTTGCAATCTATTAGTGACAACATGGCCCTGTTATCCACTGATAACTCTATGGGACATTCAAAAGCCAGGTTTTTAGAGGTTCTAGTGTTGCTAGTTAAGCTTCATTATTTTAGAGGAAAGGTCTTGTTGTCCTTCGGTGAACACCTGGAAAGTTTATTATCATTCTGTACAGCAATACGATTGTCAAAATCGATCCTCAAGCAAAATATCGAGAAACTTGAAATCTTCACCCTCATGTCCTCTGGGTTCAGGTATATCATAAAGATATTGATCCATCTTGGAATTTCAAAAGATGCTGCATTCTATTCTGAAGAGTTCATGAAATTCAATGATTCGATTAGAAAAAACAAATCCTTGTTTGCCCAAAATTGTTACTTTTTGAGTTATTATAATTTTATTAGCGGTAGCTTAGAGACCTGCACCGAGTTCACTTTGAAAGGAAATACAATTTTTGACAGCCTAGGCTTGGTTGCAGAAGGTGGCTACACTGACAATCTCAAGTTGATTTATTACAAGTTGATCAGTAACATCTATTCAATGAGTCAAGAAGATCTCATTGGCGCGAAGCAGGAGGTTGAGAGGTTTTTGAATTCAGTTGATAAGGAATCTAAGGTCCTATCAATTGCATGGCGACAGAATTATGAGTATGTTTTCAACTCGGATATTTCTCTCAAGAATAGCAACAATCCATATATTAAGTCTATGGATTTAATGATTATTGCCAGGAAATTATTTATTGATGCCCAAGAGTTACTAAATGTTGATCCATTGTTTTCAACATTGGAGGATTCGGCAATGTCGATCCCTTCAACTTACAAGGTATCTAAAGCTCAAGCCTCACCCCTAAAGAACAAGAACATGAAAAACGTTAAAAGGTCGATTATGAACTTGAGACAATCAAAGGATATAGTTTTGGGATTATTCAAAGAGCTGAGGTTCTTATCCAATTACCACATCGATGAGATTCACAAGGTGTTATCACTAGATTTGTTAACTCTATCGAGCATTTCAAACTCTTACAATAATGAATCAATTGAAGACAACTACAGGCTGAATGATTATCTGAAGAACCAACCTTTGATAAACGAGAAGCTGATGATAGATATTACAGATAATGATGCTAAGAATATATCATTGATACCCAATTTCAACTTCAACAGTCTAAAGTTTGCAATTAGCGAGTTGGATGAAACCTCAATTGATTCCGAGTTATTGCGGAAGCTTCCGGAGGATTGGCTGGTAATCACAATTGACATCTGTTCATTTAATGGTGATTTAATAATATCAAACTTTGAGAAAGGTCAAAAAACACCAACTTTTTTGAGACTTCCGTTGAGTAGGCATTCCAGTCGAACTGTTGATGAAGAATCGTTCTCATTCCATGACGCCATCAATGAGCTCAACTTGATCATTGAACAAAGTAATGCCACCACAAGCAAAGAGAGAACATCATCTATCAAGACCCCTGAAGAAAGAAAGCAGTGGCATGAGGAGAGATCTACTCTAGATCGATCATTGAAAGTACTATTGACTAAGATAGAATACTGTTGGATTGGTGGGTTTAAGGGTATATTCAACCAAGAGCAGATTTCAGATGAACAAGTCAGGATTTTCAAAGATAAGTTTCTAAAAATTATCGGTCATCATATTCCTTCTAGATCACAAAAGAACTCTACACATCACTCTGGAAGTCCTGTTGAGATTGATGATTTTGTCGTTAGGTTGTTTTTGAAACTAGGAGACCCTTCAAAATTTCAGAATACTGAATTGTTAGAGGATCTTATCTATTTCGTATTGGATATACTATTATTTCATGGTGAAGAGAACGCGTATGATGAAATTGATATTGACAACATTTATGTTGATGTCGAGAATTTGATCAATGAGTATATTCAATCTAATCCAAACCCAAAGAAAAACAAGCATACTGTGTTAGTTTTAGGCAAGGAATGCTTGCTAATTCCTTGGGAATCTTTGCCTTCTCTTAGAGAAACATCAACAACTAGAATGCCATCGTTGTCCTATTTGCTGAAATTATTCAATGAGAATCCCCAATTGTACATCAACAAGAGAAACGGTTCATTTATTTTGAATCCCTCCGGTGATTTAATGAAGACAGAAGAAAGATTCCAGAAAAAGTTTCAAGAATTTTCTGATGATCTAAATTGGAAAGGTATAGTTCGAGAAAAGCCAACGGAAAATGAGTTCGAAGAGTCTCTTGATTCGAATCTATTTGTTTACATTGGTCATGGTGGCGGTGAACAATTTATACGGTCTACAACACTAAAGAAAAGAAACAAAATTGCGCCTAGTTTGTTATTAGGTTGTTCATCAGCCGCGCTCAAGAGTAATAATCTACTAGAACCATCAGGTACGGTGCATTCTTATCTAATTGGCGGATGTCCAATGATTGTTGGAAATCTATGGGATGTTACGGACAAGGATATCGATAAGTTCAGTCTATCTTTATTCGAAAAATGGGGACTATCAAATGAGGACGAGAATTATAGGCACAAAACTACAAATATCTGTGACGCCGTTAGAGAATCAAGAGATTCTTGTAACTTGAGATATTTGAATGGTGCTGCGCCTGTTGTGTATGGGTTACCTTTATCATTGTTATAGATATCGTTGTTATAGATTTTTAGATATTGGTTGATACTGTGTCATTTTGTAGTTCACGACATTTTCAAATTATTATATTTGGGTTGAAACCAACAAAACATATCTATATATCAGTCAGCTAGCTAACCAGTTAAAGAACTTATTTTGTAAGCTTGATTACTTAAGATCACGATCAGTTCAATGTCGAATACAATTACGAAAAGTAGGTCAGTAGTCCCGATGAGCTTCAACTTGTTAAAGATACTCAAAATCAAATCAATCTAACTAGTTTTAAAAAAAAATTGGGAATATAAGATAACATTTGACCTTTGTTCTCCAAAGAAATATAATATTTAACTGTTCTGTAACTGTTTTTGCTTTGTTCGTTGTTGTTTATCTTCGAATCTTATAGTTGCCTATTATTGTTATGAGCCCTGGTCTTCAGTACTTGTGATTGATTAGTCAGCTAATCTAGAATTAAGGTTCTCGGGCGTGTAGCGCAGTTGGTAGCGCGTTTGCCTTGCAAGCAAAAGGTCATCGGTTCGACTCCGGTCTCGTCCATTAAAGATTATTAATTTTTTTAGTCAAACGATAGTTTTTTTTTTTTGCAAGATCCGCTACCGCTTCGCTATGTGACATTATGGGTACATACTGCGCTTTACATGGAGAGGAAATCTAATATTGAAACAAAGAAACATTAAAGAACTTGGGTAAAGAATCTTACAAAAATTCAAGCACAGAGCACAGAAATAAAGTCGTGAAAAGTATAAATCAAAAATCTAAATAGTAACTGGAGTGTTATGATATTGTTGGAGTGGAGTATCTAGCTATTGTCACTGAAACCTTGAAAGTCTTCCCTTTATTCTCCAAGTCAATTCATTAAGTCTTTCTTCACTGTTTTCATATTTGTGTTCATTAACGAATCTGTAGATCGATTTCACGACCTCAGTAGATATAACCATAGTTTGATTTATGACAATGTAATCAAACAAGGCTATAGAGCTGATGATATGAGATTCACTCTTGAAAAACTGTGGTAAATATTCCACATTATTCGATTCCTTAACCTTGTTAAGCAATTCTTGATCCACAGATAGTGTGCTGCTATCAACTTCAACATAATCATCGCCGAAATCTAAATCAAAAACAATTGGCTTGATAGTTTGATTCACAGGATCCAATGGCTCAGTAGATACAGGATTTAATGCTGGCGAAAAACTGAAATTTTGTGTGGATGAATTCAACGAAGACGTAGAGCTGAAAGTTGGAGTTTCTATGAAGCTGGTGGCAGTACTGCTCTGTTTGGAAAGATAAGTTTGACCAATGGCACCACCTGGGTGTCTATCCCTAAAAACTCGTTTTCTATCAGCTAAATTTGAAATGTATAGCTCAGCAAGTGAGATTGAAACAGCATCAGCCAATGTCAAGCTTAGAGTTGTGGAAATTGTTGGAGCAGTTAATCCATATGTTGCCTCTTCAGATAATTGAAGAGGCAATTCCGCATATAGCAGAGACTTAATCTGGAAATGTTGTGACAAAAGAGAGGTTTTCTGGTTTGTCAGTAAAACAATAGGTATCTCCAAAGGTATATATGGCAGCAATTGTAGCAACTCAGGGGATCTTCCTGATGATGAGATGAAGATTAAGCAGTCATAGGCTTCCTTTCTGATAATACCTAAATCACCATGTAATGCCTCTGAAGGATGTAGTAGAGCAGACTGAAGGCCTAATGAGTTCAATGTCGCCACAATTTTGGCAGCGATTTTATGTGATTTTCCAACACCTGATATAACAATCTTCCCACCTTTTAGTAAACTCGAATTCAGTATATTCAGTGATTTCTTCAATTGAGACTGTGAAAAGCCCGAATTCCTATATTGGTGGACTAGATGTTGAATGGAATGTGTCTGAGTCTCTAAAATGGAGTAGAAGGTGCCAATCGGATTAACTGTGGAACTATCCGGCAGTTGAGCATCTTTGTCCTTCATTGTTGATGGCAGTACGAGTAATGGCTCAACGAAGGAGTAGAAGTACCAACAGCAACAAAGCAATAGCGAATATAGTGGCAAAGACTTAGAGCTTTCGAGGTTGATAAATGGATTTCAAATCCTGATTCCAACCCAAATCTGGCTGGTAGTTTCTTTTTCTCTCGTCACCCGGTTAGCGCCACATATAAGCTCTTTATCGCCCCCCAGCCTCACAATCACATGGGGATCTATCAGTTCAATATGGCCACTTCCCACGGACTGAGTGTTCAAGGAAGGAGGAGTTCAGCCACGGCTTCTAGTAGACCAATTTAATCGTCGTACTCTGTTAGACCTCCGCAAGCGCTTTACGCGAAACACCAACGGCCGGAAAGTTTAATCAAACTTTGCTTGAAATTCTTAGCAGAGCGTCTTCTCCAAAATCCGAACCGAACAAAATACGTCACTCGGTCCGGCCTGACTTTCAGGCCTATGTGTCAACGCCATGTGTCAATTTTCCAGCACCTGCTTAACCATACAACCAATTCATCACGAAGCAAAGGCCTCCACCTCTCGTAATATAATTGACCAACTGACTGAGCACCGTAGGTTTCACCCAACTGAACAAGTTAGCACACTGAACACCTGGCTCCTTTTCATAACCTCCCCCCAAGTTTTTGAAGTTTTTAGCTGGGCAGCCACTCCAGAAGTTCCACCATTTGCTTCTTTGACACAATTGCTTCCTATTCAGATGTTTTGTCAAGGGACCAGTTGGACCTTCAATATATTTCCATTCCCATGGTGACCAAACTTGTCTCGGATCGTTAGGTGCTAACTTATCATCACCCCAATGACCTTTGAAAAGTAACCAATCACCGTATTTCACTTCTTTTGAATTATCGTGATCACTGCTGTTATTTATTGGATAGACCTTGGTGCCATCCCATGTATATCCCAGAAAGTTTTTTGATGGGTCCCATAAGGCCCCACGGTCGGTAAAATCTGACAGTATTCCAAAAGGTAAATCATGAGGGTGTTGTCCGGTAGAAGGATAATTCGCATGTGTACCTCTTGCACTGAAAATAATTGGCTTGTTGCCATCAATATCGGATTTTTCTAAAGCTTCATAATGGTAAGCACCGCCGCCTCCATGGGCTGACATCCAAACAAATACAGGAATACCTTTATAGAATCTAGTCAGAGAGTGTTCCCAATCTCCAACGTGGTTACCATATGGGCCATGTCCCATGACGAAAGGTCCCAAGTTGAAAGAGTAAAAATAGAACCAGTAAGCATCAACCCATCCGTTCCCCTTATCGACAACGATTAAAAGTGATGGAGCGTCTCTAGTCTTTCCATTAATGGGGCTTGGCTTGTTGTTCTTACCTGTTAACCAATCTGGGTTATTTTCAAATGCATCCAGCGATGTTAAAAAGGTCTCAGATGTGTCAATATTTGGATCTTTAGCAAAATCTGATAGGTTCTGTAACGTTAATGATCCGTTTGTGATGTTTGATTTGTTTCTATACTGTAATTGGAAGTGTTGGACAAAGTCTTCAATATCATAAGGAAGATACTTCTCTTCTGTATAAAGATAAACTATTGGGTTGTATTCGAATACATAACCTGGAATCTCTCCAGGTTTCAAAGTCTTATTTCCTTCCAGTGAAGGAAATGATTTGATCGGAGGCAAATTCTTGAAATCCAGTTTTTGATTGACATAGTTCAAAGAGAGCTTGCTGTTGGTATTGTAGTCTTCAAAATAGTCCTTATCGAGGTTAAGTTCAACATCTTGCACGCTAAAAGCGGAGCTTGGTGACACATTTAAGGCAAATAGGAGCACCAGAACGACAAGCTCTATGAGGTCTCTTAGCGGACTCATTGTGATAATATATTGGCACACCGGTACGTCTGCCTGAAACCCAAATAGTTATTGGTACCCTCTAGACTTCCTGAACTAACACTGAACACGAAGATTTTGAATCACAAACGTTGTGACTTTTAGGAATGCTTTAATCAGCATAAGTTCCGACTCTTTTTTGACCGCTCAACGTTGACCGGAGTTCGGAACTCGGAAAGAGGTTCCTTCTATGCGTCTCGTATCTTCGGCAAAACTCTATCCGCTGGATGTCATCGTTCTGACATTGTGTACCAAATGCTATAGGCCATACAGCAGAAGGTGAACCTAGCTGGACAGAGCGTAGAGTCAGACATCTGGATAGTAGGGTTTTGAAATCAGGACTAATTGACGTCAGCCACTACGAGTAATTCATATGCGGTCGTAACATTCGTTAATAAAAGGCTATATACAGTAGGAACGTGGAAAACCTATATGGACATGTTGGCAGTAATATCTGAAGTTCTGCTCATGGTCTTATGAATTGGAATGCTCAACAAGGCACCGTTTTCAGTGAATCTGTCATTCATTATGACGAGGTCTGTCTTAATTAGGTCTTCTGAAGGAATAAATGGTTTGTTTCCTCCAAGGTTATCAATATCATCAATTGCGTCAATATGAAGGTGCATAGTCGTACTGTTTGGAGTTGTTGGTTCGTTAGCAGCCCTCATATGATACCCTCTGGTAGCGCCGGTTGTTTGGTAGACAGAGGTATCAGTTCTTGATTTGGCCTTGGATTTTGCACGTTGATTGGTTGGTGATCTTGTAACAGTTCTAGTAGAGTTAGATTTTTTTGAATTGCTACCAGCCTTAAGCTGTGCCAGATTCTTGCTCCCATTCTGCTTGTTCTTTTCGAAATCAAGATTATAGGTGTTATAAAGTAGATCATTTCTAGTGACGACTTTGATGTTCTTTGTTTGATTCTGTAATTTGTGTGCTTCAATTAACTGGTGTTTCTCCGTCTCTGTTACTGGAGGTGATGGGGAGCTATCTGTCGATTGTTGTGAACTCATCAGATCTTTCACTTGCTTTAGTGAAATTACTGTTGGTAGCGTCATTACAGCCTTGAATAGCTTTGCCTGTAATGAAAAAAGTTGTTTTGTCTTTGCGCTTAGCGAGCTTGACGTTGTTTCAGCTGTTTTTCCCATAGTGATATCTGAAATCAGAAATGTCATCTTGCCTGTCTGAAATTAGGAAGGACCAAAGTAGTGCTAAAGCTTGAGTATAAGTATGAATACTAAAGCCTTTAATACCAAGTGGGAAGCAGAAGGAACTTAAACGAGTATAAGATAGATATTCAGAGTGTGATTGTGTACATTAACACTGGAATAGTAGAAAAACCTCGGTTAGAAGTTAGTTATGTCTGGGCAGTTTATTTAGAGCTACAGATCAGAGATACTCAGGATGGTTATTGGGCGGCGTCTATATACTAAATCAAATGCAGACAGATTAATAATTATTGAAAGGGTTCTGACGCATCTTATTCCTTTTTACGTTTAAACCCGGGAACCGGTGGGACTTCGGAATTAACGATGAAACTCGGAAGGGCGCTCTAAACCCTATTTCCGCCCGTTTTTCTAACAATGCTGCTGAAACAGCCTGTTGAAACAGCTTTGCTTTTTGGTTCTTTGCTATTAGATATAAAGTTGAAACTTTGTTTCTGTAGGACCTTTATTGCTGATGCAGATTTATTAATAATAGGTCACAACATTGATAATCCAAGTCCTCTATTCTAGGTTTAGCATTTGTAAAACACTAACCCTAAATCCCCCCCTGGCTTTGATAAAACTGTTACTGAATTATTATTATTCACTGTATGACTGTATATACTATTGACGATCTCTTCGGGGCTCGCGGGGGAATCGGAGCAGACGGCTGAATTCAAAGGCTGAAATCAAAAGGCTGAGATAAATCAAGGGACTACTACCGAGGCTCTCGCAGATCAACTTGCATAATTACACATGCCTTGAATGCTACCGACGTCAATGTACAATAGTGCGATCCAGTAGACTATGGAATATCTGTGACCTGTATACTTCCTGATGAGGCCTGGCCTAATTAATCGAACCTTTGTTTGCCAGAACAATACATTTGACGCCAATTATGACAAAAGCATACCCTGCAGGTCCTCTGCAATTGGATTTAGCAGGCTTGATTTAGAGTAGCTGTCTTTTCGAAGCCTTATTCTTACATAGTCAGAATCCAGAGCCAAGCCCAGAAATATTGAGAAGAAATTATTTGCTTGAACCAAGATTGACATTTAACGGACACAGTCATAGCAGAGTTTAATCATCGATTTCCATAGTTATGTGAGTTCAATCACACCCTTGTTATCACCTTTCATTGTTATCTGATTTTCAAAACAAAGCTAGAATAAACCAGAAGATCTATATGTAGATGATCTATCACTTCCAATGCTCTTTCTATTAGATGCAAAGTTGAAAAGATTCTTATGTGATATAATCGGACTAGAAATCGGTTCATCAAACTCATCGTCATTCGGTTGATCATCTGTATTTGGCTTCGGTATGAGCTCGTTATAGTCCGAAGTCGCCCTCAAATCTCTAGGTTTTCCGACAAACTTCAATTTCTTAGAACTTCTTGTTGAAATGTCTGGGAGCGCTGTGAGTGAATCAAAATTTGATGAAATAGGAAGTGGTGTTTTTGTAGCCGTGTTTTGATTATTAAACTTGAGAGGACTTGGAATAGCATATTTCACTTGACCATACCTGCTTCTTAAGGCTTCATACCTTTCTCTCTTGATTCTTTCACTTCCAGGAATACTTGCACCGCCACTGGCGGTGACGGTGAAGTTATTTGAAGGATCACCTATGGCTTTTTTAGGTGTTTGATGTAACTGCATAACATTTTTGGTTTTGAAGATGGTTGGAGAGTACTCCATGGCTTCTAAATCTTGATATCGTCCCGTAGAATCAATTAGTTTCCCCTTCCATAATAATAAGATCGCTCTTAGATGAGCCCTATTCCATCTATTTCTAAAACTTTTGATGTTTTCGTTATCTCTCTTTTGCTTCAATAGTCTAAGACTCCAAAGGTTCAAAATTTCCATGATGGATTTCAAATCTCTGTCCTGCTGATGAATCGTTAATATCTGCTCTAGTTTCTGTATGTAAGCCAACTTCATTTGAAGTTTATTGAACCCAGAAGATAATAAGTTTATGTTATTCATATCATTTGATTGAGTCTCCATAGCCTTAATATAATCCAATCTTGATTTCCAAATCTGCAGAAACTTTGGAAGAACCGACCTTTTCAGGAAATCTTGGGTATAAAGAGTAAGTTGGTTTGAATAAGAATCATTCCTAGCCTTCCATTTTGTAAAGTAAACGTTCCTGATTTCAATGTTTCTTTCAACTCTGAAGATTTCCAACTTGTTTGAAAGCTTGACTTCAATAGAATACTCATAATGAGAATGCCATTTTCTGAAGTAGTTAGCTTTTATCAGCAGTGATGATTCATTGTCAAAGTGATCTTGTGCTACCTCTTTCATTTTATTAATCTTCCCTATTTTCGATTTCAACTTGCCGAAAGCCCTCTTTTTTTGAAAAAGATCAACTTTCTTTCCCAAATCCAATTGAATGAACTTGTATTGACCTTTCCAGTTCTGCAAAAACCTCAGCTTAACAAACGTGCTATTCGCTTCATCACTTAGCTCCACTAAGCTTTGATAGTGTTGATATTCACGTGTCCAAGTAGCAAAACGGGTTTTCATTATCGAAATAGTGAATTCTTTCAAAGACCTTTCCAGTTTGGACTTTCTCAACCAAGCCGCAAAATGGTTAGATACTGCTAAATCATTGAATCTGTTGTTCTCTTGGTATATCTTTTGCATAGCTTGTAGCTTCCAAATTTTCAGGAATCTCTTACGTATGTTCTCCTCTCTGAAATTCGAGATTTTTTTGTTTATCTCTATCGTTGATCGCCACTTATGGAATATAACTTTTTTGGCCTTCCGAGCTTCTTCATCTTGAAACTTTGTTAATATCTTGATTTCTTTGTTTCTTTGCAGCCAAAATTTGAGGAAGAATTCTCGAAGGATCTTGTTCCTGGACTGAATCACTTGATTTTCCACTGATTTCCTTAACAATGCTTTCTGCCAGGTTTTAATGTACTTGGTTAACACAGAACTCTTGTATTTGTCCATTAGTTCCCCAACCCTTTCCAGATCTTCAAAAGTGAGGTCTTTCCATTTCGTAAAAAAGTAGCCGCCATGGAGAACTAATTCCAGGTCTTGAGAATCCCGTTTTAAACGTTGAATTTTGTCACTCTTCAATTTCCATTTCCTAAAGAAAAGGTTCAATCTAGAACTATCCAGTGACTGAGATTTTGCTTTGCTTCTCAAAACCCAAGCTTTGAAGAACCGTTGTAGAAGATTCTTGCTATCAAATGTTCTTGCCGTTGAATAATCATCGGTAATTTTATCTGTCCACCTATTGAAAAATTTTGATTCTTGATGTAAATCAACAATCTCATTCAAATTTTTAACCTTATCAAGTTTAAACCTCCAAATATCATAGAACTTTAGGATTTTCTTTACATCATTGAAAATCAAGGCATTTGATGCCAAATCGTTCTGATAAATATCATATTTCAAAGTCCATTTATTAAACTGTTTCTTGATCAAATACTTCTCCCAAACTGCATATGATTTCTTTATTTCTATAAGCTTTCTGCTCTTGATTAGCCAAAGTTTGATAAAGAACTTTTTCTTATTATGCATCCGAGTAAAATATAAGAAGTTTGAAAGCTTCATAGCTTCATTGGATGGATTGTGGATGAATACGTCAATTATTTTAATCATTTTGGGATTATCACTTAATTTGAAGTCTTCATGGCGCAATTGATTAAATATGGTGATGATGAACTTATCTGAAGAAATGTTTATGTTGTGCCTCACTAAAGAATCGATGTAGCTTGTCAAAATATGCTTGAAATGGGTAACTGTAATTGAAGCAGGAAGTTTTGTCAAGAGATAGTTGAATTGATCGAGATCGATCTCAAGGTTCATCTGTTTCTGGTCCTCATCAGTTTCATCATAATCCTCGTCATCTTGAAACCCAGAGATCAAATCCAATGAACTCCCAGATATTGGTCTTCTCTCAGGAGTGGTAGGGACGTTTCCTCCTATTAGCATCGTGGATTCAGAAACGTCCCTATTTCTGCTCATACTGGCGAAATCCGTATTCAGTAAAGCAGTTGTTGTATCAGTTCGAGCTTCAGAAATCCCTAAGACATCATCCTGAGCCTTATTTGAAGCATGATCATCAACATCACGGTTATGATCATTGTTCAAGCGTGCTTTGGCCAATCGCCGTATGAGTTCACCGGTGTCTACTTCATCATCTGTTGCGGTTAAACGATGCCGTATCCGGTTATCCATGTTGCAACGGGAGTGAAAAATGGACTAATCTCAAAGAAATCCTCCAATTAAGACGACTAACCAAACTTGATGGTAGTTTGTTTACAATTGTAGCTATAATGCGATGCGCGCTGCGATTTGTGTAATTTCAACAGGGCTTCTAAACCACAGCACAAGTTCGCGGAAATGCGACTTTTTGTTCCGAGGACAGTACATTGCCGAGATCCCCAGTTTCTCCAGTTTTTCAGGTCATGATTTTTTTTTTGTGTCAAATGTGCTGCCGCTTGAACAGAATAATAGAGCTTGTTAAAAGGCCATAAGCTTTCCCTCTTAAAATGGGTTGGCAAAATGCCCAGATAATAAATAGTTCACCAAAGTGGGATCCAGAGCCCCAAATTATTCTAGTTTCGTTCAAAGTTTCACTCTCCTCAATCAGCCCTGTCCTTTCGCAACACTGACTAGGCGAGTGGAGAATTAAGGGCGCGGGGATAGATTAGAAAAACACTATATAAGCTGGTATCTAGCTGCCAATTGGAAAGTCCTTTCCAAAGACCGACTACCAACACCCAGCAACGAACAAATGTCTATAGACGAGACCTTCTCCAACCTCAACACATTGTTCCCTCCAGAACTCAGAGCCCGCGCGGTTCCTGTCCCAGGTTCTGCGAAACCCGGCTACTCTGAAATTTACCGAGCAGCTGCATTGAAGAATGCAGAACCGGTGGATAAGTTACATCCTGCATTGGACACTTTATCAAAGTACTTTGCCAATGCTGTCCGCAAGTTCCCTGACGCCAATTGTCTCGGAGTTAGAAGATTTCACAATACACGCAAGCGCCAGTTTGACAACTTTTATTCTTACCAATCCTACAAGGAGGTCGACCTTAGAAAGAACAACATTGCTTCGGGTATTCTATACTTGGTGACAAATCATGCCAGATATTCCCCTCAATTGACCTCCCTTACTGGCGAACCCGACTTTGTCGTCTCCATCTTGTCTCCAAACAGAGTGGAATGGGTGTTGATTGATTTAGCAACAAGAGATTATTCCTTACCAAACACTGCGCTTTATCCTACTCTGGGTAAGAGCTCTTCGAAGTATATCTTAGAATTAACAGAATCTCCAATCATCTTTTTGACCAAGAGTCAGGTTCCTAAGATTCTTGAATTGAAAGAATCTGGCAGTTTACCAGATTTGTTGATCTTGGTCTCATTGGATGAGTTCATCCATGATGATCATGATCTTTTCACAAGAAGTGATAAAGCCGGATTGACTCTCATTGACTTCAGAGCAGTTGAGAAAACTGGTGAGAGAAACCCATTGCCTTCTGATTTCAACCCTCCAACCCCTGAAACGATTTATACTATTTCATTCACTTCGGGAACTACCGACCATCCAAAAGGTGTTGTTTTAACTCATAGAATCGCAGCAGCTGGTATTTCTGCAGCCATTATTGGAGTTGAAAGACCAGTTCCAAAAGAGTTTAAATCAAAACATGATAATTTCTTTGATAACAAAGATGAGTCAAACAATCAAATTTCCGGGTTATGTTCATTACCTTTGGCTCATATCTATGAACGTCAATTGACCAATTTTGAGCTATCATTAGGGTATTCTGTGGCAATGTTATCTAGACCTGAGGATCCCAGATTCCTATTTGATGACGTTAAGGCTTTAAAACCACAATATTTAGCTTCCGTTCCAAGAGTTTGGAATAAAATTGAATCACTCATTAAAGATTTGATCAAGTCTCAATTTGGGGAAAAGTTGGTTTCTGTTCATAATTTCCGGAAGTTACCAGAAACTGAAAAGATTAAGATTCAAACTGTTTTGAGAAAAGCAATTGGCTTTGATAGGGTGAAGTTTATTGTCACTGGATCAGCACCATTGGGTGTGGACACTATTAGATTCTTGAAGACAACTTTGGGAATTGGTTGTTCAATTGGTTATGGGTCGACTGAATCATTTGCAGGTTGTTTTTTTAGTGATCCATATCAAGAACATGAGACAAGCACTAGTGGCCCACCTTCCATCACTGTTGAAATGAAACTAAAAGACTGTTCAGAACTAGGATATGGTATCAAAGATGAACCTATGATTCGTGGTGAGTTATTGTTGAGAGGTCCTCAAATCTTCAATAAATATTACAGAAACCCGAAAGTAACTGCGGAGAGTTTTACAGAAGATGGTTGGTTCTGTACTGGTGATGTTGCTGCTTTTGATAAGGAAGGTAGAGTCTACATTGTTGACCGTGTAAAGAATTTTTTCAAACTATCACAAGGTGAATACATCACACCAGAAAAGATTGAAAACATTTACTTAGCTAACAGCCCTATTTTGACTCAAATATTCGTCCATGGTGACAGTCTGAAAAATTATCTAGTTGGAATTGCAGGTATTTCCACTGAATTTTTGATCAACTTATTGAAGAACAGCCACGATTTACATGTTTCTAACGAAGAGGAATTGTTGGCTTTATTGAAGACAAAAAAGTTCAAGACTTTGATTGTCAAAGAGATCAATCAACACATCAAGGCTGGTGACTTACAAGGATTTGAGAAGATTCATAATCTGCACTTTGATCTTGAGCCATTGAAAATTGAAGACGAAGTGTTAACACCGACTTTGAAATTGAAAAGAATCAACGCCCGGAAGAAGTTTGAAGTCATCCTAAGCCAATTATACGATGAAGGTTCTTTGATTAGAAATGAGAAGTTATAAATGAGTTTTACTCACCTGCTGCTATTTTTATTATTATGATATTATGATTATTATTACGATGTAGTACCAAACTCTAAAAACTCAAGTTCAAGTCCCATATAAACGTTTAAACATCACTTTATGCTGAATTTTCGCTAGCATAGGTTTTCTTAGCATCAGCGAATATCTTATCGAGGATGGCCCCTGATGCCTCATCAAAATTAGCAATTACACGATCTTGATCTTCCATGTGAACAACTTGATAAGTGCTAGTACCCTCATCGAAATGAACAGCTGTCTCTTTGGCCCACACAGCACCATCATAATCAGAAAGTGCAATGGTTGGTGGAACACCGTCAACATAAGCAGGAAAATCAACCATTATAAGACCTTCAACTGACCTGCTGAAGCTACAGAGCAAAGAGCTATATATATCGCAGCTCATCTCATCGCTTTTTCCGCGAAAATTCATTCTTTGGTTATGCAGCACCGCTTTTTTTGAAATGCATAATAAATTTTTTACTTGCACAACAGCTGTAGGCAACTCAGTGGAATAGACCCCAGCGTTTTCAAGAAAAATGACCACTGAAATACCCAAGTTCGTCACACCTGGTCAACTGCTGGCTCCACTATACAAACCATTAGACGACAAATCAATCGTTAAATTTGAATCCGGCAAGGGAACTGCTATACAAGAGTTTGAAATTGGAAATACAAGGCAGAAGGTTATAAGTTCCACGTTAGTTGGCAATGTTAAAGTAGAGGAAATCATAGAAGAGGAGAAAGGTGAAGAGGAAAAAGATAGCAATCCAGAGGCTGATGAAGATAAAGAAGTACAAGAAAAGCTTAAGAATGCTCTAAGTGTTAAAAAGTATAAAATTTCAGTGATCAACTCTAATTTCAATGATTATAAAGATTTCGAAGAATCAGAAAGCGAGCAAAGAGAGCCTGTAAAGGCAACTACTGAAATAACAAACAATCTTCCAAAGGAGGGAGATATTGTTCTAACTAGAGTGACAAAATTGAGTTTAAAACAGGCGCATGTTGAAATCCTTGTTATCGAAGGAAATGGAAACATCTTGAAAGATTCAGGGGTCGGTGCGAACGGTTCGATAACAACAAACACAAACTCATATGGATCACATTCTAATTTCTTCCAAATCCATCTTAATTCTTCAGATTTAGGCGAGAATTTCAAAGGTATCATAAGAATTCAAGATGTCAGATCAACTGAGAGAGATAAAGTTAAAATCATCGAGATGTTCAAACCAGGCGATATAGTCAGAGCACAAGTGTTGTCGCTCGGTGACGGTAGTAACTACTACTTAACTACAGCTAGAAATGATCTCGGTGTGGTATTTGCTAAGTCAAACGGTGGGGCAGGTGCTTTGATGTACGCTATTGACTGGCAAACTATGGTTTGTCCAAAGACTGGAGAAATCGAACTTAGAAAGTGTGCAAAACCATTTTAATGATGTCAGGGTAACATTCTATTTCATGTTATATGCTGTTAAACGTAGTGAAGTAGAAGTAGTGCCCTTGTAGTTCACAATATTCTGCCTTGAAAAATCATATATACCGATTCACTTTGAGTGCGAAAAAAAAAAACACAATGTAGATCAAAACCTTATTTCTCAACTTTCTAAAGACCTGAAAACAAAGCTCTATATGAAGCGTTGATTAAGCAGATTCGATAGAGAGCATCAAACGACCAAAAAAAAGAAAGAAGAATGACACGGACAGGAATTGAACCTGCAACCCTTCGATTGCACTGAAATTCCAACTGGAGTCGAAAGCTCTACCATTGAGCCACCGCATCATCTTATAATAATCCGGCGGCATTTAAATAGTGCCGCGTTTCGGTGTTTCATGGTGTTTGGATGTGTAGCTACAGTTATATCAGTTAAACTGCACATACGGGATATCATATATCAAAGATAGGCTCCTATAATTAGTGTTGAAAAAAGAGATCCTATGGGGAAACGATTTCCGTCAAGTACGGCAACTATTTGAGGATGCACTGAGTCACAGCATGATATCTTCGACAATTTATAAATATTATTACTAATTTTGTGGACTGTAAAAGTGTAACCGAAATGTAAGAGAAATTCTTGAAAGGTGAATCAGATCTATTAAATGAATATATACAAAAAAAAATACTATACTTTCTTCGAATGCAGAGGTCAATTCTAACTGGCAACTTTTAAATCTGACACTTTCTCAGTGACTTGATCGACTGTATCCTTTTCAGTTCGGATACTATCAGTAGTTGTGGTTGTTCTCTCCAGAGGATAGTGTAGCTCTTCATCAATACCACGTAAATCAAACTCACTGAGACCAACAGCGGATCCGAACTTCTCAAATCTGTCATAATAATGTTTCTTCTTGGCCAATGCAATGTCGTTAACCTTCGGCCAGTAGACTTCATGGATATAGGTGAAGTCAACGTAACCACCGTATAGTTTATCCAATTGTTCAACAGGGACATAGTTTGGGAACGGTTCATCAAAGACCAGTTTCTCTCTAGTCAATGGATCAATGAAAGGGTGAATAATCTTCAAGAAAGTCCAACCCAACCATGGAATGTTTGTCAATAATGCTTTACCTAATCTTTCAGGATAATGTGTTTGTAGAATATGTAAAACCTGTCTACCGACTCCAACAGGTGGGATTTTACTAGCATGAGCGTTAACAACGTCATCATGCTGCTGAAAATCGATCAAAAGGGCCAATGAATCTTGACCAGGTGGCATGTAGTCAATGACTCTTTCTAACATGAACACTAAGTGTTGGACTTGTCTGAATGAATTTTTGGTGTTTTGTCTACCTGGTTTCAAATATAGGATCGGTCTTGCATTGTTTTCATAACCCAAGATGACTTGTTTACCAGTTTCATTTTCTGGACTGACCAAGTCCGGGTTGACCGTATCTTTAGTGAAATCATAAGCACCGTCAATACCAAATTCTCTTCTCCAAGCTAAAGTTCCCTCTATTCTCTCAATGCAACTCTTCACATTCCATTTTGTTGCTCTCAAGTATCTCAAGAAACACTCTTTTGTCAGCCACGACCTTTCGGCAGAAGTGATTGGTTTCTTTGGCTCTGCACTTTTCTCAGACACAGAAATCAACAAGTCTGGGTTCTGAAAATACTTCAAAACTTTCTTATATTTCGCCAATTCTTCAGGAGTTAAGTCGTTCCTTTTTGGGATTTCAGCAGTGTCTGGGACAGTCTCGAATGGAACCTCTGTTTTGATAAGCTTTGAAGCATCGGCTAGGGGTACTTCTTGTGTGCTCTTCTTCTTGCCGAAAATACCCATTCTATTATGTATGTTGTTGACTAATGGTGTCTCTAGCTGGCGTCTATGCGTGTCTTTGAGGAGTGGAAATTAGTATTTCGGCAGCCGTTCGTTGGGCGTATATCTGTGATAGAGGCGTCGTTATAAGAATGGAATCAGAACTGGAAACACCTACAAAGACACGAAACTGAAAAAATGTTTCAGACTCAGTACTAACTATCAAGTGCTTTCTTTATTAGGCTTCTCGCACCTCGTACCGAAAACTTCCGAATCCCGAGAATCTGCTCGCAAAACCGGCGTAACTCCGATACGTGCATCCGAAAGATGCGGAACTAAAGGCAATAAGGTACCATATTGATAGACACCTTGATCCACTAGGGTTGTATCCGATTATTTGCGATACCATTCTCCGGATGAATAATTATGCTTCAGGAACTTTGCAAGTTATAAAACCAGAATATCTGTGCGTTTTGATGGCGTCATTAGCGTTATGTATCGCAAACGCTGTTGAAGGATAGATAAAGGACTGTCAAGGTTATCCGAATATGATTTCCTACGTCTAAGTTGAGCACTATGCGAAACAAGCTGTATAGCTTCCTTAAAGTATTGAAGGTGTCTCTCACTTTTTTCTCCTCAGTGGCAATTTTTCGCATATATCGAAACTCAGTAGTTCACCAACGTACGGTTGATGAATTGAGCTTTACTGTAAGACACTTTCTGTAAAAAATAGGTGATTGTTATAATTTTTGTACTCGAATTTAAGATTGGAATTAGAAACAAAACCAAATTGAACAAGGAACAGAGCTAGATAAAGAAGTCAGGATACATAATCTCTGCCAAATCCTTAATGTCAGCAATCCTGTCTGTATTTGAGTACCTTTTATCTCTAATTATCATGGCTTAGCTACTTATTGTCAACATTACGAGCATTTTAGCAGCGAAGTTTAACACCATTGTTTTCTTTTATATGGTCGCTCTCTCGCTAGAGAGGGTTGGAGTACAAGCCAGAATCCTCAAGAGTATGTTCAACAATCTCTCATAGACTTCCGCAGGCTGTAAACTTACCTTTTCTTTTTTCCTCTACTCTTTGGGAACTCTTCAAGGACAACAGCATCTCCATATTCTTCAGACCGGGGTCTTAAAGTGCCTGCAAGGATAACAACAAGCGCCACAATAACAAATTTCATGACAACATTTCTTTTCTTCAAGATTGTAATGGCCAAAATCTAAGTGGATTTTTTAACTGTTCTCAATTATATCCTTGAGTCTGATAGTTAATTTTCAAATCATTTAAAAGGTGAACTCATGTTCTTCTTCTTAAACTAGTGATCCATGATTTGAATCTGTGAGGAGCCCGTTTGCTACTCCAGTTGTAACTGAAAGTTTGATCTCTCAAGATAGTTGGATTTGCTTGAAGGGTGCAGGAAAGGTTAGTTTTCTCTTACACAATCCTAAATTCAATTGCATGTTTGTGGGTATTCAGTAGTTCAGTCCATCTTATAAACATCTCACAAAGGTTTGGACAGAAATGCGAGCTGAGTCGAGAGCTGTATTTATTTTCGGTAAGAGCCGCATCAATAAATAAGTTATGCCAGCTCAGAAAATCAGTATAATTGGCATCGCTTTGCCAACAGAGCGTTCTAGTACTACTATTTCACGCTATCAGTCCCTCAGGAAATGCCGCTAGCTGTGCTACCGCTTTCAACTCTATGTGTCAACATCCTCTTACAAAATCACTACCTTTTGGGCGACTTAGGGGATGTTCGGTTCTCGTTATTGAAGAGAGTGCTATTTAAACTGACATCACAGCAGTTGATAAATTTAGAGCAAAAAAATCCGATGTTAATCTTTGAAGATGGTGAAGTTTGGAAGAATCTGATCCAGAAAGAATATCCCCAGGAGATGAGCGAAAAGTTTACGACTAACAAGTCAAAGATACGAAACTTCTATGAGTTACAGCTAAATGAGTTTAAATTTGACTATTCAAGGTTGGATCTTGAACATTACATTAATTTGAGTGAACCCGAGACAAATATGCCTGTAAGGAGATACAGATTACCTTCGAAGCTAATTTATTTGAAATTGGAACGGGAATATCAGGCAAAGAAGGAGTTAGCAATCGAGAACCTAAGACAAAGAATGCAGGAGATCGAAAGATCCAAAGAGAAGAACAAAGTGATCCATTTGAACGAAGTTATACCAGTTGACACTCACAGTGTTCGAAGACCTCAACCCTCATCATCTTTACAACATAGGTCTAAATTATTTCAGAAGTCACATGGTGAAGCAAAGAAACATTTGGACTACTTCAGGAACCCAATGAACGTTGATCAAAGGGTTATCCATTCCCCACAAATCACTAGTTCTCCTGTAAGGAGCGTTCCTTCTGCAGTGACTTCTTCCCCGACCAGAACCTTCTCTCCAATTGCTGCTGCCAACCCAGTACCAAGGCCAAGGCCACCAAAGCAGGTATCCATCTTCCATATCAAGAAAAGACCTCCTCCCAAAAGAAAGAGAACACCAGAGATCAATCCATCACAAAACAACTTACCTACTACAGATAATAGCTCAATATCACCAGCCCTTCCCTCGCCACAAGCTGAAGTGCCAACAAGGAAAAGAGTTAAATTAGGCGATTATCTGTCAAGAAACGCAAAGTGATATAACTACACAGCCAACTTAATGAAGTACGAACAATATTTGAAACATAACACATGTAGATTATCGGTATTGGTTCCAAGAATATTTCTATATTGTATTCTCTATAATTTAAATTCAATACCGTTTGCCTTTCTATAGTCCAAAATCTGTTTAGTAGCAGCAACAACAGTATCTTCAATAGGAATCCAGCTTTCCCTACCAACTAATTCCAAAGTATTGGTAGTGTCAGCTAATGGAGCATAATCAGCTAAGAATTTGGCAGTAACAGCTTCATCATTTGCACCTTTACCAATTTTGCCATCTAATTCTGGGAAATTTTTATGCATGATGTTCAAGATTGATTGCTCAAGAAATGGGCCACTAGAAGGGAACAATCTGTTACCTAAGAGTTTATCATCTTGTAATGCCTTGACATGAAGATATGCGACATCTCTGACATCAACAGCCAAACCAACTTGTTTTGATTGGAAATCATTCGCATCAACTGGAGTAGATAACAGTTTGTTGACAATCTCTGCAGATGTGTTCAGCGTAGGATTTGATAAAACGTCATCGAAGAACTGAGTACCGAACACATATGGTGGGGTAACAGTAGCAACTTTGAAATTTGGTTTCTCTTCTTCGACGAACTTCCAGACTTCCCTTTCTGCTAATTTCTTAGAGGCATAGTAAGCTTGACCTTCATCAGAGACAATTTCCCATTCAATTGGATTCCAAGTCTTGTCGGTATGGACGAAATCTCTCTTTGCAGCTTGAGTATAATCATAAATCGATGCAAATGATGAAGTAACAATAACTCTATCGACTTGTGGAGCAAATTTTTTGGTGGAGATCAAAATGTTCTTGGTACCTTCAACTGCAGGAGTCAAGTACGCATCTTCCAAAGGCTTATCTAAACCAAATGAGAATGGTGAAGCCGTATGTAAGACGCCAGTGATTGATTCGTTATTTTTCAAAACATCATCAAAAGCACCTGGAGCAGCGATATCTTCGACAATTGCGTAAGTTAAATCACCATTTGGGTAAAGTTCTTTGAATTGAGCCGAAATTTTGTCAGCTTTAGATTGGGATCTAACAGTACCGATGACTTTGAAACCTGCTTTCAATAACGCATCAGTAATATGTAAAGCAATAAACCCAGTGGCACCAGTTAATAAGATAGTAGAAGACATGGCGGGTGTTGTTGTTGTAAGTTGTTATTGTATAACGGGAAAGTAGTTATAATTCAATGGAATTGTTCTTGCTTTATATGCTCCACATGGTTGTCGCATTTGTAATGCGTTTTATCGCATAGGATTACAAATAATGTAAATAACGTAATAACGTAATAACGTAAATAGAGGTTCAGGTATTTAGTGTTGCTAATATGGATATAAGGGCTATAAGACTATATTTGGAAACCAGTGTCTTTTTTATCGAGATCCATTTACTTGTGTAGTCTATTTAACTGTTGCTGTTGCTTACCTTCAACATTGCGTACACAGCTATATATTATGCATCCCACCAAACCTTGCAAATTGAAAGGCGTTGGAGGCTTAAGGCCTACAATTCAAGCAACAGACAAGAACTGGTAAAACACAGAGAGGGCACGGATTAGCATCGTTCAGGGTTTCAAACCTTCGCTGGCTCTCTCTTTCTCTCTCTGATGATGATGATGATGATGATTGATACCGGCTAGCGGGCCTATTTCTTGCCGGTTTCCGAGGTTTCGGGCGGCGAAATTGATCGGAAGCTCCGTGCCTCAAAATATGACAAATCTATGTACGACATTGACCTCAACAGACCCTTCGAAAGGATTCGAAAGGCTTCCATTTGCCACTGGCTTCTTCTATAAAACCACGTTGCAGTAGCTGCCATCCGGTTACCCTTCACCTGCTCTCCATCGCACATAACAGCATCGGGAAATGACATCTAAAACTGAGCTTATGGACATTGGTGAACACTGTGCGTTTTGTGGACAGATAGACTTCCTACCTTTTAAATGCTCCTGCAATCAGACATTTTGCAAACAGCACAGGTTTCCTGAGATACACCAGTGCTCCTCGCTCACGAGATCGAAGACTCTGGCCGAGAGGGAGCAGATCAGAACAGACCATCTACCCCCTTCTCAGTCCTTGTTCCCAGATAGATCAAACTTCAAAGTACAATTAAAGACCACCGAGGAGAACCCAACTACCATCAAGGGAAGCATCAAACCATCAGCTCTCAAGAAACTCAAGAATTTCTTCGCCAACAACAAGAAAAGCATACAAAAGAAACCACCTCAAAATGCCACTAAAAAGCTCATCGAGTTGTCGAAACTGAAATCGGTAGCGAAAGGAGATGAGAAAGTCCCAGCAACAGAGAGAATCTACATATGGGTACAGGTCATTGACAACGAGAACGAGAAGTTCGATTCAATAGTGAAGAACCCAGTCTACGTTTCTCGTTCGTGGCCCATGGGCAGAGCATTGGACTCAATCGCGCTTTCGCTGGCGTTGAAGAACACGAACAACAGAACAACAGCCGAGTCCCAAAAGCTCAATCTTTTCCAACAAAAGGGTGACGAATTCAGCAGACTGAGCCCGAGTTCCCGTTGCAACACGCTCACGAACGGTGACACCGTCTTCATCGTGAGAGGCAGCGACGTATAGTTGGATCTTTAATATAGTAGTAAATTGATGACTAAGCGCGAATCATGTAATTTCTTTTTTCCTCGACAAATCGACAAAAAATCAGGAAACGACACTGAAAAACCGCAAAAACACTTGCACAACAATCACGAGATCCGTACAAAACATCACAAACCACCCACCTGGACGGCCATACTGGGAATCCATCGCTGCTGTTTCCCGCTGTACTATCCGAGTTCTTCTTCCCTCTAGTCTTTATAGGGATTCCACCTTGCTGGTTGTCGCAATCTGCTGATTTATCGTCGTTGTTTTGTGAGTCCCCTAGACCAAATAAACCCACAAATTTTGATAAAAGTTTCGACTTTGCGATTTAGAGCTTTGAAAACAACGATACAGACTATCACTGTGAGATACTATTGATTTACTATCGTGATCCCCGTTTGTTTGTTCGTTTGTTTGATTTTTGATCTTGTCTCCTGTTCATATCATTAGATCATCATCATCATATCCTTCCCCGTTTTCCCATCACTAATAATCCCTGATCTCAATCGTTTAACTGTTTGAACTCCATCTTCCCATTCCCATTCGTGCATCATCATTCCACACTTTTTGGCAGCTCCAGTCACCAGCTCCGTTTTGATTCAACTAACAACATCATCACCCCACTATAATTATGACTACACGTAACCAACCAACGACTGCCACTGCAGCTGCCGTTGCTGCATCATCTGCTGCTATTAACAACATTACAAACACAAATCAGGCCCAGTCATTACAACAGAAGCCAACTTCAGCAACCAGTTCCAGCTCCACTATAGTTGGACTGCACTACAAGATTGGTAAAAAGATTGGTGAAGGATCATTTGGTGTTATTTTTGAAGGTACCAACATGATCAACCAAGTCCCTGTTGCTATCAAATTTGAACCAAGAAAGACTGAGGCTCCTCAACTAAGAGATGAATATAGAACTTATAAAAACTTGACTGGCTCTCACGGTATACCAAGTGCCTACTACTTTGGTCAAGAAGGTGTCCACAACATCTTAGTGATTGATTTACTAGGCCCATCACTAGAGGATTTATTTGACTGGTGTGGCCGCAAGTTTAGTGTCAAAACAGCAGTACAAATAGCTGTTCAAATGATCTCTTTGATTGAAATCCTCCACTCGCATGATCTGATCTACAGAGATATCAAACCAGATAATTTCCTTATTGGTAGACCAGGTCAACCTGATGAAAATGAAATCCATTTGGTTGATTTTGGTATGGCTAAACAATATAGAGACCCAAGAACCAAGCAACACATCCCGTATAGAGAAAAGAAATCATTAAGTGGTACTGCGAGATATATGTCTATTAATACTCATTTGGGAAGAGAGCAATCTAGAAGAGATGATTTAGAAGCGCTTGGTCATGTGTTTTTTTACTTTTTAAGAGGTCAATTGCCATGGCAAGGTTTAAAAGCTCCAACCAATAAACAAAAGTATGAAAAAATTGGTGAAAAGAAAAGATCAACTAATGTCAATGATTTATGTTCGAATCTTCCACCTCAGTTTGCTCAGTATCTGGAAACTGTTAGAAACTTAAATTTCGAGGAAACTCCTAACTATGAAGGTTATAGAAACCTGTTAATTTCTGCTCTTGATGATATTGGAGAAACTTGTGATGGAGAATACGATTGGATGAAGTTGAATGGTGGTAAAGGTTGGGATTTGAGCATCAATAAAAAACCAAACCTACACGGTTATGGTCATCCAAATCCACCTAATGAAAAAGATCGTCATCATAGATCAAATCAACAAAGAAGAAACAGACATTTACAACAACAAATTCAACAGTCTCAATCTCAACAGTATCAAGCGCAGCAGCAAGCTTATCAACAAGCTCAACAACAAGTTATCCAAACTCAAGAATCTAAACATCAACAGCAGACTAGTTTACAGAATGGCTCAGGTTTGAATAACACAAGTAATGCATTAAATCAACAACAGTTTCAAAATAATCAACCTGTTCCTATTAGAGAACAAGTTCATTCTCAAAACACTTTTGAAAACGGTAGACAAAATCAAATCAATCAACAGTTGGATGAATTTGATGAGAGTCATAAATCTAAAAAGGGATTCTTCTCAAAATTGTTGTGTTGTTCTTGAGGTTGAGTTGAAATATCTATCAAACATTTTGTAACTTCAACTTCTGATCTGTCTCTTTAGATTTTTTTTTGAGCAGGAAATTTGTCCTTTTGAAACATATCCTGCTTACATTTTTTGAACCGAATTATAACCTTTTTTTTTTATATATATGGTTATTTATTATTTTGTTCTTTTACTTTAAGTTTGATAAACTTTACTTTCACTAGATTGATTTTTTGTCATCTTTTAATAGCATTTGTATATTATTCATCAATCATAGTTGTTTTGTGATATGTACTTGTAATGGTTATGATGTAGATTGGTTCTCCACTTTGATAGGACTACATAAAGAATAAATGTTACTATTCAGTGATATATATACAGAAAGGTTCAAGTATCGTAACTCGAAATTGTATAATCTGGATTAACACTGTCAAATGACATGTTATCGATGATTTGTGTACTCTTCAAACCACCAGGAACAACGACAGATCTATCTTTGATTTCAGTAACGTCATCCACAGTTCGTGCTCTTAGCAGAGAGACATCTCTAGCCTCATGTAGACCAGGAATCTGATTTAGATGAGAGACTCTAGGAGATTCCTGCACAGTTTTTTGAATTCTTTGAACTTGCTTCAACTTAGAGATTGATCTAGAGCAGAAAACACCGGTAAACTCTATCTCGTGTTCTTCATCAATTGAGAGATCAAAGATGTTTGATCTCAAAGTCAGTAACTCTTCAGATTGTGGTTCAAATATTGGCCCTTCGTGATGGACTGAACTGCTGCTTCTTCTTTTGGTACCAACGCTGTGTGCCAAATTTTGTGGGGAAGCTGATGATGATATCATTGACGAGAAAGCCAGTTGATAATGATCTGGATTTAAGAGAAAAGGATCAGAAAGGTTTAGCTATTTAGTGTATGATGGTGGTTCCTGAGTTAGTGTGCGCTGGTTTACTGATAGAACTTGGATTTAGTTAATGGGACCCTGGTATGTTGCTTTATGTGTGATCAAAATCATTTGAAATTTGACGTCACAGTCTATCGCTAAATTACGGTTAGAAACAAAAACCCTTAACTAGGGAAAAAATTACCTTGCAATGAATCTGACAATCAGGTAGGTATCCTGGCTGTAGTAGAGCGCTATTTATGATCTCTTTACAATCCATCGGAGAGCAGCACAGCGGTACGTTATCTGGCGCTTGCCTTTCCCAGCTAAGAGTGGCACTAGCTTTGCAGATGTTCAAGTCTCGGATGTCGGATGTCGGATGTCCTATTTAGCCGGACACTCCGCTGAAATTTAATTACTAACCCTGTTTAGCAAGTAAGAAGTAGAATAGAATACATACAATTCAGAATAAAGGTCAACTCAACTATAGATAATACAATAGGATATAAAGCACACAAAAATTATAAATTAGTGATAAGCTATAACAAACTTAGAAATATATTATAGGCAAAAACAAGCAACCAAGGACACAATCAACAGAGATTAATTAGGCATATTGGAAAACTCATAATTTGGGGGAAATAACAAAAAAAATGCCTTTATAAAAAAGCATTAACGTAGTAGTAGTAATTTGTAGAAAGATAAAAACATCGCTTTTAGCATTAAAAGAAAATTTGGAGGTTGATGTCAAGGGATAGATGTTTTGAATAATGATGGTGGTATCATGGCAAAAAAAAATTGGGGGAATTAACTTAATATTATTCTTCGTCTTCTTCTTCAATTCTTCTTCTTCTTTTGTTTCAGGGTCTGGAAATCTAAGCAGTGGAGATAGTTGGAACACCACCTCTAGATTTTCTCTTGGAACCAAATGCACCGCCACTGATCAATGAGTATACTGCTGCAGCAAATGAGAACAAGGTGACAAAGAATGCAAAGTACAAGAATGCAGTTGAAGCTTGACCTTTTCTACATCTGTCAGTTGAACCTTGGGTAATGTTGTTGGAATCCAAATAGGATTGGTTGGTACAAGAGTGGACTCTCAAACCAACAGCCAATGCAGTTGCAGCGGCAAATGTGAAAACTAGAGTTAAGAATTCAAAGATGAAGACAAGTAATGGCCATGCTAAGGCTTCAACAAAGTTTGATAGGAAACCATAAAGCGAGCTGATTACTATACCCCAGACGGCAGCGAATAGGGCAAAGTTGACTCTGGAACTTGACCCGTCTTGACCACTGATTAAGGAACCGGTCAAACCTAGGACAATAACAAAGAAAACAAAGTTAACACCTTTTAGTGATAAGTCAAGAATGCTTCTAACTCCCATTGTGATAGATGATGATGATGATGATGATTATAATAACAAAGTCCTGTTAGTAATTGTTTGATGGTAGTATGAAACAAAATGAAGAGAAGGTTGTCAAGTTTTTTTTCTCCCTGAAATTCCACTCATGGCTTTTATTGCGAACGCCTCTGGTTTTAAATAAAAAAAAATATGAATGGGACGGTTCTGTATTTGGTTTATGCCACTTTTGGTATAATTTCCTGGTAAGAGGAAAAATGACAGTGTTTGTGCAGCGAAGTTTCGGCACTCACATAATCCAGCAGGAAATTCAAAACAAAGCAAATGGGGACATTGTAAATACAAACCGACCGACTTTAGCTGGTAAAGAAGTGCTAATACCTCTCCCGCTGATACAGATGTTTATTAGCCATTGGGTCAATGGTCAACCAACTACTACTAGCTATGCTATACTATGCTATGCCATGCTCGCCTTTGTCTTGTCTTGTTTTCGCGAGAGCAACGAACTGCAGTCGGTGAAAAGACAAACATTGCTAATTAGAGTTTGCCTCAGATACCCAATCGGGCGAGCCCGGATTGCCGTATTCGGCGATTTCGCTTTGCCGTTTCGGGCGATTCAAGAATTCTCAGTTAAATGAAATGCGTTTTGGTGAAATTACGGTGCGTTGCTGTTGCTGCTGCTGCTGCTGAGATAGATGATGGCTGGTACTGACGGGTTACTCAGATACGACTGCCGGTGATCTAGATATACAGGGATAGTGAAATTGCACCCGGCAATTGGCTAGACACTAGGTATGACTTCTGCTTAACTGCTCCAAGCGCCAATTATGTCATGCGACTTGTGTTGCTCTTCTTCAGCGCTTGCTAAAAGCACCTCCCGCAACTCCCGCTAGAAGAAGGTTGCGAGCAATGCTGGGCTTCAGACACTTGCTCTAAAAAATGGAGATCATCATCTGTATCTGTGTATGTATAGCAGAAACAGATCTAAGATCTTCTGTGCTGGGAAGACCCTCAATTTGATTACTATGAGTTCGGGCTTCATCAACGAGACGCTAAAGCAGAGTATTTCTCAATTGGAGAAGGTGTCCGACGATATCTTCCAAGAGGTTGCTGAATTGAATGCACATAACCCCAATTTATTTCGTACTACTACTACTGTTCCCAGCACCAGCGTGCAAGGGAATGTTAGTGATTCAGATTACGGATTGGTTGAAGAATCAACACCAGGTGTTAATTCCGCTGAGATCAATGAGAAGTTAGTTACCATCCAGAGCAGCTTTGATAGAATTAGTGTCGTTGTTTCCAAGATCAAAGATGTCAATTTCTTGAAGAGTATAAGAATCGAAGAAGTGGTGAAAGCGTTGAAACCTTTTGAACAAGGGTCGCTTATCGATCAAATTGATACTTCGCAATGGACCAATCAATATGAGGTGAAGCATTTCAAATTGATCTCTAAATTGGAGAACCTCGTGTTGCTTTACTCTGTTGCTGCAATATATCAGATCTTGTTGACCAAGATTCTAAAGTTCACGATCCCATTGAATGATAACTACTATTACTATGATATAACGCTGAATTCAAATTGGAGAACTTTGCTATACTCTTTACAGACTCTACCCGGTCGTATTGTCAAACTATTTCAAAAAGTTTTGACTGAAATCAGCTCCAATAAGCTACCAACGATTGAATCATTAGATGTTGAGATCCCTGAATTTATGGACTCATATCCTACAGTTGCTAACATCTATCTGAAATTTAGATTGTATGTCAATGTTGTATTGAAATCATTGTACAATAACATCATCAGCAATAACATCAAAGGGTTTTACAAGAAGAGTTCCAATGCTTTTAAATTCAACTCTATTGGTCTCAATAAGACGAAGAGAAATTTCATCCATTTTAAAAACTATGTTGGGATTATCATAGGAACTCCACTCAATTCTATACATGAAGAATTAAAAGATCAAAAATTCGCAATTGAGTCCAAACAGATGGAATCTGCAAAGACGTTGGGTTATTTAATCTCCAACATTCCAAATTTTAAAGAATTGATTAGCGAACCTTCCAAGATTGACGAATTTTTAACAAAATTAATTCGCAAAACCAATGGTGATGATGATAATGATGATTTGGAACTGATAAATTCATCATCCACATCGAGTTGTTCATTTACCAATCTTTATAAATTCTCGAATCATTTAACTGAGACTTTTGAGACTTCGAATAAGTTCAAACTTGAAGAGTATAAGAAACCTAACTTTTTGACAAGATATTGGCCAAGCATACTGATTGGGATCATTTATGGGCCAGAGACTATTAGAGCCACAATAACCAATCGTGATTTGATTTTGAAATTCATCAAGGAGAAACTAGTTGATACAGTTTTAAAATTTTATCAGAATTGGATATTGAAACCATTAACCGATATCTTTTCCACGATTCGTCATGATTCTAATTCGGATATTTCAATAATGTCACAACAATCACTTGGTTCTGAATTAGATTCACTTAAGAGAATGGTTATTGATTATACGATTGAAACAACACCATCAATGGCGCACCTTTCCGAGCATGATCTCAACGGTATGAAGGCAAACCTTGATGAATTAATCACAAAGGGAGATTTAACTCCGTTCATGGAAGGTTATGAATCCGATATCAAATCGCCCTTGAAAAATCTAGTCAATGGGAAACTAACAAGAGGGTTATTGATTCAATTACAAAAGACTAAAGTTGATGGATCAGTAGCTATCAGTGGGATAGATAAATTATTGAAATCACAACAGTTGGTGTTTGGAGTCATTGCCGCGTCTCCTGCAGTGCTGATTGTTGTTTATGTGTCTCGATTACTGAAACAGATTTCACAGAGAGGGTTCCATCTCAGCGTCGGAGATGTTGGAGAACGCAAATTAATCATCTCTAAGAATTTAAACAATGTGGAAAGATTGTTGAATAAGTTGAATGAAGGTTTTAAGGATGATGATGATGAATATGATAGGATTAGCGGGTTGTTATTACTAGAGATTTTCTCATTGAGAAAGAATGGAATATTAGTTATTCCAAAGAATAGAAGAGACGAATGGATTCGAGACATTACTGATTTGATCAAGAATGATGATAATGTGACTAGGGAGGGTCAAGTAGGTTTTAAATTAAACACAGTTGGTAGGATATATCATGTCTATGGGGGATTTTTCTAAAGCAACATGAATCGATAAATCAATAAATAAGTAGATAAGTACCTATTTTACGGCAAAGGGTTTACTAATCGTAAGCAAAATAAATTCAAGAGGACATAAATCATTAAAAGATAAACAACAAACACAAACTGCGAAAAAGTATATATAGAAAACGAAGTTTAAAAGATCGAGTTGACGACTTTGGAACCAATTGTTGCACCGGCACCAAATATAGCGGCATTACCCAACTTGGACCCAAATTTCTTAACTTGTTCATTACCAAGATGATGTTGTTGTTGTTGTTGTTGTTGTCCAGTATTCGCCGCATCCTGAACAACAACGGCTTGAGGTTGTGGCGTAGGAGACTGTTGATATGGCACCATGGATGAGGAACCTGCGTAATATCCATTGTTGTTTTGCTGGAATGGGAACTGCTGTTGAGGAGGGTATGCCTGTTGGAAAGATGATTGAGGTTGAAGCTGAGGTTGAGCTTGAAGTTGAGGTTGAGCGGGAAAGTTTGAACCTGTGGATGCGGCAGAGACTGGGTAGGTTGACTTCCCAGAGTACGATTGCGATAGCGGTTTCACGTAGTTCGCAGGAAACATCCCCGTGGATCCATTTGTTGAACCCTTCCACCAATCACGCGAGGTGTGCTCCAAGACCTCGACTTTGTCTCCAGCCTTGAGGCCGATATCCTCTGGTTGTTGAGGCGAATAGTCGTAGAGGGCCTCAACGTACTCCCGTGGCTTTTCTTCTTCTACTGCTGTGAACGGAGGCGGCGGGTTGGTCTTTTCGTCATAAGCGACTGGTGCCGGTGTCTGTGCCTGTGCTGCAGCTGCTGCTGCCACTGCTAGTGAAGGAGAGGCTTTAAAGGAGGAGGTTTCTGTGAGGTTGAGGTTTGCTGGCGGTGCTCCTGGGGTGTGTCTCTGTGGGAGCTGACTTAGCAAAGTGTTGTAGAAATCAGCGGAGATGACGTCCGAGTCCCTGAGGAACTCTAGCTCTGTCTTGAGTGTTGCGAGCGAGCGGTTGATGAGTGCAGATGACATGTGTTCTGTGGATGGGCTGAGTATTAGTTAACTAAGTATACTGAACTAAACTGTCGCTTTTCCCACTTTTTAGCCTTTCCGACTGTCCCAGGGCTCCAGTGCAGTATATGGCCCATTAAAGAGCAGAGTAGTAGTTGTAGTAGTAGTAGTAGTAGTAGTAGTAGTAGTAACAGTAGTAGTATCCCGTCAGTACAGCACGCTCACCATCGAGTACGACGTCACCACGTTGAACAGGATCTGGAACACACCACAGCACAACGGGATCCACGTCGACATGGAGAAGACGCCCGCCTTGTAGATGGCCGCCATGAGCACGCCGATGACGCTGCCAGAGAGGAATCCCTGGACACCGCCGATGAGCGCATAGGAGCCAAACACGAGCAGTGCCTTGTGCGGTCTGCTTCTGTGCACGAGTGCAGCCCACAGCCCTGCTGTTGCGTAGAAGGCGACGAAGAACGTGAGCGTCCAGAAGACGGTGAAGCGCCAGATGTCTGCCGCGTAGTAGAGGTACGCGAGCGAGTAGCGGTCGTCGCCCACTGGCCAGTACAGCGAGGGGAAGGGCGGCACGGTGTACCCGACAGGTATGTCCGTGACGGCAAACAGGCGACTGGACATGAGTATTCTCTTGTAGTTGTTCTTATTGTTCTTGTAGTCGTTTGTCAGTAGTTGTTAGTGAGTATTTGTTCGCGACATTAATTAATTATAACATCAACACTTTAAACACTTCTCATTATTCACATCAGTTTCAGAGCCTTAAATCAATACAATCACTACACAGTACAGCCCACAAAGCATCTGCTCATTCTTTTTTGTATACTAAATATATATATATTCATTCATTTATATATCTACTCGTCCTCCTCCTCCTTGCCGGTGATGCCCGACGACTCCAACAGCGCATCCACCTCCTTCGCAGACCACACCTTCTGGTGGATCTTGCCACTCTTCTCAAACACCGTCGTGAACTCAATCTTGTCGCTGCTCAAAGTCGACGTGTCCGTGGTCTTGGAGAGCACTTTCAACGCCAACTCCTGCGCGTCTTTCAACTCCAGCACCTCCTTGTAGTCCTGCTTCAATAACGTCTGTGCAGCTGTCGTGTTGGCGCCGATCGCAGTCGCCTTCCACCCAGAGTAGTTCCCTGATGGATTCGACGTGTACAATTGGAACCCGTATCGATCGTCGTACCCAGCATAGATGAAACTGACACCAAACGGTCTCAGCCCTCCATGTTGCGTGTACCCTTGCTTGATATCACACAGTCTACGCACGAGCAACTCGACGGGGATCTCCTCATTGTACGTCTTCAAATACTGCTGTGCAATCACACGGGCACTGTTCACAAGGATCCCTGCATCGGCAGTCATACCAGCAACAGCAACAACAACATTGTCGTTCAAAGTATAGATCTTCTCTTGAGTTGAATCCTGCTCCAACAACTTCGAGGTGACTTTCCGTTCTGCAGCAAGCACGATCCCGTTCTTGGTGAGGATCCCGATCGCTGTCCCGGCATGTGAGATGGCTTCCAAGGCGTATTCAACCTGAGTTGTGGGTGGTTAGTAAATGGTGGTGGCGATATATATATAGAGAGAGACCCGGTATATCGACAGAGAGGCGACTCTGTTTTCAATTGCCTTGCAGGGGGGTACATACCTGGTATAGACGGCCCTCTGGCGAGAAGATGGTGGTTCTGCCGTCGTATCTTCTGGAGCCCATTGCGTGATGATGAGGAGTGTAGTCGTCTTCGTGCTTGATGCGTTCGTTGTTCCAAACAAACAGAGAGCTGGTGGAGTTGATTTTGTTTGTTTTTTGTTACTTCCGCGAATTTTCACCACCAGCTCCAGCTCCAGTAGCAGCTCCAGTAGGCGGAGAGCATGGGTGGACCGCACAAGAGACAGCGGACAGTGTCTGGGCCTGTGCCTGTGCTGGTGGAGGGCTACGGCTCCAGTGATGAGAGTGCCAGTGATAGTGACGTTTCTGTCAAGCAGGTTGCATCTCCAGCTCCTGCAGAAGTCGCTGAAGTCGCTGAAGACTCCGAGGTACACTTCGAAATCGTGTCTGAAGGCTCCTCCTCCGATGATGATGAGAACGCCATTGATCTCGATGATCTTGACTCTGATGGGTCGGACTCTGATTCTGCCTCTGGCTCTGGATCTGGGACTGTCAGCCCGGAATCTGGATTCATTCACCTCTTAAACTCCTCAGATATCAACCCATATGGATCATGGGAAACCGAGTCGCTAAAGATCATTGGATCCCCTGCGTTTCTCGAGATCTCTAACAACAAGGACAGAAGAAAGATCTTCGACAGCTGGGCCAAGACCAAGATAGATCAACAAGTACAAGATGATGATGATGCTTCTTCTGCTGTTGAAGATCTCAAAGAATCAGAATTCGTCAAGTATATCAGATTTGTTGAATCAGTTCCGAAAGATCGACTCTTTATCGACTTTAAGAAAAAGAACCTGGATACATTGAACAAGTTTGAACTATCGATCAGAGATATGGAAAAGATATACAAAGAGTTAGTCATCTTCATCAATCGCCCAGTCAATACAAACATTCCGCTCTTTGAGAAAATCATAACTAATTCCAAAATATTTCAAAGAAACTCCAAATTGGCCATGCAAGACGATCAAGTCAGAAGATTCGTTGAAGATTTGAAATCTCTCCTAGACGATCAAGATACAGATAAGCTCTATAAATCCCTACATGAGCTCGAGTCGAAACTAAACGTTTCCGAATCATTAGTGCACAACGTCAAATATTATATAATCCCTGTCAAAGACAGGATATCAACACTAGTTAACGCAGCTTTGAGACTTTAGGGTAAAGAAAAGACACAAGCACAGGCACAAGCTACAACAACAATCCCATTGAGATTTCTTTTGGCCAAAAAAAAAAAAACTTGTAAATTCTAATGATTCAGACAAATCAAGACATACATACTAGTATACACTCTCTGAAATAAAACTTACTCCGCGCGACAGCAAGAAGTTTTAACTTACGTTGCATCTTACCAACACACGGAATAACAACAGAATAGATATAAACAAAAGAAACCCAAATGCAAACAATAAAACTCAAAAACAACAAACAACATAACTGCTCTCTCTCTCTCAACTCAACTCATGATGAGTATTTGGAACTTTTACAGTTTCCTGTCAATATATTCTTTGGCACATCATATCCTGCTCCGGTCCAAGACGTGGCATTTGGATTGAAATATGCCGCTCTATGATCCATAATATAATCATATGTTGGATGTGATGACGGGTCACATGTCACATCAACTGCATCTGAAGGTTGATACAAACGAACATAATCAATTCTCAACATTGAAGGGAATAAAATTGATGGCCAATCGATATATGCCCAATTGTTAGAAACACCCAAGTTCAAAATAATACTCATTGGTTCTTTAGAAATTCTTCTCCAGTCAACATTACCATTTGGATGTAACGCTGTTGAGTAAAGTGTGAAAGTTGGATCATCACCAACAAACCACATACAGTATCCATCATCGTCATCGTTTAGATATTCAAACCCATACTTCTGATAATAATGCCCACCTGTATCACCAAACTCATACCATTTCGTGTTCAATGTAGAAACACCAGAAACGGCTTGTTGGAAGGGACCACCAGCATATGTGTTCATCGTCGTGACTGTTTGGTTATAGATCTCAATGTAGTCGTAATCTGGCATATACCAAATATCATATGGGGCAACTTGTAAAGATTGTGAAACGACACCAGTCTTCAACGTAGTATCAATTGAACCTTCCAGGGCATCAATTTCAGTAGCACCTCTACCGGTACCTTGATTTGGATGATCTTCATCATCACAGGTACAAACACTTAGTTTTTGTCCACTCAAATAAGAAATACCATCAGTTGAAGATTGATTTGGCGTGATACCGGCATCACATGCTTCATAACTGTATGGCCAAACACCTTCTGAAGTGGCTAAATAACCAGGTCTTGCTAAATTACCTAAAGTCCAAATACCTGGCCATAAACCTGACACGTTACCGTAATTTGGTAACATTGCAGAAACTTCCAAATTACCTTGTGAAAAACACATTCTATTCCATGATTGAAGCATAGCTGATCTATAAAATAAATTATGGTTTTGAAAGGCATCCATTCTCAAGTTTAAAGTACCTTCACTTGTGGTTGCTGCATCTGGATCATACCATTCTAAATCTTTAGTAGCATCATAATGAATATCAACACCTTGCCAGAATTGATCATCACCATCGTAAAAGGTACGACCTTCAGCGTTAAACTCATCAGAAAACACTAGTGACCAAGTGTCACCGTTTTTAGACTCTTTAGTGAGTGCAGATTCTGGAGTGTCTGGATCAACTAACGAAGTTCTAATTGCTGACAAAGTTGGATATTGATAAAGCGTCAAGACTTCATAAACCTCAGCTTCCGCTGTACTTTTATCAGTGGCACCTGAATATGTAAGAACAGGAAGGAGAATGAATAAAACAATAGCACCTAAAAATAAGAATAACAATCCCAAGTAACCACCAGCGGATCTCTTGTCCATTTTTTTCCAGTCATGCATGAATCTATGCTTATCAGCGTATTCATCAGCAATTGGATCAGGATTATGAAGATAATCATCATCTTCTTTATCTTCAATATGTAAAGGAAACGACGATGCAGGATATCCACCAAATGGACTAAAATCAGCATCAACTAAAAACGGATTCGATGAAGCTTCAGAGTTCGATGATCTATCAGATACTGAATGCTTTTTCTGATGTGCTGCATTTAATAGATTTGAATTAGAAGTTATTGATGTGGCCATTGATCCAATTCTTGAACCTCCAATCGATGGGTATCTGTCGTATTCAGGAGGTGTATGAACTTCATTGTTTATACTTTGGTTCATACCTGAGATATTTGACGATGAGTACTCATTTCTGGTTAATGAATTTGAGGATCCTTGGTTACGATAATATCCTTGATAATCGATAAATGGCTTTGTTGGCTTTTTACCCTGTAGTTGAGCAGTGGAATCCTGGCTGCTGTTAGAGTCATCGTACGAGTTTAACTCGTCTTGTATAAATGGGTTTCTTGGTTCTGAATCATCTGACTCTGTGCTGTTCGTATTGCTGTTGATGATTGGCGATTGATCTGTAAGGTTTCTTGTCGACATGATGAGGAAGCTTCAGCGTCACAAAGGCTAGTGCTTATATGTGGATCAGTCTGAGAAGAGCGTGTGGAATCTCCTGAAAAAACGATTGATGAGTCCTTTCAAACGGAAACAAAATATACTTCTGTAACTGATGAGAACAAGTAAGGAACGTAACACACAGAAACTGGAAACGCGATGGGGCGGTTGATTTCAAGGTTGGAGGGTAGCGTATGTGTCTTGTGGGGGCGTCTGTGACTCAGTGATAGAAGCGAGCAAGCAATAAGAGCAGTTGTAGACTGCTTTTGTGTGTGAGTCTCTGGAGTCTTCCAACGATTTGATGTTTTTGGAAGTGTTTTCGTTTTGAAAAGGTTCAAAAAAAAAATGAAAAAAGCAACTGCCTCAATCTGTCCGTTTGTCGTATGTCCCGCGAATGTGTCGGCATTCTTTTTTTAGCACCGCGTGGGGCCTGCGCCTTTCGCGGTTTTCGTTTTCGGGACATTTTGCTGGCGGAACAAAAGACATGAAAAGAAACACTAGTTAGTAGTGCTCACAGGCTACGTAAATGACTCTATATCTAATCTTATAATCTAATAAATATACACACAAATGCCAAAAAAATGCTAAACTCTAAATGAAAGGGATGTTATTAAAAACATGAGAAAAACAGTTGAACAATTGAATTCATTGTTCATGGGACAGAAACGTCCTGGGAAGGAAAAATTAATATGCAAATCAACCAAAACTTTTCAAACTAGAAAATAATGGTCAAGAAAACGAAAGACAATGAAAGCATTGCTTTGTTGAAATGTAAGAATGAAGCACCGTTAGAAACCTCAATTTCTGGGACTTCTGCGGTGCCATTGGATGCTGAAGGGGTCAGATTGGAACTTGCCGATCCGACAGGCTCACTGTCAGTGGAACCATCAACAGTTGGTGTAGACTCAACGCCTTCACCTTGGGTAGTTGTGCTAATATCTCCACCTTCGGTAGTTGTATTGATAGCTTCAGCTTGTGTGGTAGTCTCAACATCCTCAGCTTGTGTAGTAGTAGTCTCAACATCCTCGGCCTGAGTAGTTGTTCTAATATCTCCACCTTCGGTTGTTGTACTGATAACTTCAGCTTCGGTGGTAGTCTCAAGGTTCTCACCTTGTGTGGTAATTTCTTTAACTCCAGTGTTAGAGCTTTGCGTTCTTCCTTGGTCATATTCACTTTGCAATGGATAGTAGGTAGTAAACTCATAAGTAGAGCCTTCAAGTGTCTTGGAAATGATTTCGTAACCTGTTGTTACGGTAACATCAGAACAATCACCATTATCGTTACACGATTCAATAGTGATAGTTGTAGTCAAATCTGGAACAGTTTCAGTGGTCTCAACGACACTAGTAACTGTTGGTGTTGGAACAGTAGCATTTTCATCATCTGAGAGATCTCTTCTAACATAAACAACATTGGTGGTTGTTTCAGTAACAATTTCAACAGACGTTGAAATATGAGTGACATCCAAGTGTGTCGTAATATATGAAACACCAAAGCTTGAAATATCTTCGGAAGAATATGAAACTGAGGAAACATCACTAGAGCTTAAACATCTGGTAGAGACATACAACACTTCAACTGGAACATTTGACCATCCTGTGATAGTACGTGATTCATCATACAGTGGAACATCCGATAAAGTCGTCTGGGTAGCAGTAACATAATCGGCGATAACACAAACTGATGTTGTAATAGTACTGGCAGGGATAGACGTTGTTGCTGATTCCAATGGAATTGAAGTAGATGATGGGATGCTAGTAACATGTGATGGGACTGATCCAGACCCTGAACTAGTGAAATCACCAGTGGATTGGGAACCGTCAATTGAAGTCGTCGTTGTTGTCTGTGAACCTGAAGAACCTGTAACTAAAGAACTAGCTGATGACAGATCTGAAATAATAAACTGGGATCCTAATTCCTCAGAAGAGGAGCCTGATGTTGTCTCACTACCAACAATAGTTGTTGAAGAATCATTTGATGAGGTTGTAACGGATGCAGAACCGGATGGAACTGAATCAGAGTTCAAAGATGAACTAGAGGAATCAGAAGAAGTCAAAGTTAAACCTGTGCTAACATCACCAGCTGTCGTCGTCGAATATGTCTCGTCTGAATCAGAGTTCAAAGATGAACTGGAGGAATCAGAGGAAGTTAAAGTTGAAACTGTGCTAACACCAAGAACTGTCGTCGTCAAAGATATCTCGTCTGAATCAGATGATTCTGCTGTTATAGTTGAATGAGATCCATCAGAATCAGAAGAGGATATTGAAGAACCTGCTGATGTAGCAGAAAATCCATCATCTATGGATGAAGATGCTTCAGAATCAGAGCTCAAAGATGAACTTGTTAATGAATCCGAGTTCAAAGATGAACTAGAGGAATCAGAAGAAGTCAAAGTTGAAACTGTGCTAACACCACCAACTGTCGTCGTCAAAGATGCCTCGTCTGAATCAGATGATGATTCAGAAGAGGGTATTGAAGAACCTCCTGAGGTTGCAGAAAATCCATCACCTATGGATGAAGATGCTCCAGAAACACTGTGGAGATCAGAAGATGAAGTTGAAGAAGCAACATCTGTGCCTGAGGTATGGCTTAGACTGGCAGTTTCAGATGGTAGACCTTCGGAGGCTAAATCGCCAGAGCTTGTGTCAGAAGAAACTAAACTAGATGCAGAACTTGAAGACTCTGATCTTGAAGACTCTGATGAAGTCGAAGAAGAAGCACCTGATGCAGACAACGATGAAGACACTGAGTCAGAAGCATTCTGTGACGCAGATGATAACTCCTCACTAGAAGATTCAGACATGGATTCAGATGATAAAGATTCACTAGAAACTCCTGATGAAGATTCAGATGAAACAGACTCTGACGAGGAAGAATCTAAGGATACCACACTTGAAGATGCTGCAGAGGAATCAGCAGAGCTTGCTCCCACTCCACGGTCCAAAACCGTGCTTGAAAATGGATATGAAGATTCTAATGAAGACTCGGATGAAGAATGTTCAAAAGAAGACACCGAAGGGGAGCCAGAGACTAAAGATGAATAATCACTTGAATAAGACTCAGTTGAATATGCAGATGAATCAGAAGAGCTTAATGTAGACACGCTATGGTCGCCGGCAATTGTCGTGCTCAAAGAATCACTATCTGAATCAGAAGATTCATTAGGAGGTCCGGACGATGAGATTTCTGATGAGGATGCCATAGATGAACCAGAGGAAGAAGCATCACTGGATAGTGATTCACCAGAGCTCTGAGAGGAAGGCGCCTCACTTGAAGAAGACTCGCCGGAGTTTGCAGATGTCGAAGACTCAATAGATGAACTAGATGAAGACTCACTAGATGAAGACTCACTAGATGAAGACTCACTAGATGAAGACTCACTAGATGAAGACTCACTAGATGAAGACTCACTAGATGAAGACTCACTAGATGAAGACTCACTTGAGCTTTCAGATGACGAAGAATCACTAGATGAAGAACCATTAAACGACGAGTCACTAGATGAAGAAGAACTTGATGAAGATTCACTTGACGAATCAGATGAAGACTCACTTGAGCTTTCTGAAGATGAAGACTCGCTGGAGCTTTCCGAAGATAAAGATTCACTTGAACTTTCAGATGCTGAAGACTCAGTAGAAGCAGAATCACTAGAGGTTGAAGAATCACTCAATGTTGACACGGAATGGTCGCCAGCAAGGGTCGTGCTCAATGAGCCACTTAATGAATCAGATGAAGACTCACTTGAGCTTTCTGAAGATGAAGAGTCACTAGATGAAGAACCGCTTGATGAAGATTCGACAGAACCAAACGAAGATTCGCTAGCGGAAGACTCACTCGAGCTTTCAGATGACCAAGAATCACTAGATGAAGAGCCACTAAACGACGAGTCACTAGATGAAGAAGAACTTAATGAAGAATCACTTGACGAATCAGATGAAGACCCGCTGGAGCTTTCGGAAGACAAAGATTCAACTGAACCAGACGAAGATTCGCTAGATGAAGACTCACTTGAGCTTTCTGAAGATGAAGACTCGCTAGATGAAGAATCACTGGAGCTTTCTGAAGATGAAGACTCAGTAGAAGCAGAATCACTAGAAGAATCACTAGAGCTTGCTGAGGCAGACTCAGATGTGAGCCCACGATATGGCGCAGATGATATGGCTTCAGATGAAAGGGATTCTGAAGTAGATGACGACTCTGATAATGAAGAATCACTCAATGTTGACACGGAATGGTCGCCAGCAAGGGTCGTGCTCAAGGAACCACCTAATGAATCAGATGAAGACTCACTTGAGCTTTCTGAAGATAAAGACTCACTAGATGATGAACTGCTTGATGAATCAGATGAAGATTCGACAGAACCAGACGAAGATTCGCTAGAAGAAGACTCGCTCGAGCTTTCAGATGACGAAGACTCACTAGATGAAGGACCACTAGATGAAGAATCGCTAGATGAAGATTCGCTAGATGAAGACTCACTTGAGCTTTCAGATGACGAAGACTCACTAGATGAAGGACCACTAGATGAAGAATCGCTAGATGAAGATTCGCTAGATGAAGACTCACTTGAGCTTTCAGATGACGAAGACTCACTAGATGAAGGACCACTAGATGAAGAATCGCTAGATGAAGAATCACTTGATGAATCAGATGAAGACTCAGTAGAACCAGACGAAGAGTCGCTAGATGAAGATTCAACAGGACCAGATGAAGATTCGCTAGATGAAGACTCACTTGAGCTTTCAGATGACGAAGAATCACTAGATGCAGAACCACTAAACGACGAATCGCTGGATGAAGAAGCACTTAATGAAGAATCACTTGATGAATCAGATGACGACTCGCTGGAGCTTTCGGAAGACAAAGATTCAACTGAACCAGACGAAGATTCGCTAGATGAAGACTCACTTGAGCTTTCTGAAGATGAAGAGTCACTAGATGATGAACCGACAGAACCAGACGAAGAGTCGCTAGATGAAGACTCACTTGAGCTTTCTGAAGATGAAGACCCGCTGGAGCTTTCGGACGATAAAGATTCACTTGAACTTTCAGATGCTGAAGACTCAGTAGAAGCAGATTCACTAGAAGACTCACTAGAGCTTGCTGAGGCAGACTCAGATGTGAGCCCACGATATGGCGCAGATG
>JAJLSD010000019.1:0-189899 GCA_030567455.1 Komagataea norvegica
TTTTCAAAATCGATCGATCGAAAAACAGGTATCCAGCGATTCCCACTTTTTTTCAGAACCCACAAAAAATTGTGGGTCCATCCACCACCCACCATCCATCGACCACCCATCGACCACCCAACAACCACAAAAAACTCCAAAACACCACTTTTTTCAAAACACATTCCCAAACATCAACAACCCAAAATCCAATCTTTTTCAGAAACACTTCAAACAACGGTCGGAACTGCTCTCCGTTTCGCCATTTCCGGCCCATACCAGACACGCCCTGTCCACCTAGACTCTCTAATCTCTCGTACCGGCCCTGTAGCACTCTCTAGGCCCACCACTCCTCCAAAATTGCGATTCGACCTCACTAGGTTTTTCTTGACCCATCCCCATGGTTTTCTGGTGCTCCGATCAAAAAAAAAAGCCCGACGATGGTCGGTAGTCGCGAAAATCACGTGACTTTCCACATGAAAAATCGTTTTTTGCCCTTTATTTCTTCCGTAGTTGAGCTATGAGGTTAGTAGCACTACCAGGCAGTTGGCCGTGAGCGTAGGTCTCTAATGGTGTATCTGCTGCTTATTTGAAGGTTCTGTTGGTTATACTGTTGCTGTTGTTTTTAAAGAATCGATGCTCTCTGTTGCCCTGTCCAAATGTCAGAAAGGATGATTTTCAGAAGGAAACGTAAAGCTTGGATAGTGATGCAACGCTAAATACTTATTGGATAGAGGATCCAAAATGGGTATACTGGAGTTTGGGGTGGATAGCGCAAGGAACAGGAAAGAAGTTAGGTAGTAACTTTGGTTTCCGAAGGGAGTTTCTCTTTTGAACCAAATAGGTAAGGTCTGAAGCGCTGGTATGATAGTACACTAAAATCTCGAGAAGATCTCATGTATCAAAAGATGGTGTTTCGTGTACTTTACTATGTGCCATCTTTTGAACTTCTTCATGTCAAATAAATGCGAATGACAAATCAGTAGATTCATCAAGGCCTTGCGGTAACAGGGAGACGCCATACGCCATATCGTTTGATCAGATCAATCTTCTGTTTAGAGCCCTTCCTGAAAGTCTGTGAAAGTGCCCACTGTATCGATAAGTATGCTTTCTTATCTTGTCATCGATGTTGCTTACAGAGAAAGTTAATAGTATAAATCACTACCTTCAACGCAGTACATGAGAAATGGAGCCCTTTATATAGCTTTTTTTCGTAGCGGTTTGTTTGATTCATTTCAGTTCATGGTACTTCAATCTCTTGATATATTCTAATACGCTTTCCACATCTGGAGAAGCAGACGAAATTGAACCAATTCAAATACTGTTTGAGTGATCCCTTTTAGTCACGCAAATGATGAACCGTATATTCGGTATCCCTGATATATCGGCCATTTTTAATTATCTCGATTAGGAAATATGTAAACATCAGGCGTTCGTGCCCAGTCGAAAAAAAAAGCCAAAAGACGTTTCAAAGATCATCAGAATGGTATTCAGCTGGCTGTAGCCTCTTTCAAGGAACCAGATATCCAGTTGCACACTCCTTTTCCGATATATTGCATAACATACTTCTGCCTTACTCACGGGCATAATCCTTACTCCCTAGCACCCTCAACCCCTTTTGATAGCAGAGAGATCACATTCCTTTGAGGAAATCATTCACTTTTCTGACCAGTTTTTTCGCATATCCAACTCAATCACACATTCATTATAGTCAATGAGGATAATACATCTATTATCGCTTATTCTTCCAACGCTATCTCAGCAGGTGCCTATACGGCCGGAGTCAATAGAACAACCTGATTTCGATTTATCATCCTTTAACGATAACGAAATTGGAATACTGGGTAACTTTGATGCCATTTCACAATACACATATGTTGGTGCCTCAAACTTCACAAATCAGATATCAAATAATGATAGCGATAACCTGATATACAGGAATCAAAACGACCAATATCTGAAGATTGGCGATATAGAAGGTGGGACAGTACGAGATATAATACCCTTGAACAACGACCAGTTCCTAATATTAGGCGATTTCGAATCTATTGGGGATTACGAATTAGAGGGAGGATCAACTATATTCAATTTATCAAGTGGTCAGTTTGAACATTTGAATATTTCTGATGTTCATGCAGCACTTGTAGATGATGACTTGATCTACCTTGGTGGTAACTTCACATTCAATGGCACAAATAGTGCCGCAATTTACAACTTGACGGATAAGTCCCTAATATCTACTCCATTTCGTGGATTTGGAAGTGACTCTCATGTGAACAGCATTGTTAAAGTGAACTCTAATATCATCTTCGGTGGGAAATTTGACACTTTGGGATATCCACAACTACTATCAGGAAGTTATAATACGTCAAGTATAGATATTGATTCAAATCAGTTAGTGACGCTTAGAAATGCCACATTTTCATCCTCGGATAACTCATCATCTCCAGAATCAGTACAGTGCCCGGGTTCGTCAGAAGGTTGGATCGTCGATGGAGTACAAGCTGCAACTTTGAATATTGGCCTGTCATACAACGTCATACCATCCAAGATTAGAATCTATAACTCTCAAGATATTGAGTCGCAGATATCGTTATTCAGATTAACAACGGAGCCAGCAGGAGGTATTATGAATCTCACATACGTCAACCCATCTACTGGTGAATTGGAGGAGTGTGATGCTTGGTGTCCCTTATTCAACTCCACTGAACTTACCAGGTTGTCTGAAGAATCTGATACTTTATCAGCTACATTTGGAGATACCGTATTAAGTTTCAGTTCTGATTATCAAGATTTTGGGTTTGTTAATACAATTGATGTGACAAGTTTAACACTGTTAGGATTAGAATCATACGGATCTAGTATTGGACTTGCAGGTTTCCAAATCTATCAGGCCATATTTTCAACGTTTGCTAACAATGAATTGAACGAATTGCCATGTGAAATTTCTTCAAACTATTCAAACAGTGAACTGGTTGGTGATTGGAGTGTTTCCAATAGTGGCTATTTGACTACTACAGTTGACGCTGGCTCTGATGTTGGTGTGATCTTCCATCCAAATATTACTTATGCTGGCGAGTATTCTATTTTGTTATATACTCCTGGGTGTGGACAAGACAATGCCTGTTCTCAAAGAGGCGTTGTTGACGTTTCCGTTATTGATGATGCGACTGATGAAGTTATTGAATCATATTCGATTTATCAGACCAATGTGGATCTGAAGTATGACTCTGTTTTCTACGGGCATTTAAATGGTTCAGTGAGAGTTGAAGTATTTCTAAATTCTGAACTTTCAAATTCAGACCCTATTGAACTTGTTGCTGATAGAATTGGTGTGACCATACTTTCAATCGATGATATTGTGCATAAGAATGGTTCTGTGCCGATAAATGGTATATTCGAGTACTCACCTTCAAATTTCACAGAACTAGACACTTCCAATCTTACTGAAAGGTTAATTGTTGGTAATACGACTATAAATACACTAGGTTCTGATCTATCAGATGATGCTGATGTTTCATTGATTCTCTACAATGATTCTATTATTGTTGCAGGTGATTTTGAATCTGCGTACGGTAGCAACTTTTTTGAATTGAGTATTGGTGAATCTGATGGCGAGTCGGTTGGTGCCAGCGCCAACTCAGTCGCTGGTGGTTTGAACGGTTTAGTGACAAACTTATATCGAGTTAATGATGGTATCGTCATCCTTGGAGAATTCGATGATACAAACAATGACACTGAAATTACCTCACTCGGTGACTCTGATTCCTCCAATTTCAATAACGTGGCCTTGTTTAATGGATCGTGGTATAGTTTTCCAGAATCGATCGATGATACTTCCTTTACCAACATTACTTTGAATGGTGATGAATATTGGGTGTTTGGGTCAGAGAAATGGAACGCTTCAAGTGGCAGTCTTTTCACTGATAGTCTTCTGTTGTCTTTCAATGCTACAGCTGCTGGTGCACAAAATAATTCTGTGCTTTTCTCAGGATCGCTAACTCAAGCAGATGCGTTGATCAATAAGGGATTCTTGACAAATGGTTCAACCTTCACAAATATTACAATGGACTCATTAGTACAGAGTTCAATTGAGACAGGGCTTTTCCTCAACTCGTCATTATCAGTTTTCGGGGGTGAGTTTAATACTTCCTCTGGTTTTTCTAATTTGATGTTCGTCGGTTCCAATAAAACAAGTGGTTTGAATATTGACTGGTCAAACAATTCAACAGTTACAAAACTATTTGCTGCTAATAGCAGATTGTTTATTGGTTCCGGTATTGGCGGTGAGGTTGACGGTGAACAGTTTCAGGGAGTCCTGGTCTACAATTTGAATAATGCCACATTCGCTGACGATCAACCGCCTCGACTATCTTCATCAGACTCGGATGTTGTAATTAGTGAGTTTGGTATTTTTAACAACACCTACCTAGTTGTTGGGGGTGAGTTTGATTCTGCTAGTGATGTTGAGTGCTCTGGTTTATGCTTTTATAACTTGAATGAATCCTCTTGGGAATCATTGGTCGACTCCCTCTCTGGAAGCGTCAGTTCTTTCAGGTTCATCAACAATACGTTAGTTATCAGCGGTGACTTGAGATATGATAACTCCAGCTACTCACTATTTGCTTATGATTTCGATTCAGCAGAACAGCCTCAACAGCCCAGCCATTTCGATTCATTGAGTCAGTCAGTTAACAAGTTCATCCTGGTTGATAATTCTACAAGTGGAAGAATGATTGTCTCAAATGAATACTCTATTTCAGGATATGATGGTTCTAACTGGGGAAATTTAACATCGTTTGAGGACGGTTCAATAATCACAGATATCGCAATAATTGATCTATCAGCATCTAACAATAATAATAACGGTTCCTACTTTGATCCAAACCAGGTTCTGTTGGCTTCCGGTGATCTTCAGTTACCGATTTTCGGATACACTAGTGTCGCATACTACAACAGTACACACTGGCTTCCATCTTTGATTGCTACACATGGTTCAGGAACTGCCTCTGTTAATTCAATTTTCCTGAATGAGGATATTTCTGGACTTTATCAAAGTGGATCTATTTCTGCTGCTAGAACTGAATCGTCACAGACTCCAATCCCATCTGAATCAAATGTATCTAAAGCTACAAACTCAGGAAAAATGGATCGTGGTTTTGTGGTTTTGGTGTCTTTGGCAGCAGCGGTTGGTACCGTTTCCTTATTAGGTGCTATTGGAGCATTTTTGCTGTATAAGAAGAGGGGTCACGATTACTCACCATTGGAGCCAAGAGTCAATGAGACTGAAATGTTGGACACTGTTCCACCCGAGGATTTACTAAAGCATATTTGAAGGCGTTGTTGTGTCCATATATGCATTGCTTTCCTTTTTAATACTTGATTTTAATGTTCATCTCTGTTGATGACTTTTATTTAGACTTTTGCTTTCGGTTGGTTTATATTTGCTTTTACACAATATTAATGAAAATGTAATCATTTGAATGTTTATTGGATTGACTCTAATTCAATGTCTAAAATACTCCTAGTAGTGTTCTTCACAACTTCAATTTCTTCTCAGCTTCAGTTTCCAATCGTTTGTATAGACTGCCCTCTCTACTTACAAAAGCCGCATCATGACTGTATATAGGTTTTGTGTCCTCCAGACATAGTTTCACATGCAATGGTTGGAAGTCTGGACTCCAGTCTTTGGCTGCCAATAAGCTCCATAATGCAGCTTTCCTGTTTCGCGTCAACCCTATGGTAGCCATATGTGGAGTTTGCAATTTTTCAGGATTTTCAATTGTTTCTGCATTTTCTGATGTATCTTTTATCAGCTTTCTCGATAGTATAACCTTAGCCTGACTAGAAACAAACAAGGTGTAAATATACCCGATACGCTGGTACAATAACGTTTTGCCTATCTTTCCGACGAGCTTATCATCGAGTGCTTTGGTGATCCATTTTAGCGCAGCAGGTGAACTCTCCCAACCGTCACGCAGTGTGCAGAACAACTCTGTAACAATCAATATTGATCGTAGCGCATATGTTTTCAATCCACATCTAGCTAAGTATGTGTAATTTGCTGAATCTAACAATGGGTCAATTGTATCATTCTTCAGTTTAGAGGTGATGTTGGTAGCTCCCATCAGTAACGATATTGCGGCCATTTCTTGTGTAGATGCTAAGTAGTTCCAAGCCTTGTCCGATAAAAAGTCTTTCTTTGAAATTTCATAAGTGGTATATGCATATTTATAATCTCGCAGCATGAAAGACCAATCTGCCAATTTTCTAGTTATTGCTTCAGTCGACTGGCTAATATAGTAACCTTTTTCAGCGTTAAAGTTACTATGTTTCTCGTTCGTAGTTTGGTTCTTGGTCGAGCTGCCACCGAAATATCTTTTTGAAACATTGAAAAGTCTACCAGTTATACTTTTTCTTGGGATGATAACTTGCTCATCCCAAGTCGCAATCTTTTGTTCCATAAATGGGATAATCTTTTTCTGGATGATCTCTTTCAACAATAAAGAAATATGAGAAGAATTCACATTCGAAATCATTGAAACATCCTTTGATCTCATTTGCATTTCCTGTAGTTCTTCGTCAACTGAGAGAAGCAGAAAAGGTGGCTTCAGTTTTGAGGATGGCAAATCCTTATTTGTTGAAAATGGGAGGACAAAGCTGTCAATAAATAGCTGTTTCTTGATGTGTTCTCTCAATTGTGCCGCCTTCTGTTGAAGCTTGTCATTATCTTCATCGTAAACCACAATAAATATCGGAAGAATGTCATCAACTCTCAAATACTCCGGTAGCTTTGTGTTTTCGAAGTCAACCAATAGCTTTCTAGCTTGCTCGTAAGTTTCATTAGCAGAGATAATGAGAAAAGATGCCACTGGATGGTTCATAAACTCAAACGGTGTTATGTTTGAGCTCGATAGGAACTTAGAGTAATACTTTGAGTAAATTGAGTTTCTAAGCAGTGATTTAACTGTCTCATCACCAATATTCTTCTGAAGTTTCAGTATCTCTTCATTAACATTGTTGATATATTCTTCCATCAAGATCTCTAATGAGTGATGGCTAAGCAGTTGTCCTTTCCCAGTCTTATCGGCTTCTTGTATACTAAGCAAATGATCCAATGGCCTAGTAAATTTCAATGAGAAATCATCAGCAGTTCGTGATATCAGTTGTGAGTCTTTGATTTGAAACTGGTGTTGCAGTCTATCGCCGAAAGGTTTGAGTAAATGGAAGAAGGAGTGGTAACCAAAGTTTTCTGCAAGCTTATCCACCTCATCAGAGCACGACACCGGTACCTGTGGGGCGAATGCCGACACAATCATCTTCTTGCAGTCCAAAGATGACGTCTTGGACCCTATTTCACCAGGCACTCCGATCTGTGCGAGCAACGGCGCGAGGTCCTTCCCCATCCTCAGATAGAAGAGTATATTATTCGGATCTAGTGCAGCATCCATTGTATCCTAGGAGTCTATCGCTTGTCAACCGGCGCCCAAAAGTCAGCTAGTGCCCTCTCTCTGTGGGCGGTTAAGACACACACACACAAAGACGGATTTGTTGATGTTCGCGCGCCGATCCAAAAAAAGTGGGTAATTGTTACCCCTCTGCAGAATCGAACCGTCGACTATGTTTCGGGTGCGCCGCTTAGCACAAAACACGGTTTGCGCACGCCGGATTTCCGAAACTTGGCCTCAAAAACCTTGTGAACTTCATCGGTTGTGCTTCAAATCGCCTACTGCTATTGGTTGGAAAGGCGCAAAACAATGTTTGAAGCTGGTCAATTCATCGTGCTGCTCTCTGTGCTGCTCACAGCAGTGCAGGCATTCTATCTTCCAGGTACAGCACCGACCTCATACAAAAAAGATCAAGAAGTGCCATTGCTAGTTAACCATATCACGCCTAGTCTGTTTCACGAGGGTAATGAGAATTTTGTCTACTCATTTGACTACTATTACAAGAGATTGCACTTGTGTCAGCCGGAAACATTGGTCAAGCAACCGGAATCTCTCGGCTCTATCATCTTTGGTGACAGAATTTACAACTCCCCTTTCCAATTGACGATGCTAAAGAATGAATCATGTAAATCGCTGTGTACTTCAGAAGTTCCAAGTTTGGACTCAAGATTTGTCAACAAATTAGTTAAAAACGGATTCTCGTATAATTGGTTGATTGATGGTTTACCAGCTGCAAGAAAGTTACATGACAAGAGAACTAAATCTGATTTCTACGGTGCCGGTTTCGAGTTAGGTTTCGTTGGTGAAGACGGTAATCCTCATTTAGACAACCATTTCGATATCAATATCGAGTACCACCAACGTGGTGATGATGAATTTAGAGTCGTTGGTGTTACTGTTGAACCACATTCTTGGGACAGAGCAGAAGCTACCTGTGATGCCAAAACTTATAATCCAGTGACATTGGACACCAAAAAGCGTAACTCTGTTGTTTTCACGTATGATGTTACCTGGACTCCTTCAGAAACTTTATGGGCTACGAGGTGGGATAAATACCTACACGTTTACGATCCAAAAATTCAATGGTTCTCATTGTTCAATTTTTCACTGATCGTGATTTGTTTGTCTATAATCATGTCTCATATCTTAGTCAGAGCTTTAAAAAATGATATCTCAAGATATAACGAGGTTAGCTTAGATGATGAATTTCAAGACGAATCTGGTTGGAAGCTGGTACATGGTGATGTTTTCAGATCGCCAAAGTTTTTACAGGTCTTATCTGTCTTGGTTGGTAGTGGTATTCAACTGCTGTTGATGATTCTATCAACAGTTGGATTTGCTCTGTTGGGTCTGTTATCCCCTTCTAATAGAGGTTCTTTGGCCACCGTCATGTTCATTTTATATGCCCTATTTGGTTGTGTTGGTTCATTTGTATCTGGTTCCATCTACAAGTTTTTTGGTGGTGAAGATTGGAAAATTAACATGTTTCTATCACCTATATTAGTTCCAGGTGGTATTTTGATTGCATTTACTTTCTTGAATTTCTTCTTGATCTTTGCCAACTCATCTGGTGCCATCCCTGCTGGAACACTGTTAGCTATAATTCTGATATGGTTTGTTATTTCAATTCCATCATCGATTGCAGGATCGCTAATCGCATTCAAGAGAGAAGCATTATCGAAGCCAGTCAAGACAAATCAAATCTCAAGACAAATCCCAACACAGCCATTTTATTTGAAGACTATTGTGAATGCATTAGGATCAGGAATTTTCCCATTTGGTTCTATGGCAGTCGAGATGTATTTCATTTATTCATCCCTTTGGTTTAACAGGGTATTTTATATGTTTGGATTTTTGTTCTTCTGCTTCATCTTGATGATATTGACTACCGCACTGGTGACTGTCTTAGCAACGTATTACACTCTATGCTCAGAGAATTATAAATGGCAGTGGAGATCAATTTTCATTGGTGGTGGTTGTTCAATTTATGTTTTTGTTCATGCCATTTTCTTGTCAAAGTTCCAACTAGGTGGTTTTGTTACCATTGTGTTATATATTGGTTACTCGCTCTTGATCAGCGCGTTGACATTCCTCATTACTGGTTCAATTGGTTTCTTGTCAAGTTTGATTTTCATACGAAAAATCTACTCTTCTGTTAAAATTGATTAATGTGAAAACATGGAAAAGAGCCCCCAACATAAAAATCAATGCATCTTACTATATTAGCGATTATATCTCAAAAGTTTATATATAAAACCTGTTGGTTGTCAATACACCTCATTTTATTCCATTAATCTTCATAAATGTTTCTTTTTCACACTTGCTCGCAGACGGCTCTCGATATAATAATAGGGGGTTGAATTAAGATGATGTTTTTAATCCTACTGGCTACACAAGTTATTTGTTGATTTCATACAATGGTGTACTCTAATGTTTTAGCTGTATAATGTAGTTAAAGATTTCCAATGCAGTTACAAAATTTTGGTATTCGAGAAGCCCGGCAAGTCAATTGCAGAAATTGCGACAGACTTATTTAAATGTAAAGCAGCCAAATTAGTAGTGTTTCAAACTTAAAACATTTAGAATCAATCAGGGAGGGATCGGGGAAAGTCCTGCCACTATAGTTTACAAATTAATCTGCCGATAATACAACATTAACATATTCCACGATGATCACTCCAGAGATGTCTAGAACCTTATTTTTTTCTCATTTTTAATTGTTTAGCTACTGGTCATTGGCTGCTCATGGACCAATTATCCGGCATTTACCAAAGACTTCTTTCTTACCAAAGTCGCGGCACTTCAAGTCAGTATTTTCAAATTACCAAAAGTGACTCATTCCAATGAGCTAGGCCGTTCTAAGTAACACTTGATCCAAGTTCTAGCTTCTATGGCACAGAGAAGATCCTGCATATAACTTCGTTTCACGCTGCAGCGAAGAAAAGATCTACGTTTTTTTAGTGAAAAAGAAAAGAGGATCAGTTTTAGCACCGGTGATAATTGTGGCGATGCCCAGTACATTAAAGTCTCGACTCTCTCGATCCTCAGCGTTGCTGTAATTATAAGACTCCTGTTATAGTGCTGTACTGGCTAGAAGCAACCTGGCAATATACTAGATATTAAATAGAAAAAAGACAAAATAAGGTAAATAGGTTAAACAGTACATAGCATATATGAAAAATAAAAGCTAGAGCTGCACACTTCTAGTTAAGAATCGTTCAGAGTTCGGTTTCTTCCAGTCATTTAAGAATAAAGATCATGTTTATCAACCATTCCTCAATATCAGAATACTTTGTTTACATAGATGGAACTTATTTTTCTTATCTATGCTAATGGCCCATGTATTGGTCCATTTCTAATCTTTCTTATTTCCTTATTCTTCAGTGTGCAGATCTAGTAATGGTCCTAAAAATTCTGAGCACTTTTATCCAAACCGATCGGTCGGCCTATGATTGTCGATCGCAGATTTTGCCTGGTCCGATCGTCCTCAAATCTCATCAGGCCAAGCTTTTCGAGTTGAAAGTTGCAACTGTGATGTACATAGCAGCTATATTGGATACGTTCGAACTGTTAAGTTTTCAGAATTTATCATCAATATGGATTCAGGAATCATAAATCATAAATCATGATCATATCCTTCTGAACATGATATTCCTCTTCAACAACTTCAGATGGGAAGTGCCTCGAATTTGAATTCTGAAAAGCTGCAATCAGTACGTGTGTCTTTGAGTCAAGTTCAATTAAAAAAAAGGTCTGATGCCAATTGGAAAACAAGGGTCGATCTACAGAAAAAAAGTATGTTAATTGTTCTGGTTCTGATGTTTACCATCTTTAACTTACTACGTGGCAAGTGCAGCAAACCTTTGACTGAGATCCAACTTACTGGAGAAGCCGCCCCTCCTTAAGATAATAAACTCATGGCTAATTATCCAGATTCACAACATAAAGTAAATACAGACTAAAGTAACCCAAAAATCACCCCGTTGTTAATAATGTATGGCAGCTATTGTGTTCACCTCATTGATTAATCTGAAATATGCCCCGAAGGTTCATAGCCGTGTAATATTTATAGAAATCAAGATTACCAAAGCGGCTTTCACTGAAGCTTTGATCCATGGTACCTGTCTCCCATTTTTCTCGTTTTGTAAAAAAAATTGAGTCATGGACTCGTGTCGTTTCCCAAGCTTCACAATCTTTGAAGGAACGATGAAGAGATCTTTTATCCGATAACATTAAAGAATCTCATCTCATGTTCAGCACATACATCAATCTAGGATTTACATCTTCCAAGCTCGAAGGGTTATCTTACTGTTAAGACCCGGTTCTCTTGAGATATTCGATCCTATCTCTATTCCAAATAATTGAATATATCACTAAAACAATGATGTTAAATGCAAATTAAAGTCTTCTGGAACCTTTTAGGAATACCAGAAGGGCTTCTAGAATATTTGATATCTTCAATCTGAATGCGTGATCAAAGATCCTTTTTTCAGACCTAATGCAAGTTCATGCGCTTTCATGTAGAAGAAACTTGTGAAAAAAAAAACGGCAGGTTGAAAAAAAAAAAATTCCTCAAAAATGCAGCCAACATACTCGGTGCCTCGAGCTCAATAACACGAAGTTCATAGTGTAATAACGTGGAAACTGCTAAGTAAATGAGCGAACTATATGATTGACTATATAATTGCGTCATCTGCGCTTCTTCCAGCACAATTGCAGCTTTTTTCGGCATTTAAACGGTTCTCAATTGCTGCTTTAGATAACTTCCTTGGTCACGCCAGCCAGTCATTTCACAAGAGTAAATAATCATAAACGATAAATAGTGTCATTTAAAAAAAAAAATTTTTCGCTTGATCATCAAACATCTCTAACCACAAGTGATATAAATAAAATGCAAAGTTCGATATGATCTCAAGTAATGGTTTAGTAGATTCCTCAATTGCTCCTGCCAATAAGAACAACTTCCAAAATACTCCAAAATAAGGCATCACCACCATACCTCAATATGAGTTGTGATATTATAGAAAAGGAATCAGAATCACAGGATGGAGAGAATACTGCATTGAACCCCGATGAAGCACAAACACCAAACACAGGCAGCTCTGATTTAGATAGTGATCCTTTAAAAAAGCTAGAACAGATGTGCAAACTACCAATCTCTTTAGCATTCAAGAAGACTTGTTACAAATGTGGTAATTTGGGCCATCAAGCTGATGATTGTGTACATGAGCAGAGGTTGTGCTACAATTGTAAAAAACCGGGGCATGAATCCTCCACTTGCACAGAAGGTAAGAAGACAGAATTAAAGCAGTGCTATTTCTGCAAAGAAGTTGGTCACATTCAGGCTGAGTGTACCAAATATAAAATCATCAAAAACGCCAAACAAGATGGTAAACAAGATGGTAAACAAGATGGTAAACAAGATGGCAAACAAGATGGCAAACAAGAGCAGGGCAATAGAAAATTCACAAATAGAGACACAAAGTATTTCAATCCCAACATGGATTATCCAGAATATGACCCATATGATTCCACCGATAGTTACGAAACACAATTATATCCTCAACAGATGATCCACTATGGCCCCCAATTAACCTATCAAGCCATGCCTGTCCCATATCATCTGCAACCTCAAATGCTGTCCCAGTATCAGAACGGGTTTTTTCCAATGGGTTATCAGCAGATTCCAATGCAGCCTTATCTACCTTCACAGTCTCCAACTGCTATTCGCTCCCATTCCTACGATTTAGACAACTCTTATAGCCAACACTATGCCATCGAGCTCATGAGAATGCGTTCTCGTTCCTATGATGATAATGTCGGCGCCCAATGGAGGCGGAAGTTTCGGTGCTACACGTGTGGAGACCAAGGGCACGATAGCAAGCACTGCTACCTGAGGAAAAAAAGGTCATAATGAGCTGGCGGACTGGTTCCACAGCTCTGTTCAGGGCTTCTCCTGGATTCTCCTGGCCATCTTTTATTAGAACAATAATACTGGTGCTTCAATACACAGTTATAGATTCGTTTGGCGGCTAAATCTGGACAGTATATAAAGCAGCAGTTCTCTCTATAAATTATCGTTTCTCTTATATATTCTCAGCGGCAAGTAAGAAACATGACAATCGAAGATAGCACACCCTCCATCATCCCAGTAGATGAGCTCCAAGGCCAGGGTGTCAACGCCAGCGATATCCAAAAGCTAAAGTCTGTTGGAATCTGCAGCGTTTCGGTAAGTTTCTGCAAACTATAATGAACAAACAGATCGTTGGCTAACTACGCAGCGCAGACAGTCCTATCGACAACTAGAAGGAACCTTTGCAAGATCAGGGGTTTGAGTGAGGTCAAGGTTGAGAAGATCAAAGATGCTGCTGGAAAACTAATGGTTCGTATAGTTAAGGATTCAAGCTGATCATTTGCATGTCACTAACGATATATTTCGCAGTCAGTAGGATTCGTGTCTGGGACCACGCAAGCAGAGACCAGAAGTCGCGTCATTGGCCTGTCAACTGGATCTAAGGGACTAGATAGTATTTTAGGAGGAGGGATAATGACTATGAGCATTACAGAAGTTTTTGGGGAGTTCAGATGTGGTAAAACACAGATGGCACATACGCTATGTGTCACCGCACAGCTCCCAAAAGTGAGTTCAGGTGATGAGTTTTTCTGGTGATAGGAGTGATACTAATAACAACAGTCACTTGGCGGTGGAGAAGGAAAGGCTGCATATATCGATACTGAGGGTACTTTTCGTCCCGATAGGTATGTTAAGGTCCTTTATGGTTTTTGTTTTGGAAAAGTTACTAATGTTGGTATCTAGAATCAAGTCAATTGCTGAAAAGCACGGTGTCGATCCAGACACTTGCCTTGAAAATGTTACATACGCTAGAGCATTGAATAGCGAGCATCAAATGGAACTATTAGAGCAACTGGGAGAAGAGCTAGCAACTGGCCAATATAAATTATTGGTCATTGATTCTATTATGGCTAATTTCAGAGTTGATGTATGACTTTATACCTTTGGAATGGTAAGGGACAACGAAGGACTGCCTACTAACTGTCTCTTTTCAGTATTCAGGAAGAGGTGAATTGAATGAACGTCAGCAAAAACTAAATCAACACCTAGCTAAGCTCAATAGAATTGCAGAAGACTTTAACGTTGCAGTGTTCATGACCAATCAAGTTCAATCAGACCCTGGTGCATCTGCTTTGTTCGCTGCAGCTGATGGCAGAAAACCGTAAGTTTGATTCTTTAAAACCTAGGAGTCAAGCGCCAATTACTAACAGTTAAAAAAAAAGCGTTGGAGGGCATATCCTTGCTCATGCAAGTGCAACAAGAATCTTATTAAGGTAAGTTTGAAAGAATTGTATCTTGAATCATTTATTAACACTCCGTAAAGAAAAGGCAGAGGTGAAGAAAGGGTTGCCAAGATAATGGACTCTCCAGACATGCCAGAAGCTGAATGTATCTATACAATAGGGGAAGGGGGAATCAAGGATGCTGATGGATGATCTGTTCAACTACGGCTAGATACAGCTATCTAAAACTATTCATTTTCATTTTTATCATCATCTTATGTAGATCAGTATCCAAATCTTTCCGGCATAACAACAGGGGCAACAAGAGACCAGCCATATATCAAATAACAGATCCATGCACTAACAATCTTAACCCAAGAATAGAAGTATGTTCTACCAACTGGCACAAAGTCACCAATATCATTCTGCTGGACATTCATAGTCAATAAGACAGCAACCCATTGTGTGGCAAGGAAGAAGATGATATGAAATAAAGCATAATTATACTTGGTTGTAACCCGCTCTTCATCTTCATCATCCTCATCATCATAAAGCCAGCTTTGATCTGTTAGTGCACTTTCTGGTAATGTTCCTACAGCAACAGCCTCTCTGATAGCCTGCAATCTCATTTCGTTTCTGGCGGATGGTTGAGAAGAGATAACTGTCTGCTCACTAGTTGATATTGGGTCTTCGTAGTCGATTGCTATTGAACCACCTCCATGGGTACCACCATTAAATGCTGAATTTGCCGCAGCTCTCGTAGTGGTATAAGCAATGGCAACAAAGGTGAAGATCGCACCGAGGACAATGCTTGCTGTTCTAGTTCCTCTTGATCGAACTAATGGATTGCATAATTTATCATCTGGTTCTGAAGCAACAGCTGATAGTGTCAAGTAAGTACAATACACTGAAACAACTGCAGATTGGGCAAGACCACAATTTGGATTATACTCTTGAATGGTTGGATTAACAGAAGCAACTGTGACCAGAAGGGATAGAATGACATTAATTATACCAGCAGCATGATTCATTGAGCATCCATCATGGCAGAAAAATACAAATGTCAAAACACTCATGACAATTGAGCCAATGTACATCACGCTTGTCCCTCCAATAAGGAAACCTTTCCACACAGATGAATATTCATCTTCCTCTTCAACATGTTCAATACACGTTTCAGCCCACTCATGGGCAAAATCCACCAACAGAATCAATCCAATAAACAAAAACAAAGCACTGCTAAAGACCGACACATAAGTGGACCAGACAATATAAAACTTGTCAGGAATGAAAAACGACACTATTATAAGCAGTAACCAAAGCATTATCTTTGGTGGCCAGAAGTTATTTTGGATTTTGGATCTTGGGTTGGCAGTTGAATGAACGCCAACAAGCAAAGAGGCCAGTATTAGATGCAGCACCCCTAGTGCAAAGTTCAACTTATGAATAGCGAAAAACCCACACTCTATACCGGTACACTGGCCCTTGTATAGCCTCTCAAGCTTGCTGTATGCGGTCTCTGACATCATTATCCAGGACACGATAGCGTTTATCAGAAACAAAAAGGCGTAGCTCAACCTTGTGGAGAAACTGGAACCTATAGACTTGACTGACTTAGAGCACAGTGAAAAGCAAAGGGATCCGCAGCAGCTGGCGGCCCATGTCCCTGCCATCTGTATAGGAAGAGATACAACAGCACCCATTGTCAACACGCTTTAACAGTATTAATCAGTAAACAGTGAAGCCTGTTAAGTATAGAGTTAAGTATAACATACGTAGTTCTCAGCGACTATTTGACATTACGGTTCGGGCACGCAGCTATAACTTCTTCTTCTTTTCACTTTTTGGTTAATGAGTTTAGTGAGTGGAAAGCCAGTCTACAGCTTGATTCACTGGCATTGGCATGTCATACCAGCAAGTGATACTTAGTCTGGGTGCCAGGTTCTTGAGTGCAGGTTTCGCCGGCAATCCTGCTCCTACAGTTGTGCGAAGAACAAACAGATATGACCTGTCTGGAATCGTTAATCATAGTAAAGACGCACTATGCCCCTACACGGATCAGATGTTGTGGGATTACTCCTCTACATACTGTGATTTGACTCAGCTCGAGTTTGTTTTAGAGAAGATCATCTATGACATACTCACCCAACAACTGCTGGTAGACCCAAAACGTTGCAAACTCACATTCATCGAGCCTCTATTCCTACCTGTGCCATATAAGGACATCATTACTAGAGTCTGCCTATTCCATCTACACTGTGTCTCATTAAGGTTTGTACCCAGGGCCGTTATGACCTGTATTGGATCAGGGTCGCGCTGTGGTCTTGTGGTAGATTTGGGCTGGACTCAAAGCACTGTTACCCCAGTTTACGATCTAAGGATACTCTACCGAGATGCAAGATCTTCCATCCGGTCAGGAAGCTTGATACATGAAGAGGTTTATCTATCATTCAAGAAACAGGGAAATATCCCGTTGCATTTTGAATTCATCGAAAGATTCATAATGGAAACATGTTACTGCCGTACAAAAAGAGTTGTTGAAGGTGACGACGAACGAGTGTTTTCGTTCGATGGCATTGAGATACCCAACAGGTTCAGATATGAAGCAATTGAAAAGTGCTTATTTGGTGAGCTGTTGGAAATTGACGATGATAATCGCACAGTGGTAAATCTGCTTGACACAATCATTGATAAGCTACCATTAGATTTACGTGGCGAACTTCCCTCCCGGATTCTTTTCACAGGTGTCTATTCAGAGATACCAGGTGTCAAGGCAGCTGTATTAGACTATCTATCCGATAGCAGGTATCCCATCAAGGCCCTGCTCACACTTGGCTCCTGGAAAGGTGCGAGTCTATATCTTTCAACGGCAACGACCGGCTCGCATGCGAAAAACAGACCAGCAGAAATTCACAGAGACAAATATCTCAATGGAGACGAGCTGATGGTTGACTGGACAGACTCACTCTATCAGATGTGAAGGGACAACAGCGATGCTAGGTGCTATGTGTGCGTAGTTGTACGCAGCTAGGTTACGAACCACTGATCTTTCGCGTATTCCAGAAGTTTCGAAAGTACAAAGCACAGACAAACTGTCAACTGCAACACTACAAACTACAACACACAAACAACCCAGCACACCTTGAAAATGGCCATTGATTACTCCAAATGGGATAAGCTTGAGCTATCAGACGACTCTGACATAGAAGTTCATCCAAACGTTGACAAGCAGTCATTCATCCGCTGGAAACAGCAGGATATTCACCAAAAGAGAGCTCAAAGAAATCAAGATATCTTAAACTTGGAAACACAGATTCCAATGTATGAGGAGCTCAACACCAGAGTCGATCAGCTACTCAAAGTATCCGATGATGAGAAGCTGGGCAACTTTGAATATGTCCAGAACTACTTGAAGGATAATTTTGATACCAAATCAAAACCTCAAAATGTTGAGCCTGATGCACCAACTCATAATGAAATGATTGAAGATTTATTTATCCAGTTGAAGCAAAACCTGGAAAAGGCCAACAAAGATCCAAATGACGGTCACAATCTAAGACAGGAAGTCTTGGAACACCGAAAGAAAATTGATGAAGTTTTGTTCAATCATAAAGAGAAACTTAAAGAATTATATAAAGAACGTGAGTTGAACATTTCATCTGATGATATGCATACTGGTTGGGATCGCTCATTTTTGAACAAAGATGGGTCCAAACCTGCACATACTTCAACCGTGTCAGATGCTTCGGCATCTGCTGTATCTGCTAAATCAACACCATTGCCACCAAAGACTGGCACCAGTGGTGCCACTTCTACTGCTACTTCAGCTAAATCAACAGCTGCTACTACATCAACTGGAAACAACGAATTATCTGCCGCACAAGCTCATGAAAGTTCCGAAGAGGCGAACCTCGAAGATGTTCACCCAGATGCATTAGAATATTCCCATCTAAGCACCACTGATATCGTTAAGATCAAGGCATTTTTGAAATCACACACACATATAATAAACCCTCAACAGAAGGACTCTTTGTTAATGAAAGCGTTTGATTCTCAACTGGAGGGTAATGTTCCACGTACCAAGCAAATCATCTTTTTGTCAACCTTGCTGCAGTACATTTACGACATTATTGAGTTCAAACGTGCAAGACATCCACAGGAAATCCAAATCATTGTTGAGCAATTGTTGGGTAAGATGTTCACTGGAGCTAAGAACCCTGCGCTAGATGCCTTTGAAGGTGAAGTGGGTAGAACTTATCAGCACATCAAAGAACGTTGTGAGGTCATATCGCGAGAATCAGTGGAAGAAGGTGAAGGAGTAGAGGAGATCCAGTTGAAAAGCTTGGACGATAGCGTTGAGTTGGTTGTTAATTTACCTAATGAAAATTCGTCTGATCCTAAAGAAGTTGAAAGATATCAAATTTTCAAGACATTACCAGAGTCAATGCAAGCAGCTTTGAAAACTGGTCAATTGGATGAAGTTAATAAGGTTTTCCATGGTATTCCAATCGATGAAGCTGAGAATATCTTGGAAATTTTTGACCAATGTGAAGTTATCGGGGTCCAAGCCCTCATTGATAATGAGGCGGATTGGAAAGAGATTAAAAATGAATATGAATCTCAATTTGGTGATGAGAATGCTCCTGACCCAAGTAAATACCATAATGTGGAAGCTCCAAAAATCGAAGAATTGGATATCAAGGAGGAGAGATTTGAAACTGGTGATATTGTTGATTAATTCTGTCTATCGCGAAATATTATTCTGCTTGTAATAAATTCTTGGAAACCATAGAACAGTAGTAGGACTTCTAAATTATATACATACAGAAGGCAATTCAATAATTACTTTTCTTTATATATTATATATAGTGTAGTGAACAGGAAAACGTTAGCACTTCAGAAGAAACACCAGTCAGAACAAAAAAACTTAATTAAAAAAAAAAAAAATCAATAGCAAAAATAATGGTAACACAAAAGAGAACTGAAAATCATGAACTCACAAAATAATGAGTGAAACTAAAAAAAAAAGAAATAATCATCTGCATCAAGCAAGTGAAAAAGAAGGGAAAGAACGTCTGCTCCATGAGTCAATATCCCAGTTGATTAACCCACGATCACATCCGATCACAATATGAGATCCAAAATTATCTTCGTACCAGTCAACTCCACTAATTTCATTATCTGCATAATCAAACTCTGATCCACGTAACGTTGAGTCACTATCTCTGTGCTGTGGGTTAGAGAAAGTGTTTGAATGTTCTGATGATGATCCAGAAGATGACGTCGAAGTATCGTCAATTGCAGACTCCTCGTTTAAAGCTGACAGAACGTTGAAATTGTTTAAACTTCTTGAATTAAAGTTGTTTCTAGCACGGAAACTACCATCGCGTGAAGAATTTGGATTGAAAGTGCCCTCATAATCTAAAACATCGTTGTAATTCAAAATCTTTGGAGAAAAGACACATGAGTTAGAAGGATCAAATGAGGAATTGTAATCGTTCAAATTACTCAAAGACGCACTGCTGGTTGTTAAAGATCTTGATGGTAGTGAATTCATTGGTAGCATTATGATCTGGTGATTGTTGAAGTCCCTAGTATCAATGACATGAACTCTTCCAACATGCTCACTAATCACTAACAAATCATCGGTTCCACGTGAGTACTTGATACATCTGAAGGCACCGTTTGCTGTGTTTTTCCTGGTGGAGTAAATCTTACTCATTGGACCCTTTGAGTAGTTTCTCATATCATAAATCAAACAAGTACCATCTTGGAAACATGTCGCAAAATGTAAACCTGAGCTATCAAATGAAGTTGAAAACCCAGAATCACAATTCGTTTCAATAGTATTATGGTTTCTTAACCTGGTGCCTTCTTGTTCAGGGTGTAAAAGATAGATATTTGAACAATCTCCAACAGCCACCAAATTTTTATGATCGTCAGATAGAACTGAATGGTTTAATGGAAAATCCAAATCAACTGAATCCAACGTCGTAATGCTTGAGTTGCTTATATCTGTATTGTACAAAGACATGTCATTATTGCAGACATATGAGTTGTACTGGTTATTGGCAATCTTATTCATGGAAACACTGTTGTTGATGTATGAACCTAGTCGTATTGTGGAACCCGTTTGGGTCTCTCTGTTGAAGATCGAAAACAAACCCCTCCAGTTTGATCCATTCCTTATGTTTCCACCTTGCGTGGACCCGCCAAATGTGCTGGCTATATTGGAGCTGCTTGAAGTACTATTCACCGAGCCAACAACACCCCCGCTTACAATATTGCCATCAGCCTCACTGAAGCAACGCGGATGGAAATCCAGTTTGCACACGGTGGAAACTTTGTCGGTATTCCTGTCGGTGGCTCTGATGGTATCATCGTACGTGTATAATATCTCATCTCTGTTTTTCGAAGATGGTTGAATCAAATCACGAAGTTGCCAGTGACTAAAATCACCTGTTAATATCAAAACTGATAAAGAAAAAAAAAAGCTTTCGCAAGAAGTGTATACTCACTTGACGGTTATCTTTGCCGAAAGAAAGTGGTATCTTGAGAGAAGACTTGGTTGTTCCCGGCGTAGTGACTTCTGCCTACTTAGTGTTCTGATTATCAATGTTAGTTCATGTTGATTGATATTGCACCTCATCTCACCATCCTAGAACGGATCTTATCTCAAGGGTTTCGGGGTGTCACGGGGTTCCTGAGTGTCATGGAAGCACATACTGTGTGTTATGCGAGCTATCTATAGTCATTATTGATGGTCACAAAGCTCTATTCTATCTTGGTTTAATCCGGGGAAAAAGATTGCTAAACGATTATAAAGTCATCTTTCTGCACTTTTATATAAATAAGTGTCACAAAAGAATCTCCAATCTCCACTTACGATGACGTAACGGACAATCACGGAATATTTATTGCTGCTCTTTCAGTCATTCTTTCACGTGATTTTGCAAGACAATAGTTCCAACACACATTTACCGGATAACACAGATGCTGTGCAATTTGCTACATGCTGGCTGTTGCTTTCACTCACCGCCATCTCTATCATCTCATGTTTTCTGATGTGTCAAACGGGGTCAAAGTGGGCTCTTTATCTGTGCAGTAACACCCGGACACCACGTCAGGGTCATCAATATTCAACAGTCTGAACTTTAAATCACTTCTAGAAGCGCAATTTGCGTAAGATCAACTCGCAAACCGTCATTAAATGTACAGTATTCGCACTCAAGTCGATCTATCTTCTTTCAAATGTTGTATTTGAGTTCACAGCTGGGCTGTTTCTTTTTTTCACATCTCGTATGTTAGTTTAGCCTATTCGTTGTTGTTGATCTTCAAATCTTACGTAGAGTGTCTTTGCCAATGGCAAAATTTGGAGGTCAGGCTGACTTAAAGATCACTTGTTTTCTTTTTTATGTCATATATTAAATGTTACGTGCTGTTTAACCTATATAACTGCTGCCTTGTTCTTGGTTGTTTATTAAATCGTTCGTAGAGTGTCTTTGTTATTATGTTATGTACTGTTTCCCTGGCGGTGGGCTGGTTGTGTCCGAACCAGGTTGATTACGTCAGACACATCCCCGCCTTTTTACAGGAAAAATTGGTCCCTTGGCCTAGTTGGTTAAGGCGTGGTGCTAATAACGCCAAGATCAGCAGTTCGATCCTGCTAGGGACCATATGTCTTTTTTTTTTAAGATGATGGCTGTATGCTGCTGCTGCTGTTTTTCTTTTTACTACTAGTCAAGAAGGTATCATCGGTCGTTAATGAATGCGAATGTAAAAGATTTCTAACTATAAATTGAAGGTAATACCTATAATTGCTTACTCTTGTTGACGATCTCGTTATATAACATCGATTTCAATTCAGGAATGCTCAGTTGATCTTTGACTCTATCAAACTCGAAGAAGTCTTCTGGAATTGGCTCTGCAACTGGTTCATCATTGGCATCGTGGTAACTAGCAAGATAAGGATGTTCTAGTGCTTCCACTGCAGTTATTCGTTGTCTGGGGTCAAAGGTTAACATTTTATTCAATAAGTCAAGAGCTAAAGGATTTGCGTATGGAAATATCTTCTTGAATGGGACGTTTCTGTAAAATGGTAATGATCTGATATATTCTCTTGCTCTTCTTGATTTAATGATCTGGTAATCCTCTCCAATTGGGGAACCTAGTACTTGAAATATCAATATCAACTGATGTCTGTAATCCTTCCCTGGAAATAAAGGTTGGCCTAACAACAATTCAGCCAATATACACCCAACAGACCAGATATCAATTGCAGTGGTGTATTTGGAAGCTGTTAGCATAATTTCGGGTGCTCTGTACCATCTAGTAGCAACATATTCAGTCATCATGCTAACCTTTGTTTCTGGAGATGATGTACTTTGGCCTAGCTTTTGGTCATCAATTCTTGCTAAACCAAAATCACAAATCTTCAAGTCACAGTTAGCGTTCAGAAGTAGATTAGATGGTTTCAAGTCTCTATGAATAACATTAGCACTGTGCAGTGCCTTCAGTCCACGAAGAATCTGATAGACAAAATATTGAGCATGGTCATCCGTTAGATTCTGTGATGAGATCGCTCTATGCAAATCAGTCTGCATTAGCTCCTGAATAATGTAAACTTCCTTGAATTCATCGTAGTTTTTCGGTTTTTGGATATCAAAGATGGATATAATGTTTTCATGCTTAAAATGCTTTAACAGTTTGATTTCTCTGAGAGTTCTGACACAAAAAAGAGATCTTTCAAACGGCTGGATTTTTTTGATAGCAACTTGAGTTCCTGTAGGCTTATGTAAAGCTAGACATACTATTCCGTATGCACCTTCTCCTAATAATTGCTGCACCTGGAAAGAAGTGGAAATATTGAATGTAATTTTCTTTTCGCCCATGATGATTAGCGTTGAGTGGATGATATTGGTGCTGGCACGCTAAAGAGAATCGAAGACACTACTGTGAGATATCATTTGTAGAGAAGTGTTAGGATTCTTTTTCCTTAAATAACTTGTTAGAAGGATAGAGCCATATGCAGGTGAATTATATGAAACACTTCAGATCAAAAACAACAAGGAATGTGGGATTAGCCTCAAAACTAATGCATGTAATTAACTAAAGTGGAACGTTACGGCCACACTCTTGTTTCAGATTTGTTTCCTGAAAGTTGACACTTGATACAACACTCATAAAAAAGAGACGTAGATCCAAAATTAATAACTATATCAAAAGCTCTGAAACATTTGCATAAGCTGCCCTGGAGATACGAGGTACCAAGCGACAGCTCCCGCTAAGATCAAGTCAGTTTTTGCTGCGATGAGGTTCTGCTTCCTGTACGTAACCTCTGGGGACTCGATTAGGATATTTTCGCGGTAATAATTTTCTTTATAGGTAGGTGATGAGCTCGGAAATTTTTCACTGTAGCCACAAAGGAACTAGGAACCGTTGGTAGAAGGCTGTGGTCAATGAGTATCTCGAATCCAGCAGGATTCAGTCTATGGAGAGTACGGAGTCGGCAGATATGTCTGAAACCGCAAGTGCGAACCTTGGTGATATTGCCCTCTAAGAGTCGACATACAAGCCCTCGGAGACAAAGAACAAAGCCAAAACGAAATGCATATGAGGAATTGAAACTCAACTCTGCTGAAAAAGAGTTGACGAGGAAGATCAGTGAGATTCAACAACTCGCAAGAAAGCTAAAGCTTGATATAAAAAAGAAAGACGAGGAGAAAGTAAAAGCTGAGGTCAAAGACCTTGAGAAACCGATTGAAGATGAAGATGTTGATATTCTTTATACCGAATTAGCACAAGAAGATTTGATAACAAAAGATAGATTACTACCTACGGGTGAAAAGGGTGTAACATTATTTGATACTCCAGCTCGGGGTATTTCACTGTCGCCATTGTTGTTAGAAAGAATTGGTGAGTCTGTGAAGAATATTGTCTCCAATGAAAACCAAAACTGGGCTCTAGTGATACACGATCTAAATGAAAGCCGTGCTGGGTTTTCTAATCTGGCGCCTTCCGAGGTATCTGAGTTTTTGCAACAAATCCCACTAGGTCAACTGCAGCTGGAAAACATCAATGAGATCAAAGAAATGCTAGCCAATGCAGACATAACCTATAATGAATCAATTTACGACTTTTTAATGAAACATCTAGCAGAGAACAACGAACCAGTTCAAGTCCAGGCCCTTTTTGATGAAATTTTATCGAAGGGTATCACTGCTAACAAATATATGTTTGGTCATTTGATCAAGGCATATACAAAATCCAAAAACATTGATAGAATCAATTTAACATTGAATAAGATGTACTCTGAAGGTTTGGAACCTAGTGTGAAAGTATATACTAATGTTCTGAAACTATGCGTTGATCTCAGTGACTTCAAACAAGCTGATGAGATTTTCCAGATGATGAAGTTCCGTTCTGCAGAGTCAAAGCCAGATATCGAAGCCTATAATACTATGATTGAGCTAGCCGATAGAAGAAAAGATATATACAGAGCTAACGATCTTTACCTTGAACTGTTAAATGAAGGTCTGAAACCAACGGTGTTCACGTATAATTGTCTGGCCAAAATATGCTCCAAGAGTGAGAAGGATCTCTTGAAAGGTTGGCAATACATAATAGAGATCAACGAACAAAGGCTAGAACCAAACGTCTACACATTTTCAGTGATGTTGAGATTGGCAGCGAAAGATGGTGATTTAGAGCTAGCAAGAGCTATGTACCTGAAGATCTTCGAAATGCAATCAAATACAACTCAGTACGCCATGAATGAATCTGCAGTTTTACTTTTCATGGCATACAGAGATTTCAAATTTGATAGAACACCGCAACTATTGCACTTCAAAGAAGGTGCGCTAATAAGAAGAAACACAATCGCATTGGTTGATTTCCTAGGTTTGCACCAAAATATTGTTGACGACCCACTGTTATCTAAGCAGAGAGAAAATTACCCACCTTTTCTACCGGTTAGAACTTTGACAAACTCACAGCAGGTAATTGCCGAGTCTAATGCTGTTTGGGTGCATTATCTTTTAAACAACCCGCATAATATAGTGACGGCAAACATCGTGACATATCTGAAAATAGCGGTTGAGCATGGTGATAAAGCAGAATTCATTAGACGCTATGAAACGTTCACTTATCCAAGCAGTGAAATCAATAAGAATAAAGTCATCATTGACACTGAGATAGAATTAGAGAGTGCAGATGTTAAACCAGAGGAAGCGACAAACCCACCAGCCTTACAATTTATTGCCAATACAAACCTCAAAATGGAAAGAAATTCAGAAATCTACACAGCGCTTTTGATAGCGGGTAGAAGATTCAAAGACATTGAACTTTGTGAAAAAGCATGGCTCGAAAGAGGAGAATACAGAAAGACGATCAAATATCAGAAATTACCAGAATCTGTGAGAACTAAACTTGATCACAAATTCGCTTATGAGATGGTTTTGGCACTGTTACAATTAAACTTAGTGTACGATGCTGTCCACGTTGTGAAATCATCTCAAAAACAGTTCAAATGGGACTTCTATGCCTTGAAGCCGTTGTACCAAAGGTTGATCGAGTTAGGTGATGATACAAGCGCTAAAGATATCAGTATGATTTGCAACAGAGCACTGCTAAAGTAAAGTGACCAATAGGGGAGTATAGAAGATGATAGCATCCGTAGTATGGCACTGAATCCATTATATATACAGATAGAAGGTGCCGCCCTATCCCAGTATACTTGTACATATACAAACAGCATAGAGAGCACTCGTAGTTATTCAATCTACATTATCGAAGAAGTACAATTTAGAACTGAACAGCAAAGCATATTCTCAGTTTCAACAGGTGAGTGAACATAAAAACCTGAAGAGAAGACAATTCAATCCGATATCAAAGCCATTCCCAATCTACCCGACTAATATTCATTCTAAAGAATCACGTCTAATAAAGAGAATTTTGTCGGTTTGTATTTCGTATTTCATAAATGAAACGTTATGTGATCAAAAAAAAAGATCCGAGGGTGTAAGCCGACGGCCAAGCGCGATTCAAAGTGGGATGATAGCACATTGCATTCTTAGACTATAGAAAGTAGTATCGATGTTGCAGCTACGCTGAATATATAGGAGCCCCTTAGTTACGTCATGTGCGAAGTAATTGGGGTTTCAACAGATTTAAAGGCACTTTAACCATGTAGGAGTTTCTTATTTATAGGCATAAGTGCACACTGTACGAATCCGACATTAACGACAAGCTATCGTAGCACTTAATCCAATGAAGTATATGATCAAGCTCTAAGAATCAGCTCAAACCGGTGCATATGTTCCAGTGATTTTAGGGAAATGGAAGACACTTCGAGTCAGCTGGAACCTTAATCCTGGTCTCACAATTCGACCGCATGTCACAATCACAAAATCCATGGACTGTTCTGTAACGGCCGAATGACCTCAGACAATGGTTTGGCTACCATCAGTAGATAAAACATTCAGACCACACTACATCGTGAGACAGCAATGGCACAAGCTGAATGTGTCAAGTTCCTCGTTCTAGAAGGGCACATCTGCTGGCTGTGCATGTCTCGTCATCTTCAGCTGTGAATTGCTGTCAAAAAAAGTCAAAAAGAAGCCAAAAAAAGTCAAAAACAGGCCGGAAATGGCGAGAGAAAGGAACAGTGCATTGCTACCTGCAGTCCAGCTGGTCCTTGTGAATACTATAAGGACACTGTAGGTAACGTGAGTCTTATGGTTGGCACAGCAGCAGGCTGGTATATACTCCTATCCCACACGAACAATGGCAAAAGCTGTCTTAGCAGCGTTTTTGCGGCTGTATGAAAAGACTCTCGGGTTCCTCCGGTAGGGCCACGCCTCCTCTTTGGCCAGAGATGCTCCCTTTGCAACCCAACCAAATGGCCATCGAAAACAACTTTCTGCAATCGCACTCACCAACACCAGACTCCTCCAACTGCCCATGGCCAAGAAGTGAACCCATCTTGCTGACCTGCCCTCCTTTCCATTCCCACTCACGGTCGCTTTATCCCACCCTTCGTTTCCATCCCTTTGAACTCTTCTTTATCTAAAAATAGCTACGTTGCAGCCCAACTATCAATTGCTCTGTTTACATCCCATATCACCACCCTAACCTCTGGAAGCTGACGCGGAGTATGAGTTGTTATAACCAGCAGAATGAAGTGACAAACGATGTCTACCAGTTCTCTAACAGATCCAACTCCCTTTCAAGTTTCAACTCATTTAATTCAACACAGAGTACTCACAGAGCCATAGCTCCAAGAGGCTCTTCAACTAATGACCTGATGGCCCTAGACTCGAAGTTCACGAAACCTCTTCGAAGTAATCGACTGCCAAAGACCCTCTCACATCAATCTCTGGCAATACCCCCTACCAGATTATCACATTCAGCTAGTGCCCCATCCATCCCAAGGCTTCGCAGTTTGCAATCCCCAAATACTCAAAATCCACTATCATTTACCGCAAGTAATAGGCCTTTTATCCACCCTAAAAGGCATTCAGAACCAGATAATCATCATTCTAAAGGTCAATTTCAGCAGCCACTTACCGTCAATCAACAATCCCATCACAAACGTCGCCAGCATCATAGACCGCTACATGATGCACCTTTTACTTTCCCTAATGGAGAGGTTTACATACCTAGGAGTAAACAACGAGGATCCAGTGTCGATATTAGAGCTTCAGCTACTTCACTGCAAAATTTAAACCCTGTATCTGTTCCTTCTAATGATCGGAAATTTCAACACAAACCCATTCACAACGATCCATCCCAACCGATGGCTAACAGTTTGAGTCAACAGGTGATTCCTCAGTATTTGACTGTTCCTGCGACAAATAGACACGTTCAACAAAACCACCAATATACTGGATCCACAACTTCTGATTCAACATCTCCTAGCCCTTCCAGAAATTCTAGATCTGACAGTTTGAACGAAAGTACACCATCATCTTCTATTGATGACTTAAGTATCAAGGCAAACCTCATGAAAGATTCTGGAAACGCGACAAGAGATGAATCCACTGTCTTGAATAATAATACTAGTAATAATATTGCTACAATTTCACCAACCAATACCATACCGATTGTTCCGAGTTTGGATAAAATTGAAGAGATCACTCCAATTGAACCGGCAGCAATGATTGCTGATACAGGAAAGGCATCAGCAAAAGATGAAGTACTGATAAGAGAAATTAATAGTTCCAAGAATAATGATGTTCCTGAACGGAGCAGCAGAAGGCCATTAAGTTCAACCAAAGAATTACCTCCAACAGTGAAAAAACCAAGCAAAAGAAAGTCGGTTCAGCAATCTCCGGTTCCAACTGTAACGAATCCAGTTTTATTAGTGGCTGACAAAAAACAAGTAAAGAGTAAACCCTCTATCTTGAAGAGAGTCTTTTCGAGCATATTTGGAAGGTCAAAGAAGAAACAAAATATACCAAAATCAACTGAAAGAACTTCCAAATCTGCATCACAGGTACCACCAACCCCAGTGACCAAAAATAATCAAGATGAATCCGAACCACTACGAAATGTTGTACCTTCAATTAAAGAAATGGTGAAGCCTGAACCAGTCAATGACCAAAGTTCCGATCAGTTTTCATTCTTTGATGAAGAGGAACAACTAAATGTTGAGAAAACCCAGAATGACTTCAACTCAAATGATGTTCTAAATTCAATGTTTGCTGGGTTCTCAGTAAATTCATCAGATACACAAAATGGATCAGAGACGGATAAAGTGATATCACCAGAAGCTGAGCATACTGAAGCTACTGTTAAGATAGATCATACAGACGCTGAAGGATCATATGATGAGGATGAGGTGATGTCTTTCGATGACATTGAAATGATTCAAAAGATTATCCAGTACGGCGAGACTTCATTCCCTGATCTAGCATCACCAGATCTTGGAGAAGCACAGAGAAAGAGAATCAGATCCAAGTCCATAGAGAGAAAGAAGTCCATACGTTCAATAAGTTCATCCAGATCTAAGGTTTCCAATGGTAGCAATGTCAATACTGCACCTGAAAATATCAGTGATGATGATCTAACCTCCAGAAGTGATCGAGTGCTAGAGATAGGAACTTCAGAAATGAAAGAACCTTGTTCTTCGGATTCCACACCTGCTTCATCAATCCTAAGAAAATCAAGCAGTGAGTTGATCTCCAACAAGAAAGTTGAGTTTACAAAGAAGATATTCATCAACCAGACGTATTCTCCAGTTGCCTATGATCGTCATTCCCAACCATTAACGAACCTTAAGATGAATCCTCAGTCAATCCATCAGATCAGATACGAGGTTAATGAATTCAAGAAATCTATGGAAGTTCATCAAGACAGTCAAGGAAACACTCATTTCTTCCCTTCATGACTCCACAATTTACTACACCCTTTATTTATTTTTTGTTGCTGATATCCAATAGCGGTTCAGTAAGATCTCGGTTTGATTCGGTTTATAGAAGATATTTTACGATAAATACTTTAAATATTAAATCATAGACCACAGAAGCTTGTACATTCTCTTTTTCCGTTTTAAAAAAACGCACGACTTCGAGTTGGAAATCACATAATACAACAAGACATAAAGACATGAGTTAGATAGGCCAGCAGAGCTGACTAGCGGTAGAAATCTGGCCTACTGACATTCAAACCGTATTCAGCCAAAGCACTACCCAAATCGTCCATTGTCAGCACAACCTTCTTTGAACTGTTACCCGAATTGGAAGTCGTTGTCTGTTGACCAGCAGCACCAGCAACCAATGCCCTTGCTCTCGTCTGTGGATTAGCAGAATTATACACAGTGGAAGAAGATCTTATTCTCGAATACTCGTAAGAATCCGTTGCTATGTCAGATATGAATTTTTGGGTAGCTAGCGCAAGTATTCTCTTTCTGTGGGGAATTAGTACATTTTCCTCGTTTAACCAAAACACAAAAAAACAGTTAGTTTACTTACATTCTAACATCATCACAGTCAAGGCCGTTCTTGGTCAGATAGTAATCTGTCACCGCATCAGGAATCTATTCAAAAAGAAACTTGTTAATATTCATCATGTTCTCAAAAACCTTTAGCCACACGAAAAAACTTTATTACTCACTATTGGAGAATAGTCCTCCATCATCTCCAAGATCTCATGCATGGTCTTATCCTTTCTGGTAAACTCTGGAAGTTCAGGAGCAACTACCCCAGGTACTCCTGCATTGCTATCGTCACCATCTTCCTCTTCGTCATTGTTTACATCATCTTGGATCTTGGTATCTACTTCACCGGTTCCCTCAGCACCGTCGTTGAAAATATCATCTTCATCTTCGATATCCACATCCATGACGCTATCTGGATTCGTCTCCTTTATCTCTTCACTCATAGTCAACTCGTTGTTATGTTGATTGATGCTGTCAAAGTGAGCTATAATCAAGCTGCTCTTCATACAAAGTGAACATTTACCTTGTTCGATTAGACAAAACTCGGTACGGACACTCACGCAGCACAGAAATTCGCGGAAATGGAGAGTTACAAGCAGATCTATAAAGCTATGCGTTCATTGAATTTAGATATCCCAGTCGTTTCTCGAGGCTGGGTTAGCTGTGATTGACAGATCAACAGTTTCGATTTTCAAGTCAGAGCACAATGGGCACCTTTTACAGAGCAAATCATCCACTTCTGCATCATTGATAAATCTGTCGTTCTTGTTATGCTTCTTCAGTAAGTATCGTTTCTGTAAGAACTCCAGTCTTTTTTTTGTTCCATAATCATTTGAGCCGAGTATCTCTTTGATGAGACAATCTGAGTGGAATGCGTGGTTACATGGGAAGATGAAAAACTTTCTTGTAGTGAGTAGGAATTCACAATGGGCACAACTTTCTCCATTCTTGATGATTTGCGATTTTTCCTTGTAGGTGTTCAAATCTTTAGTGATGTTATTGTTGATTTCAATGGATTGGTTCATCTCTAACGTGAGTGTGTTGATAAGAGTTCCGAAATTCTCTAAATCATCACATATTTCATCCTTAATGCTGTCAATCGTGGTGAAATCAGGCAATAATGGTAACAAGTCCTTGATCGTTAGGAGTTCACATTTTTCTAATAGTAGCCTGACTTCTTGTGCAATATTGTCATTTTCATTTGGTCTCAATAGTGAAGTTCGTTTCTTTGCAATCTTCAGCCATAAGTACTTTCTGGTTTTATCCTCTTCTGGTCTATCAGCAGTAATCATTGCCAGATCAATCAGATCATTCTCTAACGCTAAGTTAACTGCGTCTTCATAGAAATTCAAATTTGAGTAAATTAAAACAGCAGATTTAATCTTGTTGAATCTAAGACATAGCCTCAATATAAAGTCAGAATTGTATGAAACGTTCGATCCTTGTTCTTTCAAGTATGTCAAGAGAGTATCTTCTTCTGTCGTAGACTCATTCGAAACAAGCAAATATAATAAAGAGTCATGAACAATGGAATCACTTGAATCGAACTCTCTGATATGAGTAGTTAGATATCTTATACCTTGATGATTCGAGTATTTAACCTTTCTGGAACTTTTGTTGTAGGTTAAAATAGCAGGTAGTAATTTTGCAGGGTCTAGATTTGTGAATCTTAACCAAGAGTCCACTGTTGCCCCCGGTGCATTAACCAGCAATACTGTAGAGTACTTATAGACGCTTTCCGGTTCATTGTTCTTCTCTAGGATCTTCAAAGCTTCAGTCCAGTTTTCTAGCCGTATCCAGTATGCTAAAATGAAGTCAAAGTCAGAGGTTAGATTAGCATAGTATAGTAGTTCTGACTGTCTGTTGTGGGACGTAATAATCTCATAAATTGTATCTTTGTCTAATGTATCCTTGTTATTTATCAAAAACTCTTGGAATCTCTTTTCAGTGGAAGTTTTCAGTAAGGTCTTCTCTTCAAGGTTTGAAGAATGTTCGGTCAACAAGGCTTCGTCAATATCAGTCAATTTAACAATAAAAAGCTCCACAATCCACGACGACAGCATGACAAGTTGCATTTTGAAATCAAATCTCGTATCATTTTTCAGAATGCTGAACTTTGTGATGAAGTATTCTAAAAGAGCATTGTTTTCTTCCAGCTCTAAGAACTTCAAGGAGACAGTTTCAAAGGATCTTGAAGAATTTGCATAACTCTTTGCAGCTTGGATGAAGTCTTCCCTTTCAAATAGATAGTCACCTTGCTTGCTAAAAATCACATCTTTAACATCAACATCATCTGTAACAGCAAGAGCCTGATCATATTCGTTATTTTCAACTAAAGCCTTCCAAATATCCCTTTCCTCGTCATCAACAGTGACTTCGTATATGTTGACATTAGAATAAATCCAATACGTACCCTGTGTATAATCTGCAGAAATTCCAATAAACCTTTCATTATCAGACAACGGAAGAGATTGGTGATACACAAGTTCATCGTTAAGTTTATTGATGCATAGTAACTCAGATCCTCTCAACAATAATAAGTGATACTTCGTCAATACAACTGATTTAAATTTATGTTTGGATTCCGGTAATTCCACATTCACTAGGAACTTGAACTCTGATATGTTTCTCTTTGATTTTATCTTGTCCATGGAAATCTTACCATAGACAATGCCAGGAAGTGTAAGCCAACCAAGACCTAGCTCATGACTGGTGAATTTTTGGCCATTTATGTTTCCAAGATCCTGGTATTTCTCAAACTCCACAGGTGATGTGTTTTTGAAAATATCACCCAGAATGAAATCGTTGTATTTTGCATTCTTCCTCCTTATATCATCGTGCCAGTATCCGATATCATCCCCACTAATAACCACTACCGTAAGCTTGTTCAGCTTCTCATCATAGTCAACAGAGAGGCCATCAATAGGACTTTTAGAATGATAGCTTACTTTCTGAAATTTCTTGTTAAATTTGGAGCCTGTCTCGATATATTCCACAAATCCTTCATGAATATGACCCGATTTGTCACCAACGAGAAAAGCCCCGGTATTTGAAACAGAAACAGCATGTACATTCCAAGCAACACTGCTGATGTTGACATTTTTGAAATCATTCAGAGGTTTGAACACCTTTGAGCTCTTATGGATGTAGAAGTTTTCATTTCTATTGGTGGTCACAATTAGATGGTTTCCCAATGGGTCCAAAAACAGCTTTTCAATCTTGCCTAATTCCTGTACTGATCTCTTGAAGGGAAGTTCAAGCTCCTCGATGATAGTAGGGTTTTGCAGATCTATTCTGAACAGGTTACAGGTCTTGAAGCCGATGACTAGGATATCATTGGACACCGTCAATGCGCTTATGTTGTTCAATTCTGTTTGAAATTGAACAGGTGCAATGTTGAAAATGGCTGACCCATCGATCTCAGGCGCATCCTCACCGCTCATTGTTGCTGCGAACCCAACAAAGTACTTCTTATGGCGTATAATGTGCTGTGCAGATACCCGAAATAGCGAACAATAAATAAACGATACTCGAGACAGTGACCAGCGCACACAACCAGAGCACAGGCGCAATTGTAGTTACTGCATTGGGAAGTCAACAGAGAAAACATAACAAAAACTTACTCTGATGTCTTTTAAGTGCTACAAAGGAAAGGTTTCATCCAGTTCAAGAGCTCAATACCACCGATCATGTCTTCTGGAATCCCGGTAAAGCTTCTGAATGAGTCACAGGGCCACATAGTGTCGCTGGAGTTGAATTCAGGAGAGACATATCGCGGTAAACTGGTAGAAGGTATGTATCACCAATGATTGCGTCCTATGTGGAAGTTGGTACTAACAATAGCCTTTTTCAGCTGAAGATAACATGAACGTGAGACTAAGTGATATTACAGTGACGGCCAGAGAGGGGAAGATCACACATTTAGATCATGTTTTCGTCAGGGGGTCAAATATAAAGTTCTTTGTCGTTCCTGAAATATTGAGGAATGCTCCAATGTTCGATCCAAACCATGTTAAACCACCACCACCTATCCGTGGGCCAAAAAGAAGATAAACTTATCAACGCGGTACGATACGCGGTCCCTACTGTATAATAGAAATCTATGTGTTTTCATATATTGGCACGATGTTATAGTGTGTATTATATCGTGTCTAATCAACTGTTGAATATTTCATACTGTATGCTTGAAGCTCTCAAGGACTCATCCAGGTGGTCACCAATTTCATTATAAGCTGTCGTGATGTCCAAGTGGGCAGCATTGAAGGTCTTATAGATCAACTTAAAGTTTGTTGTTGTTGTATCATTGGCTGATTTACCGACTAAACTCTTGAAGAATTCAATATCGAGCACAGTCTGCCTGAATCCAGAATCACTGAAACCTGTAACATCTCTAAAGTTCTTCAGTAACACTGCACTTGCGTGTTCTAACAGATGCTGGAAAACTCTCTCTATCAACTCAGATGACACACTCAAGACTCCAATATAAACACCGATCAATACATTGATAGTTTCATAAATGTACGGAGATACTTTTGTAACTCTTGAGCTTGAGTCTGACCAATCAATGGCTAGTATGGATTTTGTCAATATGCTTGAAATAATTTTCTTCTGTTCGTTCATGTATGAATCAAATATGGTTACTTCCAACTTCTCAAGGATTGCATAAATTTCCAAATTTTCTGATTGAAGTTTAGTTTCAAATATGGAATCAAATTTTACCAGAACCTTAGGGATAATATTATCAGTTAGCTTTCTGAGGTTGAAGTATGTCAATAACTTATGGTTGTTTCTGACATTCTTACTAATTGAAGGGTTGTGACCCTCCTCAATGATATTTTTGATTATGCTTTCCAATAAGACATCGAAACTTCTAAGGAACTGGGTCTGAATTCCATTCAAAAATTTCTTCTTTGGATATTTCACAATTGAAATCTTCCTATCTTGAGGACTTGACTTCAATAATAAATCACCTATCTTTTCAAGAACAAACACTTCAAAATCATATATAAGATTTGGAATTGCTGTTTCTCCAGAGACCAATCGTGACCAATCTTCAAGTTTGTAAAAATTCTGACAATCATTTAACCAACTTGCACAAACTGCCCCAATTATTCTTTCAGTGATCAAATCGGAAGTATCTCTCAATTCACTGGTTATTCTATCTGCAATAGTTAACTGTCCCAAATCGTCTAGGATCTTGAATGTTTGTTTAGAAATCAAGGGCAGGTATCTGAAGGTACTTAAACTGTTTGTGAATGGAGGTAGGAATCCAAAATCTTGGATCAACCCGGACAAATTTCCATTGTTAGAATCTGTAGAGTTACCATCTGGGCTGGTATGACTGATTAGCTTTAAAGAGTCTTGTGTTGAAGTGAAGAATCTGATCAGTTTGTGGATTACTTGATCAATGAACTTTTTACCTTTGAGTTTAATTTCCTCTATTTCATAACTCTGAAAATTCAAATATGGAGAATCCTCATCAACATATTTAGAGACTAATTTCTCTCTATAGGTACCGTTGACAAACATTTGAACATGTTTCCAAAATTGAATGAATTCTTGGATTATTGAATCAAAATGGCCATATAACTTATTGATGGTTAACCACATCTCAATGACAATCGTATAGTCAATCAATTGCACGCTTCTGTTCAAAACACTCTTAAAATTAGTATAATCCTGTGAATCAACAGTAGATAAAATATTCAGCTGAACGTTCAATATCTTATCGTGATATTTCTTGAACACTTCATTGAACTTGAATAATAACTTTCTCGACTTGAACTCTATCCATTCCAAGATCGGGTTATCAATCTCATCCAACTCTAGTAACTTCTTGATTATCTTCAAGAATTCGTCACTTATTCTATCATTGTTTAACTGACCCCATAATTGCTTCTTATACGAGTCAACAATAATCTCCACACTTTCCCAGATCCTATCAACGATCTTACTATTCTCGCCATTTTCAGCACCATCCTCTCTTAAATGCTTTGCCTTCTTATAGTCGCGAACAAAACTATCATAATCACCATCTTGTAACGACGATTTCAAACTCTTTGGCAAATCGAAAAAGAACTTCTTCTTCTCAACAAACTCAATTGATAATTTCAGCTTATCCTCCCTTAACTTAGTTGCCAACATCGGCTTGATCAACACAGCTGTTTCTCTATTCGCATTGTTCATAGATGTCTTCAAACCTTTTAACCCAGTACCATCTTTCTGATCTTCACCGTCCCCTCCGCCTCTAAACCCCTTCTCTTGAAACTGCAAAAGAATATCATCCAATGATGATTTCGATCTCACAAACCTCAAGAACTCCCTCTGTATCAGCCCCTTCAGTTGCTGATTCTGCTGCTCGATTGAGTTCTCCAGAAGGTTCAAACTCTCCACTAATTGATCGAAGGAATCATCCTTATGGATCAACTTCAAAAAGACTTTAGAATTGAACGATTTGCTCGCAATACTCAACTTCAGCAACGATTCTTCATCAGTGGATTCAGCACCGCGCTGTCTCAATACCTGCTTGATCGTACGTCTTGGGTTCAAAGGGTCAATTGGGTCAGTTAGACTAGGTGTGTTTTTGACGTCATCTTTCGTCACTTCTTCCAATAGTTGTGTATATGGTCGGTTCTCTTCGGACTCAGTTGAGTGGACATAAAATGAGTCCTCCTCCCACAAATTTGGATCAGCTGTCCGGAGCTGATACTGGTCAAGGATATCCTGCTCCATTGCGTGCTGGCTTGGTGGTGGGTTTACGTTAGTTTTGCTTGTTTTGTTTTTTTGTTGTTTTTGTTTGGAATTCGGGATTTACGTTCGTGGTACTACTATTATCAAAGCAATCTAATAATGACGAAAATCTCGTGTATATTTTATAGATTAAAATGCATTACAGACACCGCCCCATGTTGACAATCATACAGTCTTATCCATTTTCTGTTGGATTGTGTTTTCATTGATGGAGTCTTCGATGAATCTCAAAAACCTTGCACCATACTCATTCGGTGGTAAGGCACTTATAATCTTTCTATCATTTGTTAAAGATTTCCAGAAAGTTTCCAATCTTTTGATGATGGAATAGTTGGTTAGACAGTCAATGATACCAAAGTAATATATCTGCTTCAACGGCTCATTGCTTGGACCTGTCGCATATATCCCGCCTTCATCAGTATAGAAGTAATTCTTGGAAGTGGCGTTGGTTGAAGGTAGTATATCTCTATCCAATGAAGTAGGATTCGTTGACTTTAGATCTTCAATCTTAGATGATGGCGGTGAGAACACGGATAATTTTCTTCTCATCACATCAACGTCGACATTACCAACAGTAACATCATGGTATCCAATTAAAAAGGAGTAATCCATGGTATTCAATTTAATCAAAAGTTTAACATCCTTCCTTAGTTGAGTCAAGAACACGTTTAATTTTTCAGTACCAAATTGTATCACTCTCTTTTCTTCAATCCAATTCAAGTCTTTGAAAACAACGTGTTTGTTTTCACTCGGAACTGTTAATCTGCTCAACAAGGAACCTTTCAAATCGTATGTAGAATGAATGTCTTTATGAGGAGGAAACAAATTATTCATCACGATGAAGTAAATCTTTCTTCTCTTTCCATAGTAGATCGGCATCTTAACTCTATGAAGCCCATAAAACTGACTTATCAAAGTATTTGGATTTTCTTTAACATGACCATGGTACTCTTTCAAGATTCTTCTCAGCTGACGATGTTCTGCTGGATGAACAGTCTTAATGATGAATCTATAATCTCTTGAAAAATAGAAAAATGAACCTGATTTCCCAGGTGAATTCAATTCAGACAAGATATAATTAGCAGTTAGTGAAACTAAATAATCAGCTGGATCCAAACCGAACAATAATCTAAGTTCTCTAAAGACATTCGGACTATAGTCTTTGAATTTGAAGTCATATTTGGAAGAGGGAGTCAACTCATTACCTGATATGTCAAACACTAATTTTTTACTACCTTTGAAATCAGCATCAGTTAACGGATGCATTATACCTGAGCACCTTGAAACAGCAACTCTGATACCTGTAAGCATATTATATGCAATAACGTAATTCACATGGCCTTCACCGACTTTATTCCCAACTAAAACGGTATCATGATCCACCGTCATTGGTTTATTTGCAGTCGCTGCCACGCCTTTCTGCTGCTCTTGTTTCTGCTGCTTCTTCTTCTCTCTCCGAGTCAGTATTGAATTTCTCATTCTGCCGATCTCTAAAGTAGCAGCATCAACACTTGTTGCCTTGGAGTTAGTAGTGAGAAGAGAACTTCTTTGGCCAACAGTAGTGACTGGATCAGGTAAATCCGTGTTGTTACAGGTGGAAGCTCTAGTGGAGCGCCTCTGCCTCACGTAGTTGTTTAGCAAAACTTTATCGCTTGCCTCATCCTGGATATATGATGCGTCTTCATGGAGGATTGACTCTTTGTGCTCTGATTTTAGAGTGTACGTATTCAATGCTGTATGGAACTCCACCGCTTCATTATCCTGTGAGGTTCCTTCTTCCAGATTGCTGGGTTTCGGGATAGGAGATATGAGAGGATTATATGGCTGAATATCAAGTTCAGTAAGTAGTGAAGTTTGGTTAGACGTTGGCTGATGTAGTGTTTCTTCTGTTGGTGGATGAGACCGCTCTGGACGCACCTCAGAATCTTGTGCTTGATTTGCATGGATATTGGAGTTCACAGAGGTGCTGGTGTTCTGACTTTCCTGTGAGCTTGGGTTCGTGAATATGATGGAGTCGTCAGAGGTGGATGCGACTCTTGAAAGCGGTGTCGAAGGAGAAGGTCTTTGTGCCGAGGAGGACCATTCAAGATCCTGGGAAGCATTCAGCTTCTGCCTTGCTGTAGCCTGCAGAGTATCATTGGCGGGGGCAGATATTTCCATTCTATGATCCTCAGAGGTAGGTAAAGGTAGGCGATAAGTATTGTTGCCGTGTTTGAGTGGGATTCAGCGCTTGATTGATTATATGCAGTGTTTCTAGTGATCTGGTTTGTGTTTTCAAGAGGAACCGCTGTGGACTTGTGCAGCCTGGGGACTGTGGACAAGTGTGTATGAGGTGTAGTGGGCCGGCGCACGCCTGAAGCAAGGGTCTGTGGATCAAAGTAGCAAGCAGTTGCGTAGCGGTAGGTTTGCTTGACATGCAATTTTTGTCTTGTTTTCTTTTGTGCCTTTTCACGCATTTAATAATTAGTTTATGCTCCGCTAATAAAAGGGTGGGTGAAATTACTACTACGACACCGCTGTGTTGACACAGACGCAGATACAGAGAGATATATAGAAAGAGAATGTGTGTATTGGTGGATTAGCTTCCCCTATACGTAGTGTAGCTATGCGCAGACAGCAGCAGCGGGATGTGGTAGTGGTTGTCAGGCGGATCTGCCACTGTGAAGAGCACGTCCACGAAGGGGAAGAAGGTTCTGCCGCTGCTGCTGCTGCTGCTGGCGGCGGAGTCCTCCGCCTGCGCCAGGCGCTGGAAGTATTTCCCCGTCTGGAACCTGGCCCGGTATATCCCCGGGCGGAGCGTCTCCCACTCCTGGCCGACGATCCCCAGCGAGGCCAGGTCCACGTCTGGGCGGAACGTCCACTGCGGGATCCGCCCATCGCTGTTCGTCTTTGCAATGCCAAAGGGAGCGGCCTGCTCATCCACCACAACGTCGTCCTGAGGGCCCTGAGGCACGTCCCCGAGCCTGAAGATGGCCACTATGACATCCTGTGCTGGTTTGCCCCTGGCAGTGTCGAGGATATGGCAGGTGATTGGAGGCATTGCGAGTACTGTCGTGCTTTGTGCTTTGCTTGCAGAGGTGACTTACTACTACGTTTTGGCAGGAAGAGCCCTGCTTTTTATATTCTTCGCCTATCGCACGCATTTCACCGGCCTTTTATCAGCTTTTGCTCAGTTATCAACCATTAACACTCCCATTTTGGACCCTTTAACTGGATGCTCTCATGTCCACTGGCGCACACAGAGCGCATAGCATCATTGATTTCGCACCGGGTGTCACTAACGTTGTACGACGTACCAGAGACAAGGAGTACTACGCAGTCGAGACTTTCCACACATCGCCATTCTACAACTCAATTACCCCAATTCTTGCATCCGATCTCACTTCGCGTGTCGACCTCTTAGCAGTGTATGGCCTCTCTGGAATCCGGGCCTCAAATGATGGCGTTATCATGTTGAATAATCATCCACTGAGAAGGATTAAGCTAGTGGGTATGATCGCTGAGTACACCATCCGAGAATTTGGAGCAAAGGGAAACAAACGAGGAACAGATTGGTACTTTTTGCAATTGGATGACTCTTCAGGTGTCGAGGTCACTGTCAGAGTGCTGGAGTCAATGCTCATGTCTTCCGGATTGAGTCTTGATAAGATCTCCAAAGTTTTGGTATCGGTTCATGGAGTGTGTAGGCTATTTAATGGGAATTTGGAACTACAATCCGAAGATTTCGAAATATTGGATACTGGCGAAACTGACCAACTGTTGAGAGAGCAGCTGAATTTTTGGAAAGAAGTATTAGTTGTAAGGAAAAAATTACAAAGGAATTGGGTTCAAGTTTTACAAATTGATGACGATGACGATCCCACAACCTATACTAAGATAACTATTTCAAAACCTACCAGAAAACTGAAGATGGTTAACTCAACCCAGTTATTCGACAGTTCTTCTGAATCAGCCCAGATAGAGTCGAGTATATACATACAAAAGCAACGACTCCGAAAGCAAGACTCTCCTCCTGCAGTTGATGATTCATCATCATCATGGACATCACTTTACGATTACAAGCTTCCATTATCAAAGCTTCCCTTCTCACATCACCTAGCGATAATAATACTGAAATGGATCATGAAAAACTCGCAACCTGTGATCAAACTCAACGAACCATTTCAAAACGTAGAGATTAACAAAATCTTGGAACACGAAGCGATTGAATTGTTCCCTGTTCAAACCATCTCATTACCAGCTTTCCATATCAAATCTTTGAATGAGATCAAAGGGGAAATATTCCATGAGTCAAGACATGAGCTACAAAAGATGAAACTTATCAAATGTTCAAACAAGGGTAAGATATGCACCTGCGTGAATTCGTTGAGGTTTTATGAACTTATAATAGACCTTTGCGAGTCAAAAGAGAGCTTCAAGCTTGATCGTCTGATAGATCAATTTGAGTCACTGCACAAAGTCAAACTTGAGATCAGTCAAGAGTTCTTGGAGATTATGGTGGTTTGGATAATGAAACGGTCAAAGGTCCAAGACTGGATGTTCTACCCCTCCTCCAAACAATGGAGAGTCATATCATAAAACTAGCATGTAACATACGAAAATTAATTTAATACTCTAGGTTGTACAAAAAAAACTTTGCTTTTCTCATTGCATTAGACAATTATCATAAAATTACATTTCAGCTCCTTAAGCTGCACTTTCGACTTCTTCACCATCACCATGAATCTTCTTGAAATATTCTCTCATTCTAACAAAATACAAATTTGGATGGGTTATATGCTCCTGAACCGCTCCCTTTGTCTTCAACTCTAAAACTTTAGAACATGCAGAAGTGTATTCTCCTTTATTACTGATCTCCAAGATATCAGAAATCTCACCCTCACTCAACTCCATTGATCTCAACTTCGTCGACAGCGCATCATTGTTAAGATCTCTATACGGACAGCCATGATATTCTCCCTTTTGCGGTCTAGGTTTACTCAACACCGTACGGCAATCCCATGGCTTATAGTTGATTCTACCACCTTCTAAACCAAAAGTGTGTCTGATGTTATACTTATACTCTTTGTTGAATTTCTCAATCGACATGGATTTGGTGAATTCTTGACTCCAAAACGTTAGAGAATCTTCTAGCGAGAGCCCAATACCTTTCAAGAATAGTTGGAACTGCTGTCTTGCAGTATATTTCAAATGGTTGTTGATTTTTAAACCTTGCATCAAGTTGGATCCACATAATGGGAATTGATCAATTATTTCCTTCGTGTCAACGTTTCTGATATTGATATCATTGTTGGATTCACTTCCGTCGAACATGTCGTTTTCGAAGTTGATTGAAGATCCAGATGATAAATGGTTCAGTATTGGTAAGATTCTGTCATCTTCGTCCAGTGATGGGAATGCATGTGATGTTTGGATTAATGCCTCACTCAAAGTAGCCGAGTATTCATTGGACAGAAGTTGAAACTGTTGGAAACTAGGAATGTAGGCATAGCCTCTCCGTAAATAAATACAACGCGATGGTAATAAATCACTGACAAATTCAAAAGGAATCTTAATGAATCCTTCATTCTGGAAAAATGATCTCCTTTGTGCCTCATCAGGGATATTTAACAGATAGCCCAGTGATGGTGCAATAGAATTGAATAGCTGTGTAGACATTGTCTCCTTTTCCTCACTGGAAATAAACTCCCATGGCAGGTTCAAACTCTTAACAAAATGTTGCTGTTCCGTGGAAGTCAACTGATTGAATCTAATCTTGAAAAGAAGCAATTCATTCTTCAAGAATCTGTCTCTGAGTTCCTTAGACCTTGAAAAGCACAATCTTAAAATAAAATGAGAGTAGTAATCTTTTTGCCTATGCTTCAACAATTTCTCACTGTTTGTTGTATTTAAGGGTAATAAAGTTCCTAACAAAGGCCCAACTATACTCTCAATCTCCTTATATGACTTATTTCTGGCAACACAGGACTCTATCTCGTTAAGAATCTTAATACGATCAATGGCCCACGTTTCAAACTCATCTAAAGTGATCTCTCCAACCGGTGGAAGCTTATAAAAGGTTAGCTTTGATTTGGTGTATGCATTGGCCAGGTATGAATCGTCCTGCTGCGACGCGTGGATGCTTGTTTCGAAGTTCCGACGCCCTGCGGTTCTTCTCTTGGTGTTTCTGAACATGTCAATTGACGCTTTGCAACGATTAAGGGAAGGAACCTGAAGCTGTGATGAAAATATAATCCAAAGTCCAAAACCCAAAACAAAACAAAAGCAGAACTTACGCGTAAAATTACAGAAAAAAAAGAAAAAAGAAAAAAAAACGAAACGACAAGCGCGTCGTTCATCACGTGATTTATTATCCGATAAAGTCACGTGCAAAAAACACCTGGACACCACACAAATTTTCAAGCTCATCGCATACAAAATTTATTCTATTCACTATTAGTTGTTGTGCAGGTAGGAACCAGATAAGATATATACAATGGCTCTTTTCCAACCAGAGGGCTGGGCACTTAACACACAGGTCAAGAGCGGAAGTTCTGCCTCAAAAAACAACAAGAGAAACAGAAAGAGAAAACAACAGGATGCTGAGAACAACGATTATGCCAGTAAGATAGATGAGGCTATCAATGGTGGAGCCAAAGAGGGAACGAAAGAGGAATCCCAAGATGAATCCAAAGGAGATGCAGCAGATTTAGAACCACGTAAGAAGAGCAAGAAGGATAAGAAACCAAGCATTAAGACTAAAGAGGAAGAACCAGTTATTGAAGAAGCATTAGCTGAAAAACCTACTCTAGAAATTACTCCACAACGTAAATTGACTCCACTACAGCAAAAAATGATGTCTAAACTAACAGGCTCCAGATTTAGATGGATTAATGAACAACTATATACGATTACGTCAGATGCTGCCTTACAACTAGTCAAGGAACAGCCGTCTTTATTTGACGAGTATCATGAAGGGTTCAGATCTCAGGTGCAGGCATGGCCTGAAAACCCGGTGGATGTCTTTGTGAATCAAATCAAAGAAAGATCAACAAGGGTTGTTAACGCGCCTGGTGGGCTTCCTGGTCTAGGAAGGGACAAGAAGGTTGTTATTGCAGATATGGGATGTGGTGAAGCTCAGTTCAGCGCTGATATCATTGAATTTTTGAAAGAGAGAAACGGGGGTGATAAGAGTAAGGCAAAGGGTAAGAAAGGAGGTAAATTTAAAGGGCCAAAGTTAGATATTGACGTTCATAGTTTTGATTTGAAAAAGGCAAACGAAAGAATCACAGTGGCTGATATTAGACATGTCCCATTGCCTGATAACTCCTGTACCGTTGTTATATTCTGTTTGGCGTTGATGGGTACCAACTTCTTGGATTTCATAAAGGAAGCTTATAGAATCTTAGCACCAAGAGGAGAGCTATGGATTGCCGAGATCAAATCTAGATTCACTGACAGGGATGGAGAAGGTGAGGAATTTGTCAAGGCTTTGAAATTGCAGGGATTCTTCCATAAGAGTACTGATTCAAGTAATAAGATGTTTACCAGATTTGAATTCTTCAAGGCATCTGAAGATATCATTGCGGAAAGAAAGGCCAAATTAGAAAGAAGACAGAAATTCATCGAGTACGAAGATGACAAAGAACAACTGGACAAGAAACGCCAGAAAATACCTGAAGGTAAATGGTTATTGAAGCCATGTATATACAAGAGAAGATAGAGACACGTTTAATGACCTAGATATATCAGTAACTATAGTATAATCTGTAGTAAGAGAAACTATAGAAAAATGATTACATAATCCAGCCGCTGCCAAAAAAGGAAAAATCATGTAATTTATTGGTTTCTCTTCCCGGTGGGATCATATCTGAAAGGACACTATAAACGAAACATAGTAGCCATGTTCAAACGATTCCTCCCTAAGTTCTGGAACAGATCACAACTGGAGGTCTTTAGAGTACGTCTAATTTAGAAGTTTTGCGCTTCTGTATCTTATCCAAATGGAGGACATTTACTGACATTTTTGCAAAAAAGTTCACATTCTATCTAATGACGCCAATAGCAGTCATGTACTACGTTGGTATTGATGCTGATAAGAAGTTCAACGTTCCTGGTTTCTGGCCAGATCCAGAAACAACTAATAAGATTCCAAAGGAGCCTCATGAAATCAAGGCCGAGCTGGCAAGAATGAAGAGAGAAGCTACAGAGAAGAGAAAAAGACTAGAGGAGAAACTAAAGAATGAGTACGGGTTGGATTTGGAAGAGGAAAAGGCAAAGCTTCAGGGGAAATAAAGTGATACCGCTGCATTTTGTACATAGAGAGGAACTTATATTATATAGTTTATGAATGGATAAACTACATCATGATGATTCCGTAATGCCGTTCATTATTAGTAAGGTTGCGCAAGTTGTGATTGCAGATATTTCACCTCTGCTAAAGTGCTCTCATTTAAATGGATTGAGCTGTCATGGCTCACCAGCTCTAAGAAGTTACTGACTATTGAAAGTTTCTCGTTCTGATGCAGATCGGAACAGTAGTCATTCGAGTTAAACTGTGAATTATTTTGGAAAGACATATTCTGATCAGTTGTTAAAAGCTTTGAGTTGTCGAACTGGAAGTTGGCGTTGCTTGAAGCTGAAGTTGACCTAGCCGGAGTGTTCTGTTGACTATGAAAGGGATTAGTCCAAGGCATTTCAAATTCCATGAATTCATCTTTAATGAAATTTGGATTGACATTATTTGATACAGCTAGTTCAGACATTGGTTGTAGTTGCAAAGATCTCGTGGCGAAGTTTGAATCAGTGAGTGACCCATTACCAGGTTGTCCATCAACTGCACCTAGGTACCGCATATTTGTATCATCGATGTCAAACTGACCATCAGCATAAAAATCTAGCGGATCAAAATCCAATAGATCGAAATCCATCGAGTTATTGTTCAATCGTTCACCCAACTTTTGTAGTCTTGCTAATGGTTTCCCCAGCTCATGAGAGTAGGGAGCTCTCTTTTTTTCACCACTAGCATGATTCACATCATCATAGTTTTCCACAATACAACTTTGAACAATTTCAAAATTTGATAAGAAACTCCTGTTGATCTTTTGTTCAACAGATAGATCGAGTAAAGTCAGAACATCCCATTTCTCTCTGACATGGAAATCTTCAATCAGTTGAAATAACTCAGACTCCAGTTTATCATCGAACATCTTCTGTTTGGTGAATGTACTTGAAACAGAATCCGGTAGAATTCCACTCTTTTTCCATGCTGCTTGAATTCGGGACACAGGAACCCTTGACCACGCTTGTTTGATTAGACTGAAAGTCTCGGCCATCGTGAAATTTTGTTCTTCTTTGCTCAAAACTTTGAATTCCAATCGTCTTTGCTTTGATATCAGTTCTTTATACTGTTGGATTCTGAAATTCAAACGGAAATCATTCTCTATCCCCCAATTCATCGGTGAAAAAGTTGGATTCGATGAGGTATACAACAGCCGTATTCTTTCTAGTTTAATATTTATCACACGGTGTGATGCTGAATCATCCAACACCAGAACAATATCTCTGTTTGATAATGCCAATCTTTTGTCAAGAACGGATAACCAATCGTAGAACAAAGTTGAAGTTAGCCATTTCTGGGTATTGCTATGATAGGTAACGCCATAAGAGGCTGATATTCTTGCTGATGACTTTCCTTCAAATGAAGGAAAATTTTCGTATCTTCCAATGATCAAGGGATCAAACTTTTCTGTACCATCAATATTGACACAGAGCATACATGTTATGAAATCTGAATCATCAGCATAGTAAGACTTGTCTAACGGTAAATCATGACTTAGAAATATCTCACTTAGAGTGAATATCTTTCTTGGATCAAATGTTGATAATAGTTGTTTGACTTTGTCTCTTTCTTCACAGGACCATACTTTCAATCTATTGTACAATTCGTTTTCCACGTTATTCAGCTGGATATTAACCTTCGATAAGAACTGAGAGCACCAGCGATATGAAAACTCTCCTGTACCCTCCCTCAGATGCTCTGGGATCTCTTTCCAAAAGTTTCCAGCGGAACTGAGAATAATCGGAGCAGAGATCGGTATATTGTTCCAAACGTTTTGAGAAATCCATTCATGTAAGACCTTTCTTAACAATGGATTAGACAGTCTCCTTCTTCGTATGAGCTTGAATTCGTGTTCTTTCAACGCAATGAATTCATCCTTCTTTGCGAGGATCCTCGATATCGTCGTTTGCGAGGGTGGTTTTGAAGAACCATATCGATTTTTTGCCCAATGAGCCAGGTCTTGCTGCGTCATATCCGGGTTTGATTCAGCCATGAGACAGATGTCAATCTTCTGCTTGATCGAGTAACCCATACTGGAGGTCGCTTGCTAAGGACTTTCTAAGATTGCCGAATGACAACTGGTTCGATATAAATGGACCCCTGGTGAAAAGATGGATGGGTTAATTATATTTTATTGTTCAGAGTCAGAGTTGCATCTGCCAAAAAAAATATACGACAGAATATCTTTTGGGCCTCCCACACCTTTTGAGTAAGCATTGAAGCCCACGTAAAACTGGCAATACACAGAGATCATGTGTGTTACTCATATCCTGGGCAGCTTTACTAGAGTATAGAGTCTAGCCACCTAAGTTCCTTTCCCTTTCATGCCTCAGGTGCACTGACTGGTTCACCGGTTCACTGGCGTCCACTGGTGTCCATTGGTGTCCATTGTTGTCCCTGCCGCTGCCCGCCTGGCTCCAGGCGGAGGCTGTCACCGAGACGCATGATACCGGCTTTACGCGGAGATAACGTCACCAGGGCCAGGGCCTCGTTGCCGCAAAAGGCTCCTAATTTCCTTTTATAACTTGTCCTTTTGTAGTGGTTCACAGTTCACAGTTCATAGCTCACACTTCACAGTCAACGAAGACAATGGTATGTGCCAGCACCTGCCGGTGGAACAGCCAGCAAGGCACCAGCCAGCTGAAACCCGGTACTAACACTCTACTTTAGTCAGACAATACAATTCCTCAGGATGTCCCGAATCCTCCACCATCTAATAACGAGTCTCGTACACTTTATCAGAGACTAAGTGAGTCCTCACACCCAGTTGCTCTTTTGTTCTTCATAGGGCTCAGGTTAGGCGCTATAGTCGCGTATATCCTTGGTACGCTGTTCACCTCAAGTTTCATCTTCTTTTTCATCAGTGTCATTCTACTGCTCGCTGCTGACTTCTGGAATGTTAAAAACATTGGTGGTAGACTGTTGGTTGGTCTACGTTGGTGGAACGAAACCGATGAAAACGGAGGAAGTATATGGGTTTTTGAAACTGCCAACCCTGACAGATATATAAATCCAATTGACTCGAAAGTTTTCTGGATTTTGCTGTATGCTTCACCTGCGCTATGGGCAGTGTTGGCATTTTTAGCACTTTTGAAGTTTCAATTCTTGTCTTTGATGTTGGTGATCATTGCAATTTCATTGACTTTAACTAATGCTTTTGCATTCACGAAGTGTGACAAGTTTGGTAAGGCTAATGCCCTAGCATCTGATGTGTTTGGAAGAGTTTCTGGGGGTGTTTTCAGTAGATTCACTCCTTCCTTCTTAGGTGGATCCAGATAAAAACAAAAATGGATGAAAAGGCTTTTGTGATGTTTACAGAAAAGAAATGATATAGAGATTATCAAATGATTTGAAAATGTAGGGCTACTGTCACTTTTATGCCGGATCAAATATTAAAAATAAGCAAAAAACTAAGCAATTATAACGAGCTACTGGCTGAGAATATGTCTTCTTCTTTTGACCTTCAGTACAGAAACCCATTCAACCCAGTTTCTTTCTTCAATTGATTGCACATCAAACAAAGTAATCTAATCTGAGCTGAAATAACCTGGTAGTGATCAGATGAATCTTCCACATCTATAGGATAAACCTTTAATGAGACCGGTAGTTTCAATTCGACCAATGTCTTCTCCTCAACACCCTCAATCGGTTGCCCGTTTCGATTCAAAATAACTCCTCTCTTTCTCGTGTTCTTGGCCAAAGTTATATTTAGCTTCCCATCACTACTATCCACAAATGACATCTCATCCAACTTCATAGCAAGATCCATCAAATATGTGATACCACCAGACAAAAACACAATACATCCACCACTTGTACTACATCCAGCTAAAAGACTGCAAATAAGTGACTGCAAACAGGTGAAAGTATTTTCATATATCAACTGCTCTTGCACTATCTGACGAACTTTAGCAAGTGACTGAAGCCCAATACCTTGTCTCACTTGAACAGGAAAGAGTTGAAACGACGATGTTTGGGACACACCAACAATGTAACCATCCATTTTAGAAGCTGAGCAGAAATCCAAACCAGGAACAGAAGAGGAGGTCGAAGAGCCAGAAGTGCAGTATTCTACCCTCTTGAAAAAATTCAGCTTAAATAGATCACCAAGTGAGACGTTGACACTTTCAGGAAGAAGAATAGTTGCAACTAGCGCAATGATATGGAAAAAGGCCTCTGAATCCTTTACGATCACTGATATAGCACCAGTGGCAGCTTTCTCTTTACGCGATGTAACATCAAACAGCGTAACAGCTGAGTCCAGCGAAGAATTTAGAAGACCTGTCAGTTCTTCTAAGTACTGAATACAATCGCATCTATCATCAAAATCATCAACGTACCTCTTGTAGATCAAAGAGAAATCAATGATATCTTTCAGATTCCCAGATTCACGATCAGATAAAACGGGATACACATCATAGTATTCCCTTGAAGAAAATGAAAGATTCCGAGTAGTTGACTGTATATCTTTCTCATTGTGCACTTTGGGGAATGTGAGAATCGTCAGAAACAACGGTGCCAGTTCCAGACATTTAACGAGTAACTCCTTTGTACCAGCAAGATTGTTTTCGTTCCACCACGCATCTAGAATGTTAATCGACGAAGGTTTCAAAATATCTAGGACAATGGTTAACTTCTGGAAAAGCAGGCAGAGTCTAGCAGTGATAGTCTCACGACCTTCAGTTACCTTCCTCAATGAATCCTTGAAAGATCTTAGAAATGAGCGTTTGATATAGTAATCTTTGAGATTTGACAGGTCAGTAATTGCAGATGACAGCTTCTGGAGTTGAGACGCAATATCCACCATCAGGTCAATTTCCTCTTGAACCAGATGCGACATGTCCACCACATCAGGCTTATCATCAACAGAACTCTTCATTGTGATTGAGCGGCCGTCTTCAGAAACAGGATCACTGTGTCAAGGGGCATAAAGCACATTCAGACAAACTTCGGACTTATAACAATGCTGCCTTTCCAAATAATATTATTTAGCATCCCATTGTTCGTTCTTTTCAACAGATCAAACACCGCTTTTCACCAGTGCTGCTGCCGATAATAGATCCCAGCAGCTGGAAGATGTGGCGTTGTGGAACGCCATCTCATACAGTCGTTGTAGATCGAAGAAGAAGATCAAAACACGACACGCTTAAAGAGTGAAGAGATACACACTCTAAAGATCCAACAGGGATAATGAAACGAACCGTTTTGTGTGGGCCGTACCGACTCTCCGTTGAACATCGATTAAAAAAGCTAATTAATTGTCAGTCAACTAATATCAGCTCTTCTTACTACGTCAAACGGCCACAACTATGCCCCGTGCTATAAAAGGTGAGCATCCTTCTGTTTCCTATACCGCAATTTACAGTGCTAACAAGTTTTCATAGGCGTATTGGTCGAATGCGATCCTTCCATTAGAGCACTGATAGTCAATATCGACTCCGACAAGCATGATATTGTTATTGAAGAACTAGACGACACACATCTATTGATTGATTCTAGCAAGGTTGATTTCATCAAAGCAGAGCTGAATAGAATACTCGCTGCGAATACATATAATCCAATGGATGAAGAGGAGAATAACAATCAGTAATAATTGTTATTGTTGTTGATTTTACTTACATCTATATGTGTCTATGCAGCATTCAACTTTAGTCAGACACATTCAAGTCATTGTCGTCACTGTTGCCATCATTCTCATAAGATCCGTTCCGTTGTAACTTGAATGCATTCAGACGATCATCTTCGTCGTTATCGGACTTGAATATCTCGCTGACGACACCACCAATAAACTCAATCAATGAATCGACTTCAATCAAGTTTCTGATGTTTCCCCCGTTGGAGGATACTTTGTTATAAAAGTTCTCATAACTTTGAATGACTAATTCCTGATGAAATTCTGTTAGTATATAATTCTTAGAAAGAAAAAAAAAAATGCATGATTCTGGTTATACGTACCTGAATACCATCAATGAGAGTCGTAACGACTTGCTTGTCACTTATATAAATGTCAATATTTTCCTTGATTCGTGGTATAGCCTCCTCGATATTCTCTTGTAATTTCAAAACGTCTTGATCTAAGGTCTCCACATCATAATTAACAATAGACTCAATTATCTGATTGACTGCATCTTCAGTGAAAATATGAACTGTGTTTCTCAACTCTGTTTGCAATTCGACTCTTGCATCCATCATATTATTCACTACTCGTGGGACACTTTCTCTCACAAGCTCTAAAAAGCCAGCATTATTCAACACACCAGCACCATTTCTTAGTTTACCAATGATATCACCAATCCCTGAGAAATCTAAAAATGTTTCATTATTAACGTATTCAATGTCAAAGTTTTGAATCTGTTGTTTTAACATAAGTAGATTCTTCAAGAAATACAGATTTGCATCCAGTTTACCCATCTGCTGTTGACAAATTTCGTGACAGTCCCTCAATGATATGATACAGTCATGGACAATGTTGTGTGCCAAGTCATCAAACACTTGTGATGAGACAAGTTGATATAGCTTGAAAAGCAAAGAGACACCCTTCTTCAGTGGAGGATACCAATTGTCCAGCCCACTAGAGTCTGTCCCTAGTTTCTTTGGACTTGACAAGGAGGCATCATCTGCATTTTCTGGAACGTTTGAAGGTCTTGAAGCCTTTCTGTGTCCAATTTGGAAAGTTTTGGAATCTGGCTTGAATCTTATTATGTTTTCATTGATATACGCTTGAGCTCTAAATACTAACCTTGATTGAATATCTTGAGAGATAGGTTGGAAAATTTCACCTAAATCTATATCTTTCTCAAAGCTATGTGGCTCCTCTATGTGGGAATCAAATGAGTGATTATCATATTGAGCATCTTCGCCATCTTCGTATTCATAGTACTTCTCAAGCAATGTAGCGGATTCACACAAAGCGCTAATTGATTGCTCATGTAGGACATTGTTCCGCAAAACGTCATGAAGAGGCTCTGAGATATGCTGTAACCAGGAGTCGAAGCGATTCTTGTTATTCGTTGTAAAGATTTTAAAGAAAAGCTCATACTCATCTTTGTAAAGCTTGGTGAAGTAGGATAGGTTTCGCTGAATCAATTCAACCAATGCTTTACTTTTATCAATATTGGAAGTTTCAATATGCTTATGAATCTTAGCGTCCAGTAACTTCTCTCTTATTCCAAAGTAAAAATTATAACAATCGTTCAACAATCCTTCATACTCAACATCATCAATGGCTCTTTTACAAAGTTCACCACATAAAGGTCTCAGGAATTCGATATCTGCACCAAAACGCGTATATAGTAGTGCTTCATACGTCACTGAATCGACCTTTGTATCGTTCATCTTTGTAGTAATTTCATCTCTTATTGATTTCAAACTGTTAGTGACATAGTTCTTAACTAACGTCAACGATCTTGTCAGACATTGTCTGAATCTTCTTGCATATGTTTCACTTTCCTTATGCTCTGGATTATCATTAACAAATTGAATACATTCATCTAATTGAGATAACATCGTGTGAAAGCTTTCCCTTCTCACCATATTAGGATTTGGGTTATTTAGCTTCTTAGTGAATGCATATAAGAGTTCATAATATTGTAAGCCACTTTTAATATCTTTGTTCAGCGCCTCATATTTGTTCTCTTCCGAGATTAAGGCATCTGATTGCGATTGAAACTCATAAGTCTCTTTGATAACAGTATCGTACTTTATGGTTAGATCTTTCAAGTTCTGAATGATGTCTGAACTTCTGTTCTTCAAGTCCTGATACACGTTCTTTCTGAACTGACAAGAGTCGATAAATTCCATGTACTTAGCATTCTTCGCATCTATTACGCTCTGTTGCTCTTCGTTCGTTGGAAAGATGTCATAATCAAAGGAGCTCAAATATTTCTCTACCAGATCATGTTTCTCCACATCGGTGTACGGAAACAAAGAGGTACTTAAACCAAGCACCTCCACGGGACTAGAGCCATTGGCACCAAATGATTTACTCCTCTTCAGAATTCTTTTCCCAGGCGCGTTGAGCGCTGAAATATTCTGATTTACCAGTTAGTTAAACATGCACACCTCGATATAAAGAACGGCTGAAAGATATACTTACCTCACCATGATGAGCACTCAATGCAATGTGCTGAACCACAGAGTTCCTTCTCTCACGGCTATTCCTCCGCAGTCTATGAGCGGGCTCCACGGTCATTCTTAGTGGAGGTCTCTTGCGTTATGCGGTTATTCATGCCAGTGTCAACTGGTTCTGTTGGCGCTGGAACAAACAAACGGAAACAAATCGCGGGTTTCGCGAATTTTTCATTTTGGGCCAGTGCTTCGTAACGTGTAGACTTCAGGTACACTCTCTACCAGTATGGAGTTGTGTGATAGTAAGATGCGGTCTAGAGTAATGCGATCATTTATAGTGGTTACAGTGGGCATAAGGGAAGAGCAGGAGCCTAATTTACTTTGAGTTGTATCTGATTTGTGCACTGTCGAATCAGATCCCGCATATTGGTAAGGACCTCATCGCTGAGATAATCACGCGCATCACTAAGAATGAAAAATTAATCATGTCTGGTGTCAAAAGACTAGCCCAATCTCTGATCGCTATGACTACTGAAGTTGAAACGAGCACTAAGAGACAAAAACTAGATACCATGTCTTTGAGAATATGTACCCACAGTGGATCTTTCCACGCTGATGAGGCATTAGCCGTTTTCATGCTCAGATTATTGCCAAAATGGTCAAATGCCTCATTGGTTCGTTCGAGAGATCCAGCTAAATGGGAAGAAAGTGATATCGTTGTCGATGTCGGTGGAAAATACGATGCTGTTAAGTTCTTTGACCATCATCAACGTGGCTTCGAAGAAACTTTTTCTGAAAGTTCTAAGACTAAATTGAGTTCAGCTGGGTTAGTTTACAAGCATTTTGGTAAGGAAATAATTAGTGAAGTTGTGAAAACTACAGATTCTAAGATAATTGATCTGTTATATGAGAAGATTTATAGAGAATTCATCGAGGCTATTGATGCCAACGACAATGGTATTTCTAAGTATGAAGAAACTTCAGAAGCTAAATTCAAAGATAGATCAATTACCTTGCCTTCTTTAGTGTCAAATTTGAATCCATTTTGGAATGGTGAGCAATCAGATGACGTTTTTGATTCTAAATTTTTGGTGGCATCAGATCTAATGGGTAACGCATTTGTCAATGTTGTTAAATCATATGGTCTTTCTTGGTTGCCAGCTAAGACCATCGTTCAAAATTCTTTTGAAAACAGATTTAATGTTCACGAATCCGGTAAGATTTTGAGACTAGATCAGTTTGCACCATGGAAGGAACATTTATTCGATGTTGAGAAGGAAAATGGGAAATCTGGTGAAATTCTGTATGTTCTTTTCGAAGACTCTGGAAAGAACTGGAGAATTTCCACCGTGCCTATCACTGCTTCATCATTTGAAAACAGAAAGCCATTACCTGAACAATGGAGAGGTTTAAGAGATGAGGAGCTAAGCAAGGCTACTGGTGTCGAAGGTTGTGTTTTCATTCACGCTGCTGGTTTCATTGGTGGGGCCAAGACTGAGGCTGCTGTTCTTAAGTTGGCTGAAATGAGTTTATAGATTAATCGAGTTTTTTTTTTTTTTTGCATTGTTACTAGTTTGTCTCTTATTATTGTGTACACGCGTTCGATTGAATCCTAAGCGGAGTTGATGGTGATTAATTCCTATTCTCGCTGTCTAACTTGAGACAAGATAGATCAGAGAGTTTACTTCAAAAAAAAGAAGGGAAAAGGAAAACGGTGATACTGCAACTAACTAATTATCCTCCCGCAAGATTATTGTAGTACAACGGATTTAGTTGTAGGGCCTAGAATTCACAGGCAAACCCCCCATGACAGTGGTAATTGATGTTGTAGGAACATCAAGATAAATTTGTGCATAAACACTAAGCATTAATTAAATTGAAGCACTTTTACGAATCTATGCCTCAGCGTGCAGGTGGAGAAACTCATACTGTACACGGTCATGATTCCACTTATGCTTACTAGCTTCAGTATCTGCTAACATTTCGTCTGTTGAATGCCGTTGCGTCCACGAGGCATCGGATCATAACCACAGTGTACATAGGAACACAGAGCACCTAACTTTGTCGTGCAGTTTGGGCTTGCATTGACACTCAAAACAGATCAACGGGAAATCACAAATTGTACAGTTTCTATTTCGGGAGATGCCTTTTCTTCACAAGATTCTAGGAACGGCAATAGCTCAAGGCCAGGGTCGCGAGTTGAGGTACAAGAAGGTAGGGAGTCACCTTTTAGTGGTGTAGCTATCAAGAATTCGAATCGGGTCTGTGTCTAATCTGAACATTCCCAATTTGGAAACAGCTGATAATTAGGGCTGGACTAATCGCATTTCTTGCATATTCTGAAACAGGGAAACGACATTGATCTGGTGAAATGGGCGGTGATTGACAGGACACAGCAGTCCTAATTCCTTAACGCCATTGCTTCGATTGCCTCTCCTGTCCCTAGTCACTGATCATTTCCCACCTTGTAACTTGTAGCCGGCATCTTCTCGCGCTGACTACGCTGGTCTGGCTGTAATACTACTCCGGCTGATGACAGGCGCGTCCGGGTGACAACTCAAGATAAAACAGGCCTGGAAAACCAACAAACACACGCCTGAACACTCTTTCGCATTCATCTATCCAACTATTGCTCAGTATTGCACAGCGGTACCACTGATATCTGATCTACAGACTGGTAAGTACCTCTCTACCTCGCCCTGCTCTGCTGGTTCGCTCTGCTCGACCCCCTCTCGATCTAGCTCTGGTCTACCTATTGCTTGGCCCATTCAGGCACGCGACGACTGTTTGGTGATTGCCAACAGGATACAGCTGCTGCCCGGTTACTTTACCTGGCGTATGCCCTCATTGGAACCTTTAACCTACTTAGCGAACAGTCTGTCACTGATATCTCCCTACCGGTGCTCATCTGATCCCAGCAGCTCAAACAAAAAACCTTTCAACACGAAAAAAAGAACCGTACTAACTATTCTCCAGAGTCATGATGAAATGGACATCCAGGAGTAAGCGCAATAGCGTTACTCAGGAGAAAGCTTCAAGTGACCAGCAACCGTCCAATCACCAAAGCAACTTGAAGAGTATAGAGGAGAAATCTAGCCTGAGAGATTCTGACTCGAATCAAACCACGAATCATTCCACTCTTTACTCTAACCCTAATCACTCTCAATCCAACGCTTCTGTTACTTCAAGTTCTTTTGGGAGTCTGAGCCAGAAGTCTACAATTCCAAACTCAGATTCGTTGCTGTCGATTCATCAACCCAATAACTTGGTGAGAACTCAGTCAGTTTCGACACTGGCCAATGATAGCGACAGTGTATCCAACGTGACACGGCCTATGAAAAATCTCAAGGTCAGCACCCCAAAATCATCGAGACCCTTCAATTATGACAACTATGATGAGACTGTTTTGAAAACTTCTTGGATCAATAAAGGTTCTAACATAAACAACTGGAACAACATCAATTCTGATTCCTGGAGAATGTACAAGGCCGAATTGAAAGGTTCAACTTTCTCAATTTACAAATTACCAAGCGATTTAAACATTAAAGCATTTGATCCTCACTTCTACCAACCTGAAGTTCCTCAACCACCAACTAATATACGACAAAAGAGATTGTCTACAGTATCATCCAAATCAAATTTGAAAGCTGAAATAAAATCCCCAGTGGTACTGGAAACTCCTTCAACTCCTACAACTCCATCTTCAGGATCATCAAACAGCCATAAAGTGACCTTGAAGTACAGATCAGAAGTGTACCCTCATCCTGATTTACAGTTAAACTCGTCGAACTCAATTGTTTCAGGAACGCTGGAGAGTGTTTGCCATACTATCATATTCAACACGTTGGATGATGATAAGCTATCATATAACTTGTTATTACTCTTGCCATTATTTGGTGATGTTAAGGAGGCTTTGAAGTACTTCATTGAGTATTCCGTTACATTTTCATCAAATAGACATCACAAGAGCTCAACAACAACCTCCAAGATTCCAATTTCGGCCAACACTGATTATGCGATCACACAGAGATTTGACGTTGTTGTTACTACATTTATTGATATGTTCCCAGGTATGCTTCTGGATGAGCACTTCTTTGATCTACTTGAGAGGTTGGTTGCTGGTATTTCCCAACACAATGACCAATTATCTCAACAGTTGAGTAAATCATTGAACAAGAAACATGCACATATGAAAGAATTGACTAGTTTCAGGGATCATCCATACGACCACAATGGCTCTTCATCATTGACCGATATAGAAAGCTTCTTGAAATTAGACTCGCATGACCTTGCTCAACAGGTCAACAGAATTGACCTAAAGTTCAATAGACATTGGAACCCTAAGAATGATCCTTCCTTGTTATATGAACTAGAGAACTTTAATTATTCAAGATTAAACCCGCTGATATTCAACTCGATTACCAATATTCATTACTTGGGTAGAATCCTGATTAATCACCTGTTTGGGACACAAGAATGCAAAAGGTCTGAATTGAAAAGGGCACAGGTGTTAGCAAAATGGATCGATATCGGCTGTATCTTTGATAAGCTTGGTGATATGGTCAGTTGGTTAGCCATTGCCACTACTATCTGCTCTGTTCCGATCTTGAGATTGAAAAAATCTTGGTCTTTAGTTGATGATAAATTCTTGAAGATCATCTCAACTGAGTGGGCCCCAGTGGTTTTTGAGCTCGATAGAAGAACAATGATAAGTGAAGCAAGTCATAGATCGTCATACCATGTTATTGCACCTCAAGGGCTCGGTGTCACTTATTCTAAAAATGATGTTGTTCCATATTTTGGAGACTTGACGGTGAAGTTTGTTGAGAACTCGACTTTGAAAAACTGTGAAAAGAAAGTTCAGAGGGTTAGGGTTTCATTTAATAGATGGGATGAATATTTGGAGAAGGTTAAAGAAGAGGATTCTTTGTCTCAAGATAAAGAGAGATCAGAAAATCCAGATTTGATTAGACAGTTGATCAACTTATTGTCTCATCATGTTCAATTACCGCCAGTGACACAAGCCTCGGTCATGGAACTAAGTTTATCCATTGAGAGTGATAACTTTGGTCCATATTCAGAACAAAGCACAGACTCAAGAACTCCGCTAATAACCGGTTCTTACCTGCCTACTTTGTTTACAGAACTTACACTAAGTTATAGATTGTTCAATCAAGATGTGCTGATTGGTGCAAGTGGGTTCCCAACACAGAAAAATATCTCTAATGATCTTGACATCAGCGGATATGAGAAAATTACAGGGGTCAATCACATTGATATAAAGTCACATCAGTTGAATCAAAATTTACCAGCACCATTCAATCAACGTACATTGCTAAAATCAGTTCGGGATATTTTCAATATTGGTTCAGACGTTTTCCATGTTAATGATTCTTTGATATTCAAATCGTTGAGTAATGGTGGTGAAGAGTGGAAATCATCAAGACCTGTCTCTGTTGTTTTAGAAAATCCTTCATCGAAGAGACTCTCTAAAATTTCAAATCACAGATTGAGTCAATTTTCCGGGTCCAATAGAACATCTGGTAATTACGATTATTCTCAAGGTGATGACATTGATGTGTTTGCAGGTCTGGATAGTTCAGACTTACTAAACTCTTTAACTAAACCATTGAACGTGGTTCTCAAAGCTGGTACATTTGAAAAGATGATTGATGTATTGGTCCTAACATCTAATGTGTTTTCGAAGAAAATTGATAAAAAAGATATTGAAAGGTACTCCGAGAAGACTAATTTATTGAATGATCAGTTCTTGAAATTGAAGATGAATAACGGCGTTTATACTTCTACTTTTTTTTCAACGTACAGAAGTTTTGCGACAACTGCTTCCTTATTAGAAAGTCTAACAAAAAGGTTTATTGGTGCTAGGTCGTGTTCTTTGTCAATTCAGAGATTCAACGATTCGAAACCGGGAGAGGTATTCCCAGACTGGCATAGCACAGCTTCCTTGGATGATCCAAACTTGAATTGGAAATACGTCGGTAACATTCAAGTTGGTGTCCTGGAGGCCCTATTGATCCTGGTTAGTGAACATTACAGTGATTTTACAGATGATTTGAAGAACAAGTCAATCTTTGTTGAGTTGTTGAAACTTATCGACAATGAGATCGTCGTCGTTTGGAAGGATGTTTTATTAAGATTTGAAGACTCAATAGAGTTGAAAGGTGAAATGAACGAAATTTACAATGCACTATCGAATCTTTACAAGAAGATCAGAAAGAACTACATCAAGAAATGTTACAAACCGTTAGATTTATTCCCTAAGAATTTACCAAATATTGATCAACATTTTAATATCAATTTTGATTCTTTTGATTTACCTAACGGCTTTAGAGAAGCTGAAGTGTTTGTTGATAGGTTAGATTCCTTTATTAACGGGTTGTTCCAAAGAACCTGCATTTCAGACTGGATTTATGTCTTCCAGCTGTTGGAAGTTCAATCATCAAAATCTTTGACGTCCCTGTTCAAATACACATGGGGAACGAGTAAGGATGAAGACCAATTGGAGATTCTAAATGTCTTCTCATGGATTGATAACTTGTATGGTAGAACAGTGGGGGACAAGATCCTGGATAAATTTCCACCACCAGTGAAATTATTGTTTGATATTCATTCAAATTTGGAGAAATTGTTCAAACTAAAGATTTCAGATTTGGATATTTCTGCAGATGTTAGAACTGCTAGAATAGTTTCAGTGTTGCAAGTTCTAACCATTTCAAGGCTACGGATGAAATCAGCTGATCTTTTCAATGTGACACCTGCATTAAATGGTCAGTTATCACCACATGTTCCCTCATTCATTGAAAGTGCAATCACACAAGCTATCGTATCTCCTGAGTCAAGGATATATACTGACAGTTGGATACATGCTGTATCTGCTTTAAGAGACACGCGAATCGAAACTATTGATGATGTTTTAGAGCTGTTACCTAATTTCGAGGTCGACGATCTATCTGAAGATTTGGCTGATACTTTGACACCTTGTGTTGGGTGGTTTATTGAAAGATTATTGGAAATCTCTAATTATGTTCCGAACATGTCGATCGAGAACTCGAAGTTGATTAATTTTGACAAGCGCCGGTTTGCATATAATTGTATCTCAAACATTATCGACATGAAATCGAGTGCTGATGGTCAGCAGAAGAACGGTGGTGCTGCCGATTCTGATACTATTGAGCAACAATTTGAGATACTGTATCAGCTGAAGAATCACAAGGTTCCTGAATTTCAAAACTTCAAAGAGATTGCAGCAAGGGAGAGTAAAGATTTTAAGAACAAATTGTTCAAGCCTTTGATTGCTAATGAACTGGAAAAGATCAAAAGGGATTCCAAAAAGAAAGAAATTCTCGAGAATCAAGAGAGGGACATAAAAAGATCACAGATGCTTTCACAGGCAAGTGCTTCTTTGGCATCCAACAAAGAAATCGCCTCACCTAATCATCAACAAACTGAACTTCGCAAAGGTCGACAACATTCATCGTCGTCAGTATCGAGTTCTTTATCACCTTCTAAGGTGTCTGGTGTTGGTAAGAGACTGGGTGGGTTGTTCAAATCAGTAAGGCCATTTTCAATAAATGTTGGAAGCACATGGTCAGGTCCCGATAAGATTGTGCATCCTGACGATTTACCAGACGTATCAAACATTGACTTGTCTGGTAAACACGCTAAGCCTTATCAACAGATACAGATGTTCAAATTCAAACCACTTTTGGTGCACTCTAATATAGAAGGATTCTTTAAGATTGTTAGTGAACAAGGAGGCGAGGAATTTTGCTTCCAAGCAACGAGTAATCAAGAGGCAAGCAGTTGGATAGCTGCCCTGAACTTGTCGAAAAGATACTCCTACTTATCAAAAGATTCACGAGGCTTGACGAGCTCCAAGGTCTTTGGTGTTCCGATTATTGATGTTTGTGAAAGGGAAGGTACTCTAATTCCAAAGATTGTGGAGAGATTATTACAAGAAATTGAAGTTAGAGGGCTGGATGAAACTGGATTGTACAGGATCCCAGGCTCTGTTGGAAGTATCAATCTGTTGAAGCAGGCGTTTGACGAAGGCGGAGATTTTACGTTAGAAGACGATCGTTGGTTTGAAATAAACACGCTTGCCGGTTGTTTCAAATCTTATCTTAGAGAACTTCCTGAATCTTTATTAACAGCTGAATTACTTCCTGAGTTTGTTCAGGCAACTAAACAAGGTGATCTAATTGAAAACTTGAGAGTTTTAGTCCGTCAATTACCATTACAGAATTACCACCTGTTAAAGAGATTGTTTGAGCATTTGAGCAGAGTTATTCAGCATTCTGAAAACAATAGAATGGATGCTGTTAATTTAGCTATTGTGTTCTCTATGAGTTTCTTAAACAACGACTCATTGGGTGCTAGTATGGGTAATGATCTGGGTGCATTGCAAAGCATATTGCAACACTTGATCAAGAACGCTGAAGGTGTATTTACTGATGATAATGCCATCGAAGACAGTTGATCGATCAACCGCTGTTCTGTTTATTAACTTATAGAGAGTTTTGTTTATTTGAAAAAAAAAGTTACTGTTTTTCAGATCTGCTATTTTGAGCAGTCATATGGTTTTTAATATTAATGCTTTATAAAATTTTAAACGTAGGATTCATGTATGTACAGCTTAAATAAAACAGAGACGAACTATATATATACAGATAGGACACCGTCTTATCTATCGATCAATCCTTTTTCAGGGAAGATCTCTTAACGATTCTAATACGGCTATTTTCCTTTTGTTTAGCAGCTAGCTCTTTCGCCTCATTTTCCTTTGCTTTGGCCTCTGCTTTCTTCGCAGCTTGCTCTTTAGCCTTTTCCATGTTCTTCTTGAATGAATCAAGAATACCCTCAACAGGGGCGTTTGGATCACGAGGTGGAGGTGGAACGATTTGAGCCAAGTTGAAATAGCTTCTGAATGATTTATTCTTCAACAGCGCACTTTGCAGGATAGAGAATAAACCGTTAACAAAAAAGTATAAAACAACACCAGATGAGAAAGACATTGTCGCAGGAATGGAAACTAATGGCAACACAGTGAACAGCTTCATCATTGTTGGACTGAAGTTTTGAGCACCTGTTTCACCACCCAATCTCATGAAACCAATAATCACAGCAGCGGACAGACATTGCAATCCCAAGTAAGGGTCAGCAGCTGATAGATCCTGGAACCATAGAATACCTTGATTGGTGAATCCATCTACTGGATAGTTAGCCATGTGTCTAAGACCAGCGAAGAAACCAAGTGCCAATGGGATCTGTAAGACAGGGGCTGCCAAGTAACGATTCTTAATACCGTGTTCTTTCAACAATCTCTTACGTTGTAACATAACTGTCTGCTGATCAGCAACATCGTTAGCTGAGAATAGTTTGGCTTGGATCTCATCTAACTGAGGTTTGATTTTAGCATTTCTTGCCATGGTATCAGAAGACTTGACATATAAGGGGAAAATAGCAGCTCTTACACCAATGGTAACCAAAGAAATAGTGGCCCACCATGGTAGACCAGTAGAGACATGAACAATCTCCAGCAGGTGCTGGATCAAATCAGGAGGCCACCACCAAGACTTGGCTAATCCGATGGATTGAAGGTAACCCCACTGCATTGAAGCTTCTCCTATGGCCTGCGATGCCGTTTGAGAGGCACCTTCCGCTACAGATTGGAAGTTTTGAAGCTGCGTTGAGATCTCTGAAGCTGAGGAGGTTGAGTTGAATCTAGCATTCTGGAATTTGACTCTTTGCAACGAGTTGGAGGCTATCAAGCCAGATGCCAAAGGGAATGGTGACTGGTTGTGGGGTCAGTATAATGAGCATTTTGCAAGCTGCAGAATGGATAATCAAAACTCACGTTCCTCGAAGCACGAAGAATGGTGGATCTCAGCATTGTATCTGCCAGAACTGATGTATTCCGCGTGATATCCTTCGCCAAAGCTGTCTTCGAAAGTGTTGATGATTTTTGGCTTCAGTTTTTTTGGTTTTTTTTCCAACCGTTTTTTTTTGGCCCGAACTTTTGACAGAAGGTAGATGCTGTTGATAGCCAGAACAGTGCTCCCGGAGATGCTTCTGAGGAGAGCCTTTGCCCGTGATGCAGCAGTACGGCCGCTTATAAACAGAATTAGCAAAAGTCTCCGGTTTGAAAGCACGACGGTGCCCTCCAGAAATGCAGTGATCACACCAATGAGTTCCAGTAATGGGAAGTTTCACCACGAATTGAAGAGCATATTGGGGAACTCTGGCAAGTCGGATGAGATTCATGCCAACTACCTGGCTCTAGTTGCAAAACTAGACAAGGCAGATGCAGGTTTGCTGAGCGAGAGACTGCTCAGCTACATTGGTGATGGAGACAATCAAACTCTCATTGTCGCATTGAATAATACCCTTCAAAATGCCGTTGCTGTTAGTGATCAATCCTTGAAAAACATCAGTAAGGTCATTTCATCGCTTAATCATATATCGCCTGACTTAATCAGTCAAATACTGCTGTTAAGTAGACAAACTCCACGTTTTATCGAGGTTTTTAGTTTGGAGACACAGAAGAACCAAACGGAGGAAAACATTGGACTATTAGTGTCCTTGTGGTTGCAGCAGAGAGAGGTACACAAGGCAGCAGATTACGTCTACGAACTGCTTGAAAACGGCAGAAATATTAAGGCCACAACCATAGAGTTGGTAATAAATAATCTACTTGAACCCAAAAATATCAAGAGTGCCTCTGATATTTTGCATCTTGTCGAGCTGCGAGAAATTGAAATCTATTCAAGAACCTTGCAGAGGTTTTTCGAAGCTGCAATAAATGCCAAAGATGCGGAAGTCTGTTACTCTCATTACGAGTACATCACACGCAGAGTATATCTCTCTAGGGAATCTCTTGCAAAGTTGATGGTTTTGATTTCCGAGGTTGGATACCTGAGGGAAGTAAAGAAGATATACAGAATGATACAGAACCATAGCCAAGAGCCCCCATCCGAAGAAATCCGTAAAGAATGTGAATCCTCATTAGCTAAGTGTGCCGCAAGGGTCCACGGATTCAGAAGAGGCTTCCGTTTTTTGGAGAGATTGCGTCACAAGACAGCGTTAAGTGTCAAGTCATATCCACAATTTATAGAGCGTGTTAATGTCAGCGCAAAAACTAGAAAGGTTGAGCGTACACTGCTACAAAGGATGAACTACTCAATAGCTATCTCGTTGAAGAGGTTTTACCTGAATTTGATATTAGCTAAGCTGTCATCGGTAGGCCGTGTGCAAACAGGGTTGGAGATATTAATCATTCACCCGAAGATCAGAAGACATATGGATTTGGAGTCAATAGAGTTACTTGTTGAAGGTATCGATCTGAACAATGGGACTAGAACATCGAGCAACGTTGAAATGCTTATACAGTTACTGGAACACAAAGGTCGAGTAAACTTGAGTGCAAAGAAAAACCTATTGGATTCGATCCTCAGATTGATTATAAATTCTGATTATTGGTTCAAAGTATTCAAGATATGGGATCTTGTCAAGCTTAAATCCTACGTGATGGGCCCTGAATTGGTGGAGATATTGGAAAAGAAGTCACAGGAAAACGGACTTTCTGCACAGTTCGAGAGAATGGATTGCATTCCCTCGAACCAGGAGCACTTACAGAGACTGGATGGGGTATAAGTTGGGTATTGATAACAGTAAACCGTGTAAATAGAAGGAACCGAACTAATGATTCTTTTTGCTGTAGCGTCTTTTATCTCTTTGTTTACCAAAACTGTGTAGTGTGGCCCGGACAAATTTCGTCGCTTCTGCGAGCCATATCTTTCCATCTTCGAGCCAACTCAAGATAGATAGATAGATACAAGCAAAGGGTGCTACAGGGTGCTACAGGAGGATACAAAATGGCAGTCATTAATTTCTTCAAGGGCCATCCTACGAACGCTCTGCTTCCTAGCCAAAAAATTGTGGAGGCCACCTCTCAGTTGTTACTGAATCCAAGAGACTATGACGAAGATTCAGATAATAGGCACCCTTTGACCTATGGGTCTGATCAAGGCTCGTTATGGGTTCGTGAAGAAATATCCAAGTTCGTAAACGGATCATTTAAACTCAAGGACAAGAGTTTATCCAGCCCTAATTATTTCAATCTGACTGGTGGTGCAAGTTATGGAGTCATGAACATTCTGGCCCAGACTACCTTGCCTCACACGGGATATACAAAACAGGCATTTATCATCACACCGACCTATTACTTGATCAATGAAACATTCATCGATGCTGGTTTTGGTGGTAAAATCACTGCCATTGATGAGTATGATAACGGGACTTTGAACTTGAGTTTACTTGAGGAGAAATTAGAGTACTACACCAAGCAGGATGATAAAGATCATACAGAGGACTTGAAACTTATCAATGGTCCAAACACTAACAAGAAGATTTACAAATTCGTCTTGTATTGTATCCCAACTTTTTCCAATCCTGGTGGTCAAACGTATGACCTTGAAACAAGATTGAAACTTATAGAGATTGCTAGAAAGTATGATGTGTTGATTATTACCGATGATGTTTATGATTTGTTAGACTACACACAACCGCTTGATGAACATCCACAACCTGAGCTGAAAAGGCTAACACATCTTGATCGTGAAACTTACACCAATGAGTATGGTAATACGATTTCAAATGCGACATTTTCCAAGTTAATTGCACCTGGTTTGAGATTCGGTTACCAAGAATCTGTGAACGATAAACTGGTTTATCAGCTTTGTCAAGGTGGTGCCAACGTGAGTGGAGGTAGTCCTTCTCAGCTGAATTCAATGATTGTCGGTACTCTTTTAAAGAATGGTTCAATCCACGAAATCATCAATTCGCTAAGGAAGATTTATGCATCCAGAGCTAAGGTTTTACGTGAATCTATTTCGGAGTACCTACCTAAGGGAACTACCGCATTTGGGTTTGAAGGTGGCTACTTTGTGTGGGTTACATTACCTGAGGGTTACGATAGCAAAAAGATTGTGCAAGCGTTGAAAAACGAAAATGTTGTTCTTGCAGGAGGAGAAAACTTTGAAGTTGTTGGAGATGTCAGATCATGGGGTTCGAATAGCGTCCGTCTGAGTGTCAGTTGGCTCACTGAGGAGGAAATCGTTGACGGCGTTAAGAAGTGGGCATCTGTAATTGATAGCTTATATAGAAAATAGTGAAAACGTTAAACCTTCTTGTAAAAGACCTAGCTATGCTACCGTCTGAACGGTCTGAACGGATAAACACAGAAGTCACTGATTTGTAATCCCTAGCGTGGCAAGGGAGCAAACATTGTGCAACGGTTGTTATTAATACAGAATCAAACTAAATTAGTTAATCAAAACCATGCCAAATCGCTTTCAGTTATGTCCCGGAATGGTCCTGATAAATCCGTAAGCCCCTGCACTATCGACTATCCCCGTTAAGAACACCCATATACATGTTTTACTAATCAAAAATGTCTAACAATGGTGAAAATTTTGATGCACAATCCGGCCGTAAGTTCCCAAAAGAGAAACCATCTCACAAAGTTCACCGGAGTTAATTCAGCAAAGGTGTTGTATTTAAACAACTCACACTGGCGTTAATTTGAACCAGGACCTAGTACTTCTCCCCTGCCATCGTTCAGTTATAATGTCGGTACCACAGGATGAAGAACAGGAGCGTATCTCTCAATATTATCCTTCCAACGAGGAAATTGGGGAAGCATTGTTTAGTACGGAGTCTCTAGGAAGACAATACTCTAGAATTGCTGAGGATGAGGAGCAAGGAGATCTTTCCCAGACGAGAGAGCATCATCAAGATGCTACAGATGAGAGCTCTGGCAACTCTTTAGGGAAAAGTAAGTCAAAAGATGGTGAAAAGGAAGGAAAGCCAGAACAAGCTGGGGGACACTCTGGCCCAGGAGGGGAAAAGGTTGGTCTTCTGCATCCATCTCTTTCAGATTATCGTACAAAGATTCTATTTGAGCATTTGAAGATCTGGCTAATGCTTGGTTGTTTAATCATTGCTTCATTTTCAGTCTATTGGGGTGCTCTATATAACAGAACTGGTAATCTTCACCGTTTGAAAATGTTGGTTATTGTTGAAGATTCCACAGTGGATGGAATTGATCCTCTTATTGGTGATGAAATCTCCACGTTACTGGGAACCGAAGAATTCAAGAAGTTGGGTACTTGGGAGATTGTGAGTGGAACTGATGCAATCAATGAAAAATTGAACAATCCAGAGAATGTCACTGCTGCAATTATAGAAAGAGTTCACCATAAAGACTATTGGAGTGCTGTTCAAGTCTTACCTAATGCAACTTATAACCAATACCAGTTGTTCCAAGGTAACATTGATGAAACCCCATTAGCAGTTCAATTTATCTATGAAAGTGGAAGAGATATAACCACCATCAAACCTTATGTTGTCACTACTTTGCAACAGTTGCAATCATCATTCCAGCTTTCTTACGGTTCTAATGTTGCCTCACAGTTGGTATCTAAACTTTCTGAAAGCGAAAAGTTAGACCTAATCAATAACACAACTGCCATTGCCACTGCACCAGGATTCAGATATTTCGATCATAGACCATACAGTGACAACACTTTACTAGCACCATTGCAAGTTGGTCTGATTTATTTGATCATTATCTCTTTTTTCCTGTTCAATTTCTTTGCCGGTGTCCATCAAATTCTGATTCCATTTGTACATACATATCAATATTTGATTTACAGAATCGTTTGCACACATCTGTCATATTTGGTGTTGTCTTTGTTCATCAGTGCAGTCTCTGCCATTTTCCAGATCAACTTCCAAGTTGAATTCGGAAAGGCTGGGTTTGTCATTTATTGGTTTTCAACATATTTAACGATGGCAGCCGTTGGTGGTGCTAATGAAAACATGGCCCTGTTAATATTCACTCATAATCCACCATTTTTAGGTTTCTGGTTGATTTCATTTGTTATTTTGAACGTTTCTCCAAGTTTCTCGCCATTGGCGTTGATCTCCCCATTTTATAGATATGGTTACATGATGCCGATCCATCATTCCAGTGAAATTTCAAAGGTTATCTTCCTAGGATTATACAAGGGACAGCTTGGTTTGAACTACGGTATTATTATTGTGTGGATTGTTTTGAATACCCTCTTATTACCGCTTATCTTGAAGCACGTTGGTGGTGTTATGGGAAAGAGAGCAGCTGCCGCAAAAGCTGCTGCAGCTGCTGGTGGAAAGTGATGATGGCTGGCTAGGCGATCATAGATACGAGAGAGATCTAAGCAATTCACTGCATGAATCTTCTCAAAATGGCCCGAATCGTTTTGGGGCCGAAGAATCTTTTGTTTTGATTTGTGTATATTCAACCTTCCATTATACCTTATTGCACGCGAGCAGATCTGGGAAGGTGAAAAAGCATCTCAAGATATTAGAGGCGTGTTCCACATATCAAAAAGTGGCGCTTTAATTATAACGATACCATAACTAATAAAGGCTCTTTAGTGAATTAATTAATACATTTGTTTTTGCGTCTGACTACAACATCGTGTCTGTAACTCTTAAAATACTCCGTAGCAACAATTAACATACAGTGTACAAGGTTGGAAACTCTTTGTTGTTAATCGTAAAATGTGATAGGCCATGTATGTATGTTTGACCCTCCCCCTGCCAGTCTGCTGCTGCTGGACGAGATTCTCAGTTTTTTGTCACGCCCTGCAAACTATAAATAATTTAAAGTTTCTGAGCTGCAGATTGCGAAATAGACTTTTCCCTGAACTATATCTTTTACGTCTTTTACCTAGAAACGGACCCCTCCTGAAAAGTTTAATCGCCCTTTTGTTTTGGAAGTTTGCGTTTTGGCAAAGAATACACAAAGTTTCACGGGATCCTGCATACAAAAGGCAGGCTTTCTTTAAATAGACCAAAACAAAAACACAACAACAACAACAACAAAAACAACAACAAGATCACATGAATCTCCAGGATCTCAGGTATATAAAGAGCTTCAAATTCCACTTTTACTTCCCAATCTTTTTCTTCAGTATCATCAATTAACACTTATCTTACACTCGCTTTTACCAATGCAATTCTCACCACTCTTATTCGCCGTTTTACCAGCCTTAGCAGCTGCTGACTACTATAACGCTACCTCTACTGAAGTTGTTACCATCACCACGGACGAAGTCGTTACTATCTACACCACTTTCTGTCCAGAACCAACCACCATTGTCACCAATAAGAAAACCTATATTGTTGATAAACCAACCACTTTAACCATCACTGATTGTCCTTGTACCGTCAAAAAAACTTACACCTCCAAGAAATACAAGCCAACCTCCAAAACCACTGAAAAGAAGCCAACCTACACCAAAACTGAAGAGAAGCCAACCTACACCAAAGAGAAGCCAACCTACACCAAAACTACTGAAGAGAAGCCAACCTACACCAAAACTACTGAAGAGAAGCCAACCTACACCAAAACTACTGAAGAGAAGCCAACCTACACCAAAACTACTGAAGAGAAGCCAACCTACACCAAAACTACTGAAGAGAAGCCAACCTACACCAAAACTGAAGAAGAGAAGCCAACCTACACCAAAACTGAAGAAGAGACAACCACTGAAGAAAAGCCAACCTACACCAAAACTGTTGAACCTACAGAAACCACTGAAGAAAAGCCAACCTACACCAAAACTGAAGAAGAGACATCCACTGAAGAAGAGCCAACCTATACCAAAACTATTGAACCTACAGAAACCACTGAGCACACCATCACTACTTTCGATGGTGGTGCTAACACTAAAGCTCTTGCCGGCTGGTCATTAGCCGCTGCCTTAGCTGTCGCTTTAGTTTAAGATTCTTTTCATACCTTAACTTTCAGAGGTGTGTCTACTTACACTACAATGTTCAATTATTTATTTTTTCCAAACAGGTTGCCGTTTTTCTAGCCGGGCTCCATTATTTAATTTTCAATTTCTACCCTAGATTTGGCTTGGATGTTATATTTTGTTTCTACATGGTTTCGATGAAGGGCCTGGTGTCCGTTTGTCGTAAAACTGTTCAATTTCTTCGAATTTCCATCTTCGAATTTTCATAGTCATATTTATAATTCTAAATTGGTACTATTTTTTTCAAATACTCTTGTAGATGATTCTTCAACATATTGTAATTTCTACTGATTAGTCCTAGCTGCTAACTACGAAGAAACCGAAAGGGGCTGGTTCTTCACCCAATGACTTTGTCTGCATACATAGTTACATATCAAAGAAAAGATTGTTATGGTTATAGACAACTGCAATGATTCAAGGGAATTCGTACGAAGGGGACTTCTTTCATGCAGGTTACGCGTAGTATTCAGGTATCTCTGATAACAACAATCGGAGGCAAAGAAGCATGTGAAAATAATCACAATGAGAAGACTTCAGAGCAATGCAGGGTTTTTCGGTGGGGTGACAATGACATTTGACAATTGACTGTATCTCGGGTTCTACAGTTAGAGAAAATGGTGGTCATAGCATGATAGACTAATCTCGCATAAAATAGAAAATCATGTTGACAATATTGACATTAGTAAACTCAAGATTCGCGTCATTCAGGAGTGTTCAGTTCAATCAATCCTAGAGCTGGCTCCATTGAATGAGTTTGCTGGTATCTGAAAGAACAGATTTGGGTTTCAGATTTGATACTAGCTTTTGACACTGCTGGCTGGGACGCGCTCCGAAGATCTGTTTTGAACTTACAGATCCTGCATACACCTGCATACGTCAAAGATCTGTCATCTCTGCCCACTTTGTCGCGGATCTTTGGATCATAATGTTCACCATCCAATGCGCAAGGTAGGTATGGTGCAAGATAATCTATACACTCTGCTCACCTCAATTTGTGGAGTCTAACAAAAGTTGAACCGCGTAAACTATTCTTGGTTGGTTATCAACTTAGAATCTCGGGAATGAAAACGCGTAAACAATTTGCAAAATTTCCCAAACTTAATTTGAGTTTCCAAGTTCCCAGCACGATGTTCAAGTCTTTAGTTTTTTTTTTTTTTTTTTGCCTAGATGGGCCCTGGAGCGCCTCATTTGGTTTTGTTGGAACCAGGAAAAACCAGGCTTGAGGCCATTTTGGGTCTTCAGTTTCCTGATTAGATTGTGTAAATAGCAACTTGAGTTTAAGCTTTAAGCTCCAATCTCGATGCTTTGGTTTTTGTTTAAGCTTTAAACTCCAATCTCGATGTTTTTTGTTTTTGTTTTTTAAAGAGCACCACCATGGAATCTAGACTCACTTTGTTTGGTACCGCAATTAACGGCAAAACTATATCTCTAGAGTCTAAATGTTGTTGTTAATCCATACATTATTTGTATCCCTGTTATCAGCTCCATTGGTCAATAAATTCTACCTATATTTCAGTTATACTTCATAAAGTTACCGTTTTCGGCCAGGCCCTTCGTCCAATTCAGTGCTAGTTAAAACTCGCCAAAACATTTGATTTTAGCTTTGGGCATATTTGCTGTTTTGATCCTGACTGATCTAAGGTTCAGATCAAATCATAATTGAATTTGGATACATTACGCGATTAAGTTTGCGCCACCAGATCTTCCAATCCTCACGCGATGATTTCGCAAGCAAGACAGCAATGGGTGTTAAGTTAGCTAGATTTGAGATCGAGATTCTTTAAGGGCAGCGTTGCAGTTACTATGCTGAGATCCATATTCCAACCATTACCTCTGTCTCTGAACATCAACCTACAGCATGGTCGGCTTTCTTCTTGGATCCCCAGTTCAACAGCTTTGAATCACGCACAGTCTGTGAAAACAACTCCGATATTCCGAAACAAGATGATATCAAACAACTCTACCCAGAAAGTATGCAACTCGAATATGAACAGAAAGACAGAAGTTCATTTAGTGCGTGGGAAATTTCAACCCCATCTGAAGGTCAAAACCATCGCTATATCCTAAACAATGGAGTGCACTTAGGCCCCCAGGAATTAATTGTCGTTGTATTTGATTAAAAATTCAGTACAGGGCAGGAAAACGTAACTAGAGGGACTTCATAACGGTGAAGTTTGAGCTTTCGAGAGCATACCAACGTTGCAGATAACAAGGTAGCCGGGAGCCAGCTTCCAGCGACATTAACTAATTCATTGATGCTGAGAGGATTAGGACAGATTCCTCAGAAAATGGAAATTCCCTGTGTTTACACGTGATTCCGTTTCTAATTACTAATTACTAGCGGATATTTACACATCATGAACCATGGAATTTCGCAGCTATAAAATGGTGCCAGTCCCTTTTGGGAACTAAACTGTTAACTCAATAGTGAACCACTCCATAGTAATATCACACAATGTCTACTCATAAAGCCGCGGTCATCACTAAAGATGCTGCTCCAGGTAAATTTTCCACAATTGCCGACGTTCCAATTCCAACACCAGGTCCAAACCAAATTCTAGTCAAGACGGTCGCTATTGCTGCTAACCCAACCGATTGGAAACACATCTTGAATGGTAGTCAACCAGGTTTCATTGTTGGTTCTGACGGTAGTGGCATTGTTACCAGAATTGGTTCAGATGTCAAAGATTTCAAAGAGGGTGACTTCGTCAGTACTTTCGTTCACGGTAGCTTCAGTGACAAGATCGGTACTTTTGCTGAATACTTCGTTGCTAACCCAAACGCAACTATCAAATACGATCCATCTATTTTGAAAGAAGACAAAGTCTTGAAAGATGGTCAAACTTACCCATCTGGTATAATTGACTCTTTTGAAGGTGCTGCTAGTGTTACCTTAGGTTTAGTCACGGTCGTTTTATCCTTCTCCGGTAACTTGAACATTTCAAAAGCTGACAAGGGTAAATCTATCTTGATCTGGGGTGGTGCCGGTGCCACTGGTATCTTGGCTATCCAAATTGCCAAACAGGCATTCGGTTTGAACGTCATCACTGTTGCATCTCCAAAGAATTTTGAATTTTTGAAATCATTAGGTGCAGATCATGTTTTTAACTACAAGGACGCTGATGTTGTTGACCAGATCAAAGCAGCTGCCAATGGCGATATCAGATATGCTTTAGATACAGTTGCAAGTGATGACTCTTTCAAAGCAACTTACGCTGCCACTTACGATTCTCCAGAAGTTACGATTGATTCTTTGTTATTCAAAGGTAAAGAGGACGTCACTGATGATGGCAGAGAAGGTAAGGTAGATTTTGCATACACAACTTTGGCCTATGTTGTTGATGGTAACGTTCCATTAAACTTCTTTGGCAAAGTGCTTGATATTACTCCAGAAAGTAAGGCAAGCTACGAATCTTTCTGGTTTAACGAGCTTCCTAAGTTAATCCCAGCTTTGAGAACTGCTAATTTAAAAGTTTTGCCAAAAGGTTTAAAAAACGTCGATGCTGCTCTTGATTTGTTGTTACAAAACCAAGTGTCTGCTGAAAAAGTTGTCTTGAGAGTTTGAGTGGTACGTACTAGATAGCTATTTTTATGATTGGGACTTCTATCTCTCAAAACGATAGAATTACAGAAGAATTTATCTTATCTGAAGTTAAGAAAAACTATGTGATTAGCTTGTTCTTTAAATCTATCCGTAACTGAATTTATACAGCTTGTCAAGTATTGTATCAAGTATTAATTTTCTCAGAAGCGACTGTGAACAACTCTCATAATATCTATGCTTTCGTTTGAATGATCACTAGAAGTGCAAGAGTAGGTCCTTACCAGTCGTAAGTACTTATCGCAATTCTGTCCACGACAAAATGCATGTCCGGTAAAAGCCTACTTTTCTGTTTCTGACCATCCAACCCCTTTATAGCTCTACAGCCACTCTAAGCTTTAGATCAGATGCTGAAACATGACAACAGTGTTAGACTTATTGAACGGTGTACACATCAAGACCAAAGGAATTTGAAGTTTTCCCGTCGGTGTATACCATCGGACTTCATGAAATTGTACTTTTCAATATTTGAAACTTTTAAAACAAAAAGTCAGATCGTCCTTTTGCTGGATGTCGGAACTTATAATGCACCGACGGTAGTTTTATGTTAGCTTGCTTATAATAGTCCTGATTTATGATAAGAGATATCAGTCGCCAGTCAATCAAATTTCCTAGAGAACTAGTCAGAGAAATAGTATTGACAGAATAAACAATGAGAGCATAGTATGAGAAGAATATAGCGAATAAGAGAGATAAGCCAAAGTGAACTACAGAAGAGTGGTTTACTGGAAGCTATAATCTAATTAAGAGATGTTTTGTTAGTATTAGAATCTCCTACGAGAATGATAACAAAGAGAATAGACAAGATGAAACGACAATAAGAAGAGTGAACTAGAACGAAGAGACCTAAGATTCAGATATTTAATCTATATAGAACGTTAAATGTAAGCCTTACCAAACAAGCAATCAAGACAATCAGTCATTCACCAAAATCATTACGAGTAGGGTCAATTGTTCCACGGTAGTTGATCTCAACTGTCCTTCAAACATCAATCTTTTTTTTTTTTTTTTTTTTAATCGCGCGTATTGTTCTACTTAACCTATGTAACTGATTTTGCTTTGTTCGTTGTTGTTTATCTTCGAATCTTTCTCAAAATAACCTATATATGTTTCGTTTTGAGCCCTGTGTCTTACACTCCCTGTGAGGGACTTTAGACTCTCTTTGTAAAAACAAAGACTCCGTGGCCAAGTTGGTTAAGGCGTGCGACTGTTAATCGCAAGATCGGCAGTTCAATCCTGCCCGGGGTCGTATTTTTTTTATACATTTTCATAAACTATACCAAATGAAAAGAAAAAGTACTAAATCTCTTCTGTTTTTTTTTTAACACCTCTGCCCCCTGCTGAAGATGTCTAGTGATGAAGACATTGAGTTGATTCAAAGTCTTGAAGATAGTAGGAATAACTACAATGGAGTTACAGAACAGAATTCGCCAAACGACGGGATAATGCTGAGCTCTTCCTCGAGCAGGTCTAGTTCCCTACAACCAGATGTCACAAATCAGGCAGCGCGTACCACGATGGATTTGAATACTGCTGAAATCAGTACATCACATGAAACCATACAAGTCGAAGGACCTGCAAATGAATTTGGGAATAACACACCACAGTGGCGATCACTTGAGCCTCAGCGTTTAAGATATGGACTACGAAAAGTTCAACTTTATAGAGATATATCGAAGTCACGCCCGCCTGAGCCAGGTCCAACTAGGTTCGCAGAATATCCAAACCTTGAGATCTTGCATTCTATACCCAAGAACCAAAGATCTACGAACACTGGCATTTTCCGTGTGGTTAAAGTTAGGAAAGACCCTGTCAAAGAGTATGAAGAAGCCGAAAAGGCTGACAGGGGTAATATTTATAGAAAGTGTCGATTCTGTGGTCTCATTCTGCGTGGAAAAAATTGTTACCTTGACATGAACACTCATCACAGACAACATTACGCTAATTCTGCATCTCGAAAGAAAGACAAGGACAAAAATCCCAAACACAATCAACTATCGTCACGAGCCACTGTTGAGTTATAATGTACATTTATTCATTTGAAAAAAACTATGGTAATAGTATTTATCTAATCCTGTTCAGCAATCGATACCAAACGTTCATCAATTTCATCAGGTGTCAATTTAAAGAATTTATCCTCGATAGCGACACCAACTTCGATATCGTTCTTTCTGAATTCAGTACTCAATGTGTTTGACAAAGTAATGATTGCAAATTCAACAACTGCCTTCCAGTCACCCTCAATGGTCTTCTTCTTGTACTTCTTTTCTAAAACAGTCGTTAATTCCTGTTGTTTTGGGCCCGTGGCATTGGCTTTGGAACCGATGTAATAACCTGCTGGGTCACACTTGTATAACGAAGGACCATCCTCGTCATCAAATGATGCAAAGGTCAAGGCAACACCCAATGGTCTCATATATGCTCTTTGTGTAAATATCTGAGATAGATTGGCCATTCTCTTAGACAATGCCTCGACAGGAATGTCGTACCCATTCTTATATTTGAACTCGGCAGCTTCAGATCTAGCTCTCAACGCCTGGTTTCTAGCATCGGCAATTGACCCAGTGGCAACAAGACCTATCTTTGAGGTTATCTGGAAGATATATGAGACGGTGTCTGGGTCTAATAATTTATCAGGGACTTTCTTTTGTGAGATTATCACTGTACTGTCTTTTCCAGTGACACCTAATGCGTTGATATTTGTGGAGTTTATAGCTTTGAAGGCGTACTCAACTTGGTATAGACGGCCTTCAGGCGAGAAAATAGTGATGTGTCTATCGAACCCAGCTGCTCCTGACATGATGTGATGGTTTGTAAGGGGACAATTGTGCGCAGACGCTGGTTTATCGTCTGTTGATGTTTCGTTGGTTTCGGTTTTTGAATCGCCACCAAAAAAAAAACAGAGAGCTCGGATTTGCAGTACGATTTCGCGAAGCTGTTTTTCGCGGGACGATGGAGTATATGTGACAGTCAGTCAGATAGTGTAGTAGCGACCCTCCTCCTCTCAGGTTTCATAGGTCTGTGCGGGATTGAAAGTGTGCGTATTGCTCCACGCTCGTAGGTTACTGTTTTTTTTTTTTGTATTTTTAAAGTTGTTTCATTCATCATCTGCACATTAAAGCCCACCGCTTTCTTGTTTACGCGAATGGGATCAGTAAAACATCTCCATCTGAGTTCCCGTTCCAGTTGTTCTGTACTTTTTTGATTAAGACTTTAGCACTTTTCACTCCTAACTCCACCAGACTATCGAAGTATGTTGTCACTTTTTCCTTGTGATCGTGCCTCACCGTGTTTAGCCCCATTGTAAGGAAGGGCCCGTGACACATTAATAACCGAGTGTCATTTGGATCCGTTATTGAAAAGGTATCACCGCTTTGATAAAAGAAAAAACACAAGCTGAACATCTCATCAACTAGATTCTGTATTATTTTGGATGATTTATCCAGTTTCAGATATTCTGAGTATATTTTTAAGAGCAAGGCATCCACGTGTAACTGGTGAATTAAATCAAACCAACTAAAAACGGCATTATCATCTGTAAATCCATAACAACTACTTGGTAATATCAACTTCTTTGAATCAGCATCAGCCCCTTGGTCCTCATAATCCGGGTGTGCTGGATTGTCTTTCGAGATAAGGATATCTTTTGAAGCGACTTGAAACTCTTTGGCATTGTGGATCAAACTCATCTGAAATAAGAATCCATTTGGATCATCCTTTTTCAATTTGCAAAACTCCCTATACATGATAATAGCATCCGATGAGTAACCTAGAAACATGTTATACCCATCTGGTAATAAAATTCCGACATCAATGGCAAACTCACTGTCATTCCCATATAATCCAACGTCTAACAATTCATCAATTTCATCATGGATCTTAACAGTACCTATACTCTGCAAGTTGGCCAAAATCTCGATAGCAGCAAACCATGACCTTGCAAATAACAAGGAGGGTGTCTGATAGTACTTTGTATATTTGAGGAACAAATCCTTTGCACCACGAAGATGAGCTCTCCAACTAATGGATGTAGAATCAGCAGCAAGTAGTAGAACCGTTAATAGTAAAGGTTCAATGTTGTTGAGGATATTCGTCTGTGTATCTTGAAAAACTTGATTTAAAGTTTGTAAACAAGTTGAGATATATCTTTCCTTCAACTTTTCGTCCTCAGTTGCTAATGATAGCATTGATGCTAGCAGATAGGAACAATTTTTGGCATGATAAAGTAATATTTCATTACATAGAGTTGGATCCAATGGAAACAACCAAGTTGATATCTTATCGTAAAAGACTTCCAAATGTGCCTTATGTGGTTCTTGTAAGTCAAATGAATCGATTATATTCTGCTTCTTTTCAAAATCTGAGAGTGTCAAATCAATGTTTAAAAAGTCATCAAATACAAAATCCGGAATATTCGTTATCGATTCGAAAATATCATTAGCTAGATTACTAGCTTCGTTGATAATATTTTCTCTTTCTATCCCAGGTGAGATGTTCTGTGGGATGAAATCTTCAAATTTGAAATCTCCTCCTGTATGTGAAAGTTGTTCATCTTCTATATTTGTATCTAGGGCATCATCTTCATTCCTTGTTGAAGTCTCATCTAAGACAGTGTGATTAGTGACATCTGTGCCCTTGTCGAAGTCTATCGTTTGTGAATGCGTTACAAATGGTGGCTTCTGTTCATTACCACCTCTCTTCTTATTGATGTTGTTCTTCTTCATGAATATGTTTCTCGATTCGCTGAACTTGATGACGTTCACATAGGCACACTTCTTGCCTAGATGAGAGCATTGCCAACATTCAGGTTTCCCTTCATCACACTTCAGTTTCCTTCTCTTGCACTCCTTGCAGCCATTCCTGCTGTACTGCCTCTTCTTTATGAGCTTCCCTTGGCTTGACTCTGACGCTGGACGTGCAGTCTCTGTGCTTGACATGATAAACTGTTCGACGTGAGGCTAAACTCTGTGTTCCGCCGTATTAATATTAAATCGACCTCCTCCTTCGCTGCTTGTTGGAACTGTCTCGGGTGAATGGAAGGGCAGGTTGAGATCTTGGGGGAGGAGACTGCGTAGCTACAGTATGTGGATTTATGCTATTAGATAATGATCCTCCTGTGCTGCGTACCATGTAAAAAACAAAGGGTTTTCAGCATTTTGGCGTAATTAAAGTGTGTTTTTCTGCCTGTTGGGAAGAAGCAGAGCAAAAAAGTTAGTGAGATCGGAACCAATTATGAAATGTGAGATGGCCGCTTTATTCGCTATTAGATACTGAAAAAAGAGATCTACTCATGAGAGAGACTGTGTATACTATATCAGGTGTCCAGTCTCGAGCAGAGTCTGAGTCTCTGAAGTTAGCGCTGGACTACTTTTTGGTAAAACTGTAGCTCGTATGCCCAGACAGCGCTACGAAGGGACTAAACTCTAACGCTATATACCAAAATATACGAGAGATGGGCCGTGGCACGGCAATTGCAATGGAATCTCTTTCTTTTACATTAATTAAATAATCCATTTAGTGTTTACCCCAACAAATTCCAACATTGTCACAAACTCTAACACAAAAGGGAAGACTCGCTCTCGCATCGCAGTCTTCCTATTTCCGAGTTACTCCCAAAACCCGCACTAAAAAAATACACATTGTCTTCTCAGAGCAACAAGGACAATCAATAAACACACTCTCTAGGACCCCCCTGATACGCTCAATGTCCAATACTCAGAGGGGAAAGGACGCCGCTGAGACCTCCCAGAACATGGAGCCACGTCCTGACCCTTATACCGAGCCTACCCTCTGGGTCAAGCTAGGATACGACTTGATTCTATGGATTCTCTCGCTTGTGTTTGACGGGTTCTTTCGAGAGATCAGACCAAGGGGTGCATTCAGAATCCCTAAGAAGGGTGCCGTTATCTTTGTCGCTGCTCCTCATGCCAACCAGTTCGTTGATCCAGGTATCTTGTTGAAACAAGTGAAGAAGGAAGCAAATAGAAGAGTTAGTTTCCTCATTGCTGAAAAATCGATGAATGTTTTTGGGATTGGTCATATGGCCAGATTGGCAATGGCAATTCCTGTCAAGAGAGCTCAGGACTGTTTGAGAACCGCCACCGGTGTGATCACTATGGATGCTGAGAATCCTTTGAAGATTATTGGATACGGTACGCAGTTCACTAAAGAGGCTACTGCTAAAGGTTTGGTTGGATTACCGAATTCTCAAGGGAACGCAGAGATCTATAAAGTTATCAGTGATACTGAATTGATCTTGAAGAAAGAGTTTAAGAAGAATGCTCAGCAACTCTTGAAGAACAAGACACCTTTCAAAGTTGCTGATAAAATTGATCAACACGATGTTTATGAGAAAGTTTTCGCTCATTTAGGCCATGGACAGTCAATTGGTATTTTCCCAGAAGGTGGGTCCCATGACAGAACTGATCTATTACCATTGAAGGCAGGTGTAGCTATCATGGCCCTTGGCGCAATGGCACATAATTCAAATTGTGATGTGAAGATTGTTCCTTGTGGTATGAATTATTTCCATCCTCATAAGTTTAGATCAAGAGCAGTTGTGGAATTTGGTCACCCAATTGAGATTTCTAAAGAATTGGTTGCCAAATATGCAAACCCTGAGACTCAAAAGGAAGCTACTCAGCAATTGTTGAACACTGTTGAACAAGGGTTGAGAGCTGTTACTGTTACCTGTCCTGATTATGAAACCTTGATGGTTGTTCAAACAGGAAGAAGATTGTATACCGGTGGCCAGAAATTGCCAATTCCATTGGTTGTTGAAATGAATAGAAGATTAGTTTTGGGTTACACTCATTTCAAAGATCATCCACAGGTGAAGCAATTGAAAGAGAAAATCTTGGATTACAATCAACAGTTGAAGGATTTCCATCTCCCTGATCATGAAGTTGATCATGCACAAGTCAACTACTTGAAAAACTTTTCAATCTTGATCCACAGATCGTTCAAGTTGTTTTTGTTAACTATTTTATCTTTACCTGGTGTCGTTCTATTCACTCCAGTTTTCATCGTTGGAAAATGGTATTCTAAGAAGAAGGCGAAAGCTGCATTAGCTGCCTCAGTGGTTAAGATCAAAGCGAATGATGTTGTTGCTACATGGAAGATCTTGATTGGTATGGGTCTTGCTCCTTTGTTGTACACTTTCTACTCTGTGGTTGGGTTGTATCATTTCAGGGATTCATCATTCAATAAGTTCATCTTGTTTTGGATCATTTATATCTCTGGAGCAACAGTCACTTATGCTGCCTTGGTATGTGGGGACACGGGGTCTGATATTCTTAAGTCGATTAGACCAATTTATCTATCTTTGATCAAACCTGATAACTTGCTCAAGTTGAAAGAAACTCGTAAAGAGTTAACCAAGGAGATTGTCTCAGTTATCAATGAACTAGGACCTAAATTATTCCCAGATTTCGATCATTTGACAGTTGAGAATTTCGACGAATCTGCAGAAGACAAGAAGACTGAAGAGCTGAAGAAGAGAAGACGTGAGAAACGTGCGAGAGATAGAAGAAGACTTCGTGAAGAGGCCGTTGGTGAGCATAAACGTGACAAACATGAACACGAACACGAACATGGCATTGATTCAGGATCATCATCGGATTCTGAAAACTTTAGCAATGCTTCTATATTTGCCAGTTCTGATAACGAAAGTGACACCTCTGAAACTTCAGTAGAATCGTTTAACAACACTGAAGAGTATTCGACGGGTGTTAAAAACAAGGTCGTTGATGCATTGAGGGAAAGAAGACATGTTGTGGATAATCAATCTGATGAAGATTCTGATTAGATGGGGAGAGAGAGAGAGAGAGCTTTTGTTTTGTTATTGGGATGGGGAAGAAGAGGGTGGTGGTTTTCTGTTTTTATCAAATTTTTTTGACTAGGAAGAATGGTACTTATATACATTTTTATAATTAATATCAGCAATCAAGCATTGGTTATATTTGTAGCAATATTATTCTGTAAAGCAAATATTATTAAAACACACACACAAAAAACGCATTCAAAAGGAGCTCCAACTCCAATCAGCTGGCACATTACCACCTAAATTACTATCGACGACAGATTTCTTTCTATCGTTACCCTTAGTGATGTCCTCCCTTTTGGAAACGTCATTGATATTTACATCACCCCCAAACTTAGTCTTCAAAAACGTCTCATAATCTCTGTAACACCCATCACAAACTTTACACAACATACCAGAACCAGCTATTGTAAATTGTGCGTCATTTCCTAACCTAAGTAAATTCGAAGTATGTTCAGCACAGAATATATCCCCGCAATGACGACAGTGATGTCTCCTTTCGAAAAAAGTGAAGCGCTTAGAGCAAAGGGCACATGAGCTTCTACTGAGATCACGTCTCCAATGCGCCTTTGTAGGTGATCCCTTGTTTGTGGAATCAAATGATAGTTTCCAATGTGAGGTTTGTGATCTGAGTGATGTGGCTGCATTAGACAGGAGGTTAGTCGACCTTTTGGAATTTTGCTCATTGATGTGTCTGAGATCCTCCGGTTTTAGATTCGTGTTGGAAAGCCGTAGCACTGCAGGCATGTACATTGGTTTCTTTTGGTCGCTTATTGTTCGAAGACTTTCTTGATCAACGGACTTTTTAGGAGGTGATAGGGATTTATTTGTTGTTTCAATCATATTCTCAACTTTGTGTGGTTCTTGGACAGAGCGGTCACTACTACTCTTGTTACTTGTCGTTGCTTGAAGTTGATGTTGAAGTTGAAGTTGATGCTGCTGCTGCTGAGATATCAGATTTTGCGAAGAAGTTGTGTTTGACAGTAGTTTAGGCTGTTCATCTCTCTGTCTCGATGCAGAGGATGGGTTTGATGAGGGTTTTCTAGCTAGAGACGGGGTTGAGACGCTTGTTCTGATATCTCTGCTCGGGTTCAATCTTGGGAATTCTGGTGATATCGAGGACGAGGAACCGTGTCTTTCTAAGATTGGGATCGTTGATGCGACATCGCTTTGTCCCGAAACAGGAGCGTGCTCATTGCTGTCCACGCTATGGCTTTGCTTTGTGGTCATGTTGATGTCGACCTCAGCAGGTATGAACTTTGAAAAGCTAGATAGCTTCTTGAGGGCATCTTCTGTCAATTTCTTCTGTTCTTCAGGATTGTTTTCAGTCTCGCCGTCACTATCAACGTTGCCAGCATCATCACGGCCTTCCCCCTCTCTTTCTTGTCCTTCCTCCTCTTGCTCCTCCTCGTGGAACGGTAGACGTTGACCTATTTCAAAAGAGGCTCTTCTTTTGGAAGAGGCAGCGATGGCTGGTGCCTGTATATGAGTCTTTGTATGGATGAATTGCGGCTGCGCAGAATGTTGCTGCGGTGGCACAAACGCTTGCTTCTTCTGCAAGCTCTGGTGCACCAGGGACCTGAGCGATACACTGGACAGCACAGACTGGACAGACTGTGTTCTTGGCTTGGGAATGGTTCTCTTCTCGAATTGGATAGGTATGTCCTGGCTCATAAACACTTCATCATCCTCATTTCCCACCACATTGTTGCCAGGGTTCTGTGCAGCCGATTCCTCGAAGGTGACAGTCTCGTTTCGCTGGCTGCTGTTCTCATTTGTGCCGTTGCTGTGATTTTCTCTCGCATTGTGTTGGCTAATGGTGTCCTCGAGCTCAGCATCAACATTAGCTTCTTCTTCTTTTTGAGGTACAGGTGCATCGTGGCCGGCACTCTGGATGCCGTTGGCCGTGTCCTGGCCTGGTACCTGGTGGGTGTCCGGCTGCTCCCGCTGCTCCATCTGCATCTGATGATCGGGGGCTACTTGAAAGGTACAGCTGATTGACTGACTGACTGACTGACTGACTGACTCACTCTCCAGAATGGCACAATAAGCCGTTGTGATTGGCCGTTGAAAAGTGAAAAATGGCAAACGGACCGTTACGTGCCCTGCCTCTATCACGTGCCCTGTAATCACGTGACCAATTTCGCGGCTATCTGAACACCTGGTCAACAAACACTCTTATTTTGCGCAGCTGTTACTGTTAGTTGTTAGTTACTGTTAGTTACTGCTACTAGCACCTCCCAGCACAATGTCCTACACGCTTTCAGAGTCCACGCTGCACAGCGTCAGGCTCGTGCTCAAGGCTGTCATCCTGCTGTGCATTGCCGGCGCAGCGGTCTCGTCCCGTCTGTTCTCCGTCATCAGGTTCGAGAGTATCATCCATGAATTCGACCCATGGTTCAACTTCAGAGCCTCCAAATACCTCATCACACACAGCTTCTACGAGTTCCTCAATTGGTTCGACGACAGAACTTGGTACCCGCTGGGAAGAGTCACCGGTGGTACTCTGTACCCGGGGCTCATGGTCACCAGTGGCTCCATTTGGCACGCGTTGAGGAAGATCGGTTTGCCCGTTGATATCAGAAACATCTGTGTCATGCTCGCCCCAGCCTTCTCCGGGCTCACCGCGTACTTCACATACCTCTTCACGAAGGAGATCAAGGACTCCTCTGCTGGTTTGCTCGCTGCTGCCTTCATGGGGATTGCGCCAGGTTACATTTCAAGATCTGTCGCTGGTTCATATGATAACGAGGCAATTGCAATCACGCTGTTGATGGCCACTTTCTACTTCTGGATCAAGGCTTCCAAAGAAGGCTCTGTCTTCTGGGCTGCTTGGGCAGCCATCTTTTACTTTTACATGGTTTCCGCCTGGGGTGGTTACGTTTTCATCACCAATTTGATCCCATTACACGTCTTTGTCCTAATCTTGATGGGTCGTTATAACCATAAACTATACGCCTCATACTCAACATGGTATGCTATTGGAACCCTGGCATCGATGCAAATCCCATTTGTCGGGTTTTTGCCAATCCGTTCCAATGATCACATGGCTGCTCTAGGAATCTTTGGGTTGATCCAAATTGTCGCGTTTGGTGATTATGTCCGTTCTCAGATCCCTCCAAAGCAATTCAAATCTGTTCTTGTTGTCTCAGTTGCATTGATTATTATCCTGGGTATTACTGGTCTTGTCGGTTTGACCTATGCTGGTTTGATTGCCCCATGGACTGGTCGTTTCTATTCCCTATGGGACACAAACTACGCTAAGATCCATATTCCAATCATTGCCTCTGTCTCTGAACATCAGCCTACTGCATGGCCAGCTTTCTTCTTTGACACTCAGTTCTTGATTTGGTTGTTCCCAGCTGGTGTCTATCTGTTGTTCCAAGATTTGAGAAACGAACACGTCTTTGTCATTACATATTCTGTCTTATGTTCTTATTTTGCAGGTGTTATGGTTCGTTTGATGCTAACTCTTACCCCAATCATTTGTGTTGCAGCAGCAGTTGCCATTTCAAAACTATTTGACGTCTATTTGGACTTTTCTGAATTTTTACAACCTGACAGTAATAAGAATAATACTGCAAAAGCCGGTAGTGGTTCCAAGAATAAAAAATCCACCACTTCATTATTTGACTTGATTTCAAAGTTCACCGTCATCTTAACCTTTGGATTCTACCTATTCCTATTTGTCTATCACTGTACTTGGGTCACTTCAAATGCTTATTCTTCACCATCAGTTGTCTTGGCTTCCAAGAATCCAGACGGTTCACAAAACTTGATTGACGACTATAGAGAAGCTTACTATTGGCTACGTATGAACACTCCAGAAGACGCTAAAGTCATGGCCTGGTGGGATTACGGTTACCAAATCGGTGGTATGGCTGACCGTACCACTTTGGTTGATAACAATACTTGGAATAATACCCATATTGCCACTGTCGGTAAGGCAATGGCTTCATCTGAAGAAGTATCATACCAGGTTTTGAGGCAACATGATGTTGACTACATCTTGGTGATCTTTGGTGGGTTGATTGGTTATTCAGGCGATGATTTAAACAAATACCTCTGGATGATTAGAATCGCTGAGGGAATCTGGCCCGATGAAGTGAAGGAGAGAAACTTCTTCACTGATTCAGGTGAATATAGAGTCGATGATCGTGCCACTGAAACAATGAAGAACTCATTGTTGTACAAGATGTCATACTACAGATTCCTGGATATGTTCAACGGTCAACCAGGTACAGACAGAGTGCGTAACCAGGTGATCACTAAAAACATTGAACTGAATGTTGTTGAAGAGGCATTCACTTCAGAAAACTGGTTGGTTAGAATCTATAAGGTTAAAGACCTCGATAACGTCGGTAGAGATTTGAGAGATTCGTCAGCTTTTGAACGAGATGCTGCAAGTGGAATCAAAAAGAGATTCCAAAAACGTCCAGATCTAGAGATCCGTGAATGATCTCTTGCGCTGTCTGTGTATAAAAAAAAGAATAAGTATAAAACAACTACAGCTTTTAGAGAAACACATACATGTAGAAAAGATAAAAAAAAAAAAATTGGTTTGGGCCACTCCACCTTAAAAGTGTCATTTTCGAGAAGCGTATAATCACAGCATTGCAGTTCCTTTACATCAGACTAAAGTGGGTGATTATGGCGTCAATTGAAACTGACAGTGCTGAGTATAGGCGGGATGTTACAGACAGTGTAACTGCATTGGATCATAGTACAGTCGCAGAAGAAAGACAGATAGATATTGAAAATAACGATGAGATTAATCAAGAACCAAGTACAGCCATCGAACCAGAGAGTGAGATCCAGACAGACAAAGAGCTATCTCAAAATGCGGAACAAAAAGTGAATGGTACTGAAGAACAAGAAGAAGAAGATGATGATGACTTCGGTTCTTTCTCTGACGCATCCTTTGATGACTTTGAAGAACCACAACAAGAAACTAAGGAAGAACAGAATAATAACTACAATGAAACCACAGCTGACGACACACCAGTAATAAAATTCCCACAGTCGACATTCAATGAGCCTGACCAACTCAAAGAGAAGCTAGAACAATTAGTAGAGTTGAGTTTCCCCGGTGTTTCACCTTCAAATTCCAATGCTTCAAATGGACCAGTATCGATACTGAACGAGCGTTCAGAGCACCTGCTGGAAAGATTGACCTCTCTGGTATATCTGAAACCGTATAGTTGGCAGAAATCCTCATTGAGGAAACAGATGCTTGTAACGCTAGGTATTTCAGACACTGACACAGGCAGAAGCAACCATAGACGGAACGAATTCGACGCAGATCAGTACGTTATTAAAGCATTCAGCGAGTTGAATATAACAGATGATGAAAAAAGGGCACTTGCTGACGACTCAGACTACGTGTTGAGCGACTATGTCGAGAAGTTGGAGAACATTGACGATCTTTCTGAACTTTCTGAAGAGGAACTCTCACATGTCATAGAGAAGTACAATGAACAGTTGGATACCGTGGAGAAACTGTTGAGTCTCTGGGAGGACGAAAGGGTCAAGCTTCAAGAGGATAACAACACGTTCGAGGGTGTTGTGGAGAACTTGGTGGGACATACACAGAGAATAAGAAGAGAGGAAACTTTCAAGTCGTTGCAGAAGGAAAAGGAAAAATCAAAAGGTATTAGTTCGATATTTAGAAAGAAGAAGAAATAGAGAATGAATGTTGTAATAAATAAATCAATCCAAAAAAAAAAAAGAAAACACTGTGCCTCTTTCCCCCAGCAAGACGTAGTAAGTAGTACACATGATCGAAAAACATAAAATATTTCTCAAAAATTATCAAAAAAACATTAAAAATTACTAACTTTTTGCCTCAACGTCAATTTTTCTGTGACCAGTTGATGAAATTATGAACACTTGAGGTTGGATTATTTGTCCATCGGAAACTGTTGTCCTATGGTTGGCCCTGTTGTTGTTGTGGTTGTGATGGTGGTTGCTGTTGTTGTTGTCGTTGTTGTTGTTGATTATTATTATTACGATCAGTGCTGAGTAATTCATCGTCTTGGATAGGAACCTCTGGACTGTCATTCAAAAACGTATTAAGTGAGGCAATGTTCTGAATTGAAACGGAGTTCGTGAAGCTTTGGAGGTCAAACTCAGGTAGATTCAAATTAAACTCATTTGGATTAAAGATCTCTTGGTTGCTTCCCTCAGACAGAGAATCATTAGTGTCTCTGCTGTTGGAATTGGTAGGAAACAACTGTGATGGGTCAAACGAATTTCCGTGTGCTGAAGGTAGGGTATTCGTGAATAAATACAAGGATGGGAATTCTAATTGCTCAGCTTGAGGTGTGAAATCTACCAGATTGTGTCCAGTGTTTTGATTTTGTTGTGGCGTTGGAGGCGGCAGAGTTGGTGTCTGGACAGTAGAGTTTGATTGCTGTAAATGTGGGTGAGGTTGAGAATATTGTTGTTGATGTTGTTGTGCATGGTGTGAAGTTGTTGGTGGATCCATTGGTGTAGGTTGATCTTGTGGTGTAACAACATAATTCTGAATTAATTGTGAAACTGGAGTTGGTGCCTGATTGAGATATTGAGAGTAGCCTGGTGTTGATGCTACTGACGACATAGGTCCCATTTGTCCCCTGTTTGGGTTAAATTGCTGCTGCTGCTGTTGCTGCTGTTGCTGTTGCTGTTGCTGATGGTGATGTTGTTGTTGTTGTTGTTGTTGTTGTTGATGTTGTTGTTGCTGGTGTTGTTGTTGCATGTTAAATCTTTGATGGTCAATTGAACTGATTCCTGGGCTAGGTGCACCAGGTGTTTGAGCTCTTGTCTGAGGCAGCGATTCATCCTTTCTTGCTATTCCTGCAACAAATCTCTTTCTGGATTTCTTGTCACTTGCAATTTTATTCATTGAATGATGAATTAACGTAGCAATGATATAGTTATTACCAATCTCCTTCAATGCCTCATAGCAAATATTATAACCGATCTTCGATGACTTAGCAATAGCTTCATTGGTAGAATCCATGTGACAGATAAAAGATAATGAAGCAGTGAAGAAAATAGGAATCGTCAACGCATGACAATATCTGATATCTTTAGATTTGATCAACTTTGATGCAATGTCAGCTATAATTCTAGATGCCCTAAAGACAATTCCCTCCGAAGGATATTGTTTACCATTAATCATTGGAGCTCTAACCATATTCGACCGATGCACTAAACAAACAACAGAATAATAGTACAAGTTCAATGTGTTGACTGATAGGGTATGGTGATGATGTGGAGAGTATTGTAGACCTTGTGGCAATGAATTTCTCCAGCTACTCATAATCATATCACAGTGGTTAATTGCCAAATGATCTTTGTGTCTTGCCTTTTCTGCCCTAACACTGTACTGCTCTTGTAAAACGATTGACATGATTTCTGTTAGCCTAATCATTTGAATAAACGACTCAGCATCCTTTCTTGACAAATCACTGGAGAGATCTTCCACTGTGAGCATCGGGACATCACAGTCCTCTAGTTGGATCATCTTTGGTCTGCCGAATCCAACAGACGCTGAAATATCCTTGATATACAACTGCCACCATAAGATTCTAGAAAGTCTAATTCTATCGGGTGTCAAAGCTGAGTTTTCCATATTTCTGTGAAAACCATAACCTTGAGCAACACAGGTAGCAACTCTAATCCAATAGAAAGAATTTCCCAATATATCATCAATCCCTTCCCAAAACCTTGAAAAAAGGATTAAAGACTGCACCACAGCAATTGGATCATTTTCATAGTTAGCATCATACAGGGCCTTTGCTCTTTGATAGAAAGTACAACTAGCCAAGTAATTGGATCCATTCGAATCAAATATCAGCTGATTTGCAGTTACTCTAGAGGCAGCTAGTAAGATAGATTGTAACAGCAATAAAGACACGGTATCATTTTCGTAATCTTCCATGAATGATTTTTTATCAACAATTGGTTCCATTGGGTATATATGTTGGAAGTAAGTATTAATCAAATCATCACATAACGATTTTTTAGGTAAGTGGAAGGCCCCACGTAGTCTCAATATTTCCATCTGAACTGTGTTCAGACTGACTCTTGTAGTATTTATAGTATCCTGTAAAGAAGGTGGGACCCAACTGTCCATTGAAACATGAGAGGGCGTCTCCTCTGCTAATAAAGCAGCCGAGGAAGCGGAGCCAATAAAGGAAATAGAGTTTGAATTTCTTTGAAACAAGTTATGAGTATCTATTTTCGCACTTCTTACAGAAATTGCAGCCAATGGTTCTAATTTCCTCTTGATGGTTGTTGCCGCATTCACAGCAGGGTTAGCATTGCTCTTGTTGTTGTCACTGATATTATTATTTTCAGTCTTGACTTGATTTGCCTTCTTCTTTTTGGCGTTTTTACGTTCCTTTGGCTCAGGAAACTTGCATTCACATCCAAACGTCAGACAATTCGTGCACGGTATATGAATGGTGGCATCACACCTCACCTTCCTACTATGGCAAACTTCGCATGCCCTTGAAGATCTATTCCGTTTAAACTTGACCGAGTATTTTTTATCCGTTAGGTTCGAGTCCATACTCTCTTTCTTCATCTCTGGAGAGGCTGTAGATTCCGGTGATTCTGACATGATAGATGTGGGGTGCTTGCGGGTACTGAGCGTCAAATGCACAACAATATCGTTTCAATACTTTAAACAGAAGTAGGTTAATTCACGTTGAGGAATTATAATTTATGCGGAAATAACAGCCTTGTTTACTAACCATATTTCATGAAGGATATTTTTGGCGAGTACCATTTTATTATTAATATTTCTCAGTGACGTTTTCAATCGCGGGGATATTTCTGAGGGCCGTGGGAGGGGAAGGGAGTGGGCTGTATATTACATAATTGACATCTGCAATCTCCGATATCCCCATCGGGAAATAGAATAACTCCGACGATTGATCTCACGTTTAAAATATTATCAGCAGTTAGTTAATTGTACAACTAATAGAATTAGAACAATAGAAGAAGTTAAAAATAATATCAATAATCAAAGGACTATAGTTTAGAATGACGAGCTCGTCAATATTTACCTAGTCTTGGAGATTTTGGAGAAGCAGTATTTGGTTATTGAGATAGAATGGCTTGTATATTGATCAGCTAACTTAAGCCATATTGGTCTTCTTAATCCTTGATCTCTATATATCTTAATTAAGAACAAAAGTCTTAACCATGTATTTAGCTCTCTTGTAACTTGATTGATACCCTTAATTTAACTGTTCAGGGAAAATTTTTGAGTAAATTCGTAACAAATTATCACAGAGCCTTTAGACAAAGAAGATGTAAGAGAGGGAGAAACTTCGATAAGGGCTACTATAATTACAATGATTGAAACATTAGAAAACTGCGTTGATATTGTATGTGGAGGTTGGTATCCTGTACCATTGTCAAACAAAAAGAAAATCATTATAGTTTTGATTCCAAACCAAGGTATTTCGCATGGTGTTTAGCGTGTTGTTCCACAAAACTTGAAATGAAATAATATGAATGATCAAAACCTTCAACCAAGTTCAAATTGATCTTGTTTTCAAAAGCTGTACCCTTTGAGGCCTCAACTAGGTTCTCAGGGAGTAATTGATGATCTCTGTAATAGAATGGATCCGCTTTACCGACATGAATTAAAATCTCTGTAGCATCACCTTTGAATTTAGGTAACAATTCAGTTGGATCGTACTGTTTCCAAGCCTCTTTATCATCGCCTAGATAACCAGAAAAGTTCTTCTGACCCCATTGAGCGTTGATTGGATTTGAAATTGGTGCAAATGCACTAACTGATTGATATTTGCCTGGATTTTGTAAATAACCAGATAAGGCACCGAAACCACCCATGGAATGTCCAGTGATGGAAACCTTGTCAAAGTTCAATTTTTGAAACTCCTCAGCCAACAATGGTTGAAGCTCCTGATGAACATATGAGTACATGTTATAATGCTTTTTGAAACCTTCAGTCTTTGCATCAACGTAGAAACCTGCACCAGTACCGAAATCCCAGGAATCGTCCTCACCAGGGGATCCGGCACCACGAGGAGAAGTGTCTGGGAACACGACAGCAAACCCGTACTTGTCAGCATATGGTTGCCAGAATGCCTTTTCAGAGGCATTGTTTGGGGTACACGTTAAACCAGATAAGTAGAGCAACACAGGGATTGATTTATCAGAAGCTGATTCGTACTGCTTTGGTAAATAAACGTTAACGTTCATTGGGGTGTTGGTCTTGGAGGACTGATGGGTAAGCTTGAGTAACTTCCCGCCAAAGGTGGCAATCGTGGCGTCAGTGGTGAATGTCATTGTGCGGTACATACAGAGATGAGTTTCAATGAGTACTACAAGTGTCAGTAAAGAGGCGAATTGGCAGTTTATGTACTCCAGAGAGCTCTCGGGAAGCGATTGCTTTGATCCAATTGGATGGAGGGGCAGATGCGCCAGCGCAGCAAACCACAGAGCCTTTTTTTTGCTGATAACGAGATTTACACTGGAAATGGTTTTACAGAGGGGGGGCTATTAGTGCAGGGTGTGTGTATATGCATGGTATTTGTTCTTTACCTATTTCTTACCACTTTTCTTGATACCACCACCGACTAGAGGCTTACCACCTTTGATGTTGGCAGCTGCGGCCTTTCTGGCAGCTTCATCGGCTTTTTGTTTGGCTTTGAAGGCGACGTCTTCATCATCGAGATCGTCGTTGTTGACCTTTTTCTTTTGCTTGAGCGGTTTGAGCTTACCACCTTGACGTCCTGACATTGTGCTGGTTGTTTTTTGGTAGAGTAGGTACTATTCAGCTCTTTGGGCCTTCAGATAGAAAGCGATTACTGAAAATTTTTGTGCTGAGCAGAAACGGCCTCCGGGCTTCGAACCGGCAGACTGAATTTTTTTTTTTTTTTTTTTTTTTTACTTCAGGCGATGAGCTAACTTGTCTTGTGAAGAAGAGTAGTTGTTGCAGTATACACATAGCCAGATAGTTGAAATGCCTGCCAAGCCGCTATTAGACCTACAGTTCCATGACCCGATATTCTCAGTCGCCTCTCACCCATCACAGCCGCTGCTAGCGATTGGGCTGGCTAACGGACATATATACATGCTTCAGTATGATGTTAAGGTGTTGAAGGCCATCTCTGACAAGTCCTGGAAGGTGAAGATCGCCAAAGATGCAGAGTACGAAGGAAACAGTGTAGAAATTTTATGGAAGACCAGAAGACACAAGGGAAGTGTCAGATCCCTGACGTTTGATGCACAAGGTGAGTCGTTGTTCTCCATTGGGGCAGACAAAGTGTTGAAGAAGAGTAATGTCACTAATGGGAAAGTCATTCTCAAAACTACCATTGTTGATCAAACTTCAGATTTCACAAAGATGCTCAAGTCTCAAACTCATGATTTCTTAGTGCTTGGTGATGAGAATGGTGGATTGACAGTGATTAACTCCAACTCATTGGAGATTACAAACAAGTTGCCTAGGGTTCATGATGACGCAATCAACGATATCATTCAGCAGATCCCTAATAAGCTACCGTATAGGTTCATGGCTATCGGATCAACTACTCTATCCATCTTTGATCTACGTAAACCTGAACCGATCTCAGTTTCTGATGATCAAGAGGACGAGATTTTATCAGCCACTTTGATCACTCCTAATGATAACGATTCAGGTGTTATTTGTGGGATGTCGGAAGGTATCATCACAATTTGGAATTCCAAAAACGGATTCAAAGATCAGTTGAACAGAATCAAGATTGATAAAAATGAATCCATTGATTGTATTATTAGTTCTTATAGGGATGACGGTTTGATTTGGTGTGGTTCATCCAATGGGTTGATCTATAAGGTTGATGCGAAAAGGGGCAAGATTTTGGAAAACAGAATTCATTCCAAATTAGATGAGGTTTGTTTCCTCGATATTGATTATGGATTTAGAGTTATTAGTGGTGGTATGGATAATGTGAGGCTTTGGGACGGAGGAGATGAAGACGAAGAAGAGGAAGACGAAGATGAAGACCTTGATGAGGATTCCGATGGAGATAGTGACGAGGAGTTTAAAGGGTTCCAAGATGACAGTGATTGGGAGGATATCAATGAAGCTATCCAAGAGAAGGAGGCGATAGAGAAACAGCAGAGCACTAACGAGAATAGCAAAAAGCATAAACTAGAGGAAGAGGAAGAGCCGGAGAAGGAAGAAGCAGGAGAAGAAGAAGAGGTAGAGAAAGAAGAAGAGCTCAAACTCACAAAGAAACAGAGAAGAAAACTTGAAAAGAAGCAAAAGAACATCGAAAAGCATGAGAACGGGATCAAAAGATTCGATGATTTGTAAATAAGTAGAGATGGCCAATACAAAGACCTGGTTTTAATTGACAATTACAAGTAGCGCACAAAAAGTAACAATCGAAACTCCGAACGAAAAAAGGCCTTTTTCAGCATCAGCTCTGCACAGAAAAACTTATGACAATCTCTCAAAAGTCAGTGTCTCATCATATATCGTATAACACCATATATATTCGAGATCCCCAACATCACATCGTCATTTAAAAATCAGCATTGGCATAGCTTTTTATTGCATCATGAGATTCGTTGCCGATAGGCCCAAAAAGCTCACAAAGTTCATCACATTGCGGTACTCGAAACGCAACTCGTCCTCCCCAACACCATCAATATCCTCTTCACCTTCTGATGGATCAGACAACTCCAGCAAGCTCCTTTCACAACTCACAAATGCCCGAGAATCCATAAATCAGTTGTCTCGCAATAAACATGCGAAATTTCTCGAAGTGTACGTGCATGAGGGAAGTCCCACCAGTGTCACACGAACCTCCTCTCCGTCTACATACATACACAACTTAGAAAGCTACCAAGGCATCACGCCAGAGACGGAGCAGCAGTGGAAAGAAAATGCATACGGTGCAGTTGATACCCTCAAGACGTGGAGGGCGCTTTTTAAGACATTAGATCATCGCAAGAGATACCTTAGAAGAATGAAGAAAGATGGTCTAAACTCCAACCTCCCACCAAATCTGACGCTGACGCCGGACACAGAAGAACAAGGAGAGGAAGGAAGCGGCGATGGAGAAGACGAGCACAACAGCGAGGACCACGAGGAGTCTGAAGAGACTGCGGAACAGGGCAGATCCAAGAGACAGAAGACGAAGAGTGACTGAATAGGACGACTGTCACGTGATGTGATTGATTATTTATTTCGTTTGGAAGTTGTAGTGATGCTGTGATGGCTATTGATTGTAGTAGTGTCAGAGATGCTGTATAGTGTTAAATGCAAACAGATACAAAGCTCTCCAGGCCAGGTGCCATACCTTGCGTTGATTGAGTTGACAGTGGAGATCGCTGCACCTTCGTCTTATCTATTCGGTCTCTGCGTGGTTTCGCGAAGTTGTTTCTCTGTGCGAATACTTCGAATTCTCGTTCTTTTGATGCACACTCGAAGACACGCATTTCAGCATCCCACACTCACAACAACAATGCAGCCGCTTGTCTCCGTAAGTTTGCAGCCCAGCCCGACACCAGTCATCATGATCCGCTTCTAACACCACACAGTCCGGTAAGGCCTGGTTCTGTACCGTGCTGTCCGCGTTTGGAATCATCATCCTCTCCTTCATTGCACATCTATTCAACATAAACCACGAGTCCATGGTCGGGTCCATCAACGACCCAGAAGACGGTAAGGCTGTGGCGAAGACCGTATGGGGCGCTGTGCTAGTCTACGTGGCCTTCTTTGCCTTCTGCGCGTCGCAAATCATTGTTTATAAGAGAAATGCAGCAGGCAACCGAATTGCCTTGAACTGAATACACCACCATTAGAAACAGCAGCCCTGGAGCACACTACATGAGAGAACCGGCTTCTGACCCTCTCCAGACGACAATGCACACCTTTATATCGCCCCAGTAGCAGGCATTGTAGTCCTATCTATTCTTAGACGTTGCTGCTCGCCTACCGGACCAGCTAAATTAGCGAGACAGCCCCACCAGCGCTCGTAATCTCCAGGTGGGCTTTTTCTGGTGATTTCGAGCACTGGTCATATTTTGAGTTCTACAGTTTGAGTGCTGACTGTAAATATTTATGCACCCGAAAACCGTTTGACACCATTTTCTTTTTTTTTTCCCACCTCTTTGAGATATATATATCCCAGTGGGAATTTCATTGGAAATTTGAGTAGAGTTTCCGTGTCCTCTTTATCATTACAGATAGGGATAGCCCTTGTTGTTAGTTGCCTTTCTTTCAAATGTTGAGCACAGGGATTAGAGCTAATGCTGCTGTTTTTGCTGCAAGGGCCTATTCGCGTGCCTCAAACCAGCTGTCGATCACGGATCCATACATCGTCTACCAGTCCTATGTTGCTCAAGGTCTCTTACAATCTGACCCGCAACAGCTCAGGATCGTTAAGGAGTTTCAAAAACTGTACTACAGGGTAAAGGACTACGTGCCTGAAGAGGACACACAGTTGAAGATCACGAGGGTCATCAAAAAACTGGAGTCGCAGAACGTGTCCAGGGGTGATGCAAGTATTGGGCGTTGGTTGTACAAGCCGAATAATTCGACTACTGATGTCATTAGGATCCTGAGCGATGAGGAGGAGTTGAAGAGCTTTCCATCACCTCATGGATTGTTGATCAATGGTGAAGTTGGATCAGGGAAATCGATGCTGTTGGACCTGTTTGCTGACTCGCTGCCTCATCGGTCGAAGATCAGATGGCACCATTCAAATTTCATGCTTTGGGTCTATAATGAAATCCATTCGATTTATCAACAAAGAGCGAAAACGGCACGAAACTCCAAGTATAAGACTGTGTCATTGGATAATGAATTCATTCTTTTTGAGATCGCGTCTAACATGATCAGAAAGAACACAATTTTGTTGATTGACGAGTTTATGTTGCCTGATTTAACCAGTGCCAAGATAGTTAAGTTACTATTCACCTATTTCTTCAAACTCGGTGGTGTGCTGATTGCCACCTCGAATAGATTACCTGAAGATTTATATGCCACTGATTTCAGAAAGAAGGAGTTCACTCAATTCTTGAACGTGCTACAGTCAAGATGTCATTCATTAGACATGGACTCTTCCAAAGATTACAGAGAGATTCTGTCTAGTGATAAATCCGTTGAATCACACCTTCTCATCAAATCGAAGGGTAGCAGTGATCGGTTGAACGCAATAATCACGAAAACTCACCCTGAATTGAATCTCTCATCGAATTCACCATCTTCAATAAAAGTGTATGGTCGTAATTTGGAGATCCCATGGCTTTGCAAAGATTCAAACACTGTGAAGTTCACATTCAATGAGATCTGCCTGAGTTTATACGCATCGAGTGACTACATCTCACTTGCCTCAAATTTCAAAACGTTCATAATAACAGATGTTCCAGTGTTGAAAATGAACATGAAGAATGAGGCTAGAAGGTTCATCAGTTTAATTGACGCTTTATATGAGTGCAAATGTCAACTATACATTGAGATCGATGCGCCTCTAGAAAAGTTGTTCTTCCCAGAAACAACCGACATCAAGATCCTGGAGGAGGAGGAGCAAGAAGCAGAAGAGGCGAATAGAATCAGGGTCGCTGAGGAGGAAATGTTCTCCAAGACTCAAATCGCATTGACATCTCCATATAGGCCTAATATCTCATACTACGATGATGAAAAAATCGTATACAAGGAGGGAGACCTGTCGAACATCAGGGATTTCGACCTCAGCGTCGATAATAACTTCACTAATTCAAAAGCTTTCACAGGTGAAGATGAGAAATTCGCATATAAGAGAGCGGTCAGTAGATTGAAGGAAATCACTGGTTCTTTAAACTACAGGGCTCAAGCGTGGAAGCCAATTCAGAAGGATATGAGACCATGGGAGGTTTCTAAGATTCAAACTTTCAACAAGGAGCAAACCAATCTAGATTATCAGTTGAATGCAATGACTGGTAAGCTCTACAATAGTGCGAATGTTGGGTTGCTTGCACCAGTTTTCGAGAATGTTCATTTTTGGAGCGTTGGGATATGGGGTAAAGGTGAAAGATTGAAAGATAAACTCGCCAAGAGATGGATCAGGGGTACTGAGGGACTCTGAGTACTACTTAGCATACAAGGTTAAAATGGCTGACGCCACGGGATCATTATAGATTTTATGCTTTTGAGTTGTTTCATATAGAGATTAATAGAATTACGTTACTGGATAAAGTCATGCAATTCTCTTATTGATATATATACAGAGAGATACAACTTAGATCTAGTCAATATTCTGGATGATATCGTAATCTCTTATTGTTCTCCTACTATTATCTTGCCTTTTGGAATCTTCCAAAATCTCATTGTTGTCGTTATCATTATTCTCTTCTTCCTCTTCATCATCTGAAATCTCATGAACCTGTTCATCAAATCCATCGTTTATTCTCAAGTCAGCCACCTTTTGGCACTTATTTGCAATAATATCACCAATCTTTTTATCACAGATACTTAAATTCAAAACCAAATCATTATCATATCTGTAATTATGCAAGTTCTGTAATCCCAGCACCACAGACTTCTTATCGTTCATCAATAAAACAATCATTCTCTTATCAACATCATATGAGATTTTCGAGATCTTGCCATTGTTATGTATGATCCGCTCTGTAACATCTATCAAAAACTCATTCTCCAGTAATTTCTTATCAAGACTGATATGCTCAATGCCTATATCATTAATCAATAGATACTTTGAATCAATCTCATTTTCAGAGATACGTGCAATTGTTGCATATCTCTTCTGTCTGACATTTTTACGTTTTAAAACATCGCTGGAGATGAGGCCTCCAACTCTACTTCTGATTGACTGAGGTTTAGCAACCTTTTGAGCGTTAGTCGCGATGAATTGCCGTGTTCTAGGAGATGGCCTGTTCTGTTTCAACCCTGGAGGTGGCGATGTGGAGGGAGATGACGGTATCAGATCGTCTTCCAGATTGACATCCACACGATGACGGGTTGTTTGTGAAATCCTGCTGGTTGATGGTGATTTTGAAAGGTCCGCGTCATGTTCCTTCATTTTCTTTATCATGGAGGATAATTCTCTCAGGTCAGTGGGTGGTGCAGTGCTCTTTGAAGTGTCATTTGTATCACCGTCATCATCATTATCATCATCATCGTTATCATCATCATCCGAATCAACAGAAAAGTAAGCCCTTTGGGTTTCGGTATTGTTTGGAGCTCTTTCTGATGATTTGAACCGTTTTGATTTTAGGGTGTTAGAAACTTCCTCTTCTTGTTCTTCTTCTTCTGAACCATTCAGAATCTGATCCACAGCAGGAAAACATGTACCTACTTTAATCTCATGAGCAAGCACTTCAACCTCACTGTCATCATCTTCAACAGCCGCACCAGTTGTGAAATCCAGTGCCTCATCTTCAGAGCTAGGCACATGTGAAATATTGTGGGATTTTGCTTCAATTGTACTCGGTACTTGTTCAAACTGGGAAAACTCGTCATTATCAACGTGACTTACATCGAGCCCGTAATTATTGTGATTCCCATGATCAAAAAAGACATCGTCCTCATCCTCATCATCAACAACATCATCAGCGTCGCTAACAACACCATCGTTGGCAATGTCTTCATACGTTGTATTCTTTGCAATTTCTCCTTCCAAGTCCATCTTGAGGTATAATTTACCGCCAGATATAAAAGTTTCATTATTCATAGCAACTCCAAGGATAAAATCATTATCATGTGCCTTTAGTTGCAATTCCTTCATCCTGTTATCTTTTTTTTTGAATAATCCCTTTGTTTTCTTACTGGATACGCTGATATCAGCGTGAAACTCCCCATACTTTCCAAAAATAGGCAATAATTGTTTGTAATTATCGTTTTTGATTCTATTAAATAGCAGGTAGTTTTTGGATCTGATGAATATCGTCTTTGGGTCTTCAATTACAAAATCTGCTTGCCTGTAGGGCTTGAGTTCTGATCTTTGAATCAACCCGTGATCAGTATAAGGTAACTCTGCAAGCAAGACATAACCTTCTTGATACGAGAACACTTCTACTTCCGTGACACTTCCTTCTGCATGTAGAACATCCTTTAGGTCGTTCAACTTCCCAGATGCCCTTTGCGATTCACGATAGTATAGAGCACCATACATAGAGGGAGTGTACTTCACTAATTGTTCAGCTAATCTCGTGTATGGTCTTGAACCAATGCTGCCAGATTTTGCAGACGTGTATGAGTTTATCGATAACTGTGAGCCGTTTCGTACACTGGGACTGAAACTGTTAGGGTAGCTGTTAATGCGTGGTATATTGGAATGTGGGTTTCTGATGGGACTGTATTGTTGTGACTGCTGCTGTTGAGATTGCTGTTCAGCATACGGTGATGGCAGGTGAGATGAGTGAGATACATCAATGCTGACGCTAGAACCAGGAGAGGAGCCTGTGTTTGTATGAGCTGCGGTCCAGTAGGCATCCATGCTGTGTCTCTGCGTGAAGTAAGGGGACTGCACTGGCGTGTTTGAGTGAGTTGAAGCAGGATGAGCGGCCTGGTATTGAGTGCTGGATCCAGGTAGTGGCTGATATGGGCGTGCTGGATAGGGCGTTTGGGAGCCATTTTGGAAGCCATTGCTGTACTGAGTCGAGTTGTATGCCTCTCCGGGAGGCCAATTGTCCTCGTAGCTCATGGCGCTGTGCAGACGTGTGCTTTGCTCTGAAGCGCTGCCAGTTGATAGCCAGTTAGTAGTCAGTTAGTAGTTAGTTAGTAGTTGGTAGCTGATGGATCCAAAACATCGCTGCTGTGCAGAAGCCTTAGAGCCGAGTATCGCCGGACCCCAGAGTTTCACGTTTATTTGGTTGGGTTTCGGCCTGCCAACAAGCTCTTTGAGAGAAGTTCTAGCACGCAGTGGATGATCAGGAGGTTTATTCGCTTCATTAGATCTTTATACTGCTCTACAGGCCCGCTAGACATGGTGCTGACCGCACAGAGACTCGTTCAGCTGTCGAAATTCCCGCATTTATCCAGCTCATGGTACTTCATCGCTGCATCTACTCTTTCTGTCTGCAATCAACCACAGGAAATCCCCAAGCTGTATCATTATGCCCTTAAATTGGCCCAGTACGACAACAAGGTACCGGGAAATGCATTGGAACTAGCTCAGGATGCAATCAAGAGGAACGAAAACTTGACTAAACTGAGTCATGATGGGTTGACTCATGATCCAGAGTTCAACACTGTGGAGAACTTGAACAATCTCGATCCTAAAGCCAACCAGGATGCACAGTACACTGTGTCATTGAAGACAAGAGAGGCAATATTGAAATCACTTGCCTTGGGTGGGATACCTAAGGCAATCAACACTTTAATGCAATTGAAAAACTCTACTCCGATCCCATTACGCTCCACTACGACATCTAGAGACTTCTCGCCTTCAAACACCGAACACGAACGTCAAAGAGGTGAGGAATATTGGAAGAAAGTCTATGGGAAAGTGAGCGATCGTGTTAGCAATCAAATGAACACCGCATATCCTGATCTCTGGGAGTTCACAATCAACCATGTATACTCCCCATTATTGTCCTTTTCAGAGGTTCTTTCACCAGGCGAATCAAGTCTTGTTATAACTGCCTGTTTGATTCCACAGGATGTGAATCCACAGTTGAAAGGACACTTGAAAGGAGCGTTGAACAATGGATGCACCGTGGAAGAGTTGTCAAGCGCAAGAGAGATGAGTCTTCTGATAAGTCAATGGTGTGGGATTCAATGGAGAGACCCTGTTGCGAAAGTAAAGCTTTGAGCGATCTCATGCTCATGCCTATATGCCTATATTTATTCGAAAAGATATTCACACCTATTATATAACTATTATATAACTATTATATATAAATATGAAAATACATAAATCGCTTTCTATTCGCATTTATTTAGTAAACTCTAGCCAATTGATGTGCCGTTCATTTTCCCTTAACCAACAACATCCATCTTTTCGAAACTTGATGTTGTCTTGACATGAGAAGAGTCGTCAGTTTCATAAGTTGTAGCAATATTAAACTTTGAAGGTGGTGGAGGTGTCAAGCCTTTCATTTTCTCATCATTTTTACCACCTTCTGGTTTGGCCTCTATCACCTTGGTGGGTTTATCCAACTTGTTAGATTTTGAACCTTCTAGATCGCCTCCTTCAACTTCCCTCTCAGACCTCCTGCTGGAAAGCTCACTTTCATTAGACGTATCACCGTTGTTAAACGTGTTGCCATTCATTTCATCATCACTTCTTCCATATAACTGCCACCACCATTTCAGATCTTTGAAGTTCGGTATTATATAAGAATCCTCGCCTTTTTTTAGAGGGGTATATTCTTTATTTAGAAACTCTTCACGTCTTGATAAGAAATAATCCCAGACACTTCTTGTCTTTTTGGATATGCCTATCTTTTCCTGTTCATTATTGGACAAAAATGTACCGTACTGACATGAGTACAAGTGATAAACTAATCTCCTTAGTAATCTCTCGTTGAATTCAAAATGGTTAGGAAATTGTCTTTGGATCTGATACACGACATCCAAGAACTGTTGAAAGATTGGTGACGTTAAATCCATTGTTCTTAGTTTCCTAAACTGAGTTGTCATTGACTTCAATGCCTTCTTGGCACCTTCATCATTATCAAGTTCTTCAGTCTGGAAATTGGATTGGTTCGATAAATGACCACTTCGTTCATTGAATCTATGACCAAATGATAGCCATTCCTTCTCTATCAGTATAATAAATCCCTCTAAGGTTCTATAGTATGGATCAACACATATTTGGATCAAAGAAACAATTTGCGTCGTTCTATCCCAGCCATCAGAACAATGAACAACCAGATTTGATTTGTTGAAAACAAAATATTTCGTAAGTTTCTCAATTGATGTCATGATTATGGAGATGTATTTTAACCATTTGGTATTAGTCAATGCATTTTGATTTAGTGGTTTGGAAAAATCTTGAACAATTTCAGATAATTTCAACAATGATTCTCTCATTACATGAATATTATCAATACCCAAAAAAATCTTGGTTGCATTTGGATAGTTATCCATTATTTCAGACCCTGCACCAAGCGCAGTCTGAGCCATTGCATTGGTCTGTGGACGACAGTCGACAATAAGGTTTCTTGATGTCTTGGTATCTTGATCAGCAGATTTGAATATCTCAAATATCAACTTCTCATCTTGAATTGATCTGGATTGCTTTAAACCGGTTAAAGGCTGTGAACATCTCGTAATAGTGGTGTTATGAACTTGGTAGAAATACGATAATGCAGGAATTCTTGCCTTGGATCTGAACTTTGAAGCGTGTGTGATTACCGTGTCGGATATCGTGCTAGGAATAACAAACACCGAAGGGTATGTTGGACATAAGGAATAATTGTCATTCAAACTCGTTTTCCTCCAATTAGTGAACGGCCCGATTCGTGAGTTGTTGTCCAATCTCAGCCCCTGTCTTTCAAACTCCTTTATTGGGTCATATATAGTCCATGAATTGTACGTTGCTTCTATTTGGTTTGGTTGATAGTTGAATGCGTATAAATGATTAGTTGTGGGCACAACGGTTAGTTTCAAGATACTATCGTAAACATCCTGACACTGCTGAGCATTGCTAAAGGTCAAAGTAAGGAATTGGAAGTCCTTACATAACAGTTTTAAAGTGTTGGAGTCTGTCAGGTGCACCACCTGCGCCAATACCGGATAACAAATCCATATCTCTCTGCTGTCAAAGGTGTAAATCAAATGGTGGGTCGTCAAGTGAAGGACGCCGGTATTTTGCACATTTCTTCTGCTCAGCACTACGCCTGCAGCTCGTGTGATCTTGATGTGCTCCATTCTAGAGCAATTACCCCGACTTTATCAGGACGATTGGCAATTGAATTGGAGTTAGCATTTGCATTTGGCAGAGTTTGTATTCACTTCGAAGATCAACAGTTGCGAGTTCCGGCTATGGGTCACGTGATATCTGACCGTATCCGGACTTGTTTTGGTCGGATATGTGAATTATCCATTGTATTGAATTGGGTGAATCGACTGCATTTTCTTGAGTTTGTACCGGTATCTGAGGGGATTTGGTGCTGTTAGCTGCTGTTGGCTGCTGTTAGAATGACACAAGATGACGATACTGTGGAGGGGTTTCTCTCTAATGTGAAACAGCTGGACCAACAGGCTCAGAATGAGGACTTGAAGAGGTCTCAGCTGTTGAGAGAGGGTTTAGAATCCAGAGCATTGGGTCAAAGAAGTTATCAGAGCTCTGATATAGTGCTACCTAGACTCAAGGCCAGAAAAGAGAATAATTCAGGATTAGTAAACTCCGAATCAATACAGGATTTCAACTCCCAGATATCAAGTGATTACAGGGTTGATCTCGACTCGTTGGCCTATGAAAGTGCCTATAACTATGAAAAGTTCAGCAAATCAAGAACTAGTTCACCGCAGAAGGCTGACGCCACAATAGAAATTGAATCTTCTAGTAAAGAAGAATTGTGCTCCTATGATGAACCAAAATATAAGCCAAAACCCCGGGATGATATGCCTGATATCATTAAATTTGATGATTTCGTGACAAGAAGATCGTACAAACCTTCTGGATCAAGATATTCAAAATTCGAAGTCTCAGACGATAAGCGGAAAGAAATTGACCAAACACTGAGTGATTTGATGGGAACGTCATTGACGTTAAATAAAGACGAAGATAATGATGAAGGTAGTCCACCATCAAATGGTAGAAATAACGACTGGAGATCAGATGCCAAATCGAAACCAAAGTTAGCTCCTCCAGTAAAAACTAAACCTAATCTTCCAATAAGACCTCGGGATTATGATTCTGAGGAGTTGAAACCTTCCCTACCAAAGAGGATACAGCATTCTTACGATTCAGATGAGGATAAGCCAGCTCTCCCAAGAAGACGTCAGCAGGAATCATCCGATCTTAACAGCTTGAAGAAATCTCCAAGAAAGTTTGGTTTATCAGATACATCATCATCGTCATATTCAGATATTCTGAAGAAATCACCAGTTAAGTTGAATTTCTCAAAATTTTCCTCTTCATCAACCAAAGTGGAACCGGAGATCAAATCTAAACCAGATACCCTCAAATCCAAACCGTTAGTGAAGGCAAAGCCAGAGCTCGATACGTCCTCCGACAATCCTTTCTTGGCTGCTAACAAGAGGCCAACGTTTATGGACTCTTTGATCAACAACTCAACTTCTACAAATCAATCACTAGGCACAGAGTCTAAAATCAAAATAAACCCCTCCGCAAAGAACCCTAAAAACTCTTGGTTAGACTCAGCACAGAGAAATACACCGTCAAGCAGGAGCAGTGATATCGTGGATCGTAAGATCAAGATCCCGCAATCTGATTCAAATTCATTGTCCAAAAACCAGTCGCATACTGAAGGATTGGAACAGAAGAGGTCTTCTACACTGAAAGAACTGAAAGCTCAGAAATTACAACACGTTGCTGATGAAAATAAGATCAATCCTAAAGAACCAAAAATAGAGAAAGATTTCAACTTCAAGTCGCTTCCGTTGAAAAAGACTAGACCAAGTGTTCCATCGAAACCGACAAAGCTATCAACCACTTCTGAATCTAGTGATGTTGAGTTCCTGAAGAAGAAACTAAACTCCTCTGCAACAACACAGTCCACTGAAAGGAAGGTGTCTAATGAACCAGAGGCTCTAAAGAAATCAAAATCTTTGAAACCACCTGTTCCTAAACGGAAACCATCAGTGAATATCCCAGAGGCGATTGCATTGAAAGGCCAATTGAAGCAAAATAGCACTGCTGTGGCTAAACCTATTTCAGAGAAGCCAGAGGGGCTGGTCCAGTTGAAAAACCTGAAACCTTCCAAACCATTGAGGAAACCATCTGTCAAAGAGCTGGAAGCTCTGGAAAACCTGAAGAAGATCAAAGCAAAGAGCTCAGTGCCACCAGTGAAGCCAAAGAATGAGAGAGTTGTTAGTCAATCTAAAGAGGTGCTACAGTCCCAAATTGGCCGCTTGAAATCTGTCAAGAGTGAAAAATCATCTTGTTCGAAACAAATAAAGGAAGAAGAGTCTTCTTCTTCTTCTTCTTCTTCTTCTTCTTCTCTTCATCCTGCTCCTGTGTCAGAAAAGGACGAATACAAGAACAACCTCCAGCAGTTGTTCTTAAAAAGAGCGCATTCCTTAGATGATTCGAAACCTGCTCCCTTGAAAACTTCAACACGTTTCAACTCTCCTAAAAAGGCAGCTACTTTTGACAGTTCTACGAATGAAAAAGACCAAAAGCTTGATCACATTAACGCAAGCAGGTCAAGGGGTCCGAAAAGAAGGGCGCCAAAGAGTATCAAATAATTATCAGTAATTATAATAAATTTTTACACATTAGTTTTACACATTTATATTTTGTCGAGTACACACTCTCTCTTTCACGACGCTATTTTCTTCGTCTTGGGTCAGTTGGTGTTTTGGCAGCGACAACTTTTTTCTTCACCGTAGCAACAGTTTCTTCTAAAGACTGCACTGATTCTGGAGAAGAAGGCGGGTCAGCCATCGAGGATCCATTATACTGTCGCTGATCAGGATACTCATGACTTCCTGGCTCTGCCTCTCTGGCCCATGCCTCAGGATACTGATAAGGTGGATATCCTGCATTCAGGCCATAATAATACGGAGGGCCCTGCGGTGGGTAGTAACATGGTGGTGGTGGGGGTAACGGAGGGTATGCTGTTCTTGGACCTCGTTGGATTTGTGGGTATTGTGGCGGTGCATGGGGGTTGTGGTCCTCAGCAGATTCACCAGCACCTGCACTAGCAGTTAAATCTCCTGGTTGCTCTGGTGCTTCGCCTTTGGATCTCGCGTCATCATCTGGCGGTTGGGCATGTTGACCAGTGTAGTAATTTGCAGGATACTGATAATGATAGTGATAAGGATACTGATATGGGTCCTGTGGTGGATACGCATAGCCTCCATACGGTGGGTAGTGAGGTCCTGGAGGTGCAGCATAAGGGCCAGTTTGAGGTGGATGATGGGCTTCAGGATAAGGTTGACCGTCTGGGTACTGTTCTTCAGGAGGATATTGTGCGCCATCTGGGTCTTGCTGCTGCTGTTCGTATGCACCAGGTGGATATTGGGCATAATACGGGTCATGTGTTTGATAATGAGGATAATGGTAGGCATATCCGTATGGGGGATAACCATAACCGTAATGTTCAAAATGGTTATCGTATCCATTTGCATGAAGTTCAGGGTTTGGAACATGAACAAGTTGGTCTCCATTTCCCTCATTATCGGAAGAGGATTCAACTTTGCTCTCAGGTAGTTCTTCGGGAATCTTTTCAGGTGATTTCACAGGTTGTTGTTGTTGAGCTGAACTTGGCCTTCCGAAGCCTGATCTCTTAGATTTCTTTAGCCCAGCGAAGGTATCTAGACCAGAATATGGATTTGCTCGCTGCTTTGGTTTAAAATCATTAGATTCAACAGCTGTCTGTTGTCTTCTAGTGGCACTCTGTCTTGCACTTATTTTAATCGTGGAATGTCTGTTATTTTTGAAAGTAGACTCACTGGAAAGATCATTTGTGTCATGAGACTTAATTGGAGATAACGGTTTAACTGGGGATAAGTTCTTAGATTTTGTTCGAGTCTCCGAAAGTTTCGAAAGTGCAATTGATTCTGAGATGTCAGACTTTTTTTGCATGCCTCGTTTTTTCTGAACAACAGGTTTACCGTTTGTTTCTGGCTTCAATTCTAGTGTTATTGAACGCTTCGGAAGAGGTTTTTGAGGGCTCAGTACTGCATCTGATTCTTCCTCAGAATCTGAAATGTGTAATCTTTTTCTTTTTTTAGGCAGACTTAAGAGCTCTTCAGCTGATCCACCACTAGTGTCTTGTGACGCGAGTTTTTCTGTAAGAGCCTTGGATCTTCTAGTCACTCTTTCGGCAACGCTCGGTACCGTTACTTCAGCTTCATCCTTATTATTATCATCATCAACAGGAGCATCACTATCATTATTATTATTATCATCATCAGGAGTTACCAAAGCAGTGTTCCGTGTTCGCTGGCCCTTAGTAACTTTTTCTTTTGGTGCAACCTTATTGTTTGTCTTCCGAGGAGCATCAATTCCATTCTTTTGGGTCTTACCAGCAGGTACTGGATTCTCAGGAAGTCTCTTTTCAGTGACATCAGCAGTGTTTATTGAATCTAACAAATATTGAGCCAACTTTTTATCATCTATCTCAACACTGGGTTCATCATAAGCATCATCATGGACAGATAGATCAGAAAGGTAGGAAGCATCATCCTCGTCAGCCTTTATATTTTGTTTCGACGCTTCCCCTTTGACCTCTGATTCTGGTTTTTTGGCAATTATACCACGACACTTATCAGACCCACAAGAACATTTCTGTGGATCTGCACCATCAAAAGATTCAAAATTGTAGTCATAGGTGATTTCTTCACCAGGGTTGATATATCTGCGGGCAAAGAGTCCAATTCTTGGTTCGTTATTAACGTACCATTTTTGAATTTCAGCATTAGGATCACATGAATGATTAGCAAATCTGGCAACAGAGCCTCTTTGTCCAGAATCAATGATTAAATCATCTTCAAGGCCCAAAAAGTAGAAATTCTTCGTGTCTTTATAAATTGTTTCCAATCTATGTTCAACTTCAAAAAGATCAATAACTTCACCAGTATATTCAACAATTAAGGAGCCTGCAGAATAGCTTCTTATAGCTACTAAACCTGCACCTTTGATACCACAGTCCACAACTTCATATCCTGCCGCATATCTTGAACGTGCGTTTAAGTCGAATATCAAATCGGTAAACTGTCTGTTACCACACTCAACCTCGCCAGCGGAACAATTATGTGGAGTGCATTCGGTTTGAAGTACTCTGTTGGTGCAGTACTTGTCACAGTTTCCAAAGGGACAATCACACTTAGTCTTTTTTACCGGATCGAATACCTTTTGAACTCTCCATTCGTTTCTCTTGAGTGAATTCTTCCAAGGAACAGTTTTCCGCTCATCAGATATGGTTGGACAATAGACATCCCAAGGAAGTTTGAAATCTCTTCCGACATTCAATAGCCGAAGACCTTCTCCTTCAGGCAAAGTGATCTGAAATTCCTGTTTCTTGGTACTCTTGGTAGGCTTCTCCTTGAGTCCCGAAAGCACCCAAAATTTAGTACTTCCATCGAGGAACTTGTCTAGTTTTTCGATCTCTTCATCATGCTCATGCTGAGATTCAGCAACGCCTTCAGCAACACTATCAGCATTGAGCGTATCTTCTTCTCCGTTCTGGGTACCTGTAGTACTTTTCTTTTCCGCCTCAAGTAAATGCTCCTTCTGAAAGTCCAAGTCAAGAGCCTCGCTGATATCTTGTTCAACGTACCGCTTCCATTCATGACACTGGTCCATAGCATCTGTCAGATAAGAGGAGTTTGCATCCTCAGGCAGAGGTGAATTGAAGAAGAAATCCGAGATCTCCATCCACATCTGTCTCTTGGAGGCAGCTCTTGAAGGACGCATTGATAACATGGTGGGGCCTGTTTTGATACCCTTGAATTGTGCTGTTTGATTCAATTGCAGTTGAGCTAAGGTACGATGTATCCTATTGTGGGCTCGCGCGTACCTGACGGCGGGCAATGACCGAGATCAGCTGGTGGTGGGTAGTTGTGAGGAGAACTGCAAGCAAGAGCCTGATTTGTTTAAGTTGTTTTGTTTACTTTGATTTCGGGTATCAGAAATTACAATACACAGAATCTGCTCGGTCAGACAAAGAATTGTGCTGTGAGACTGTCGTGGATTGAGCTGTGTTCTGGTGCCACTGTTGATATGTGGACTGATGAGCCTCATAGTACTTCACGACACCTAGCAGTGGAGCTACGGCTGTGTTCTATTCGTGCAATATCTCATTACAGCGTGCGCTGACTATATACAAACCCTCCACAGAGCTTTCTGTTCTCTTGTCTTATTCTCCTGCTTCTCCCTTCTGCTATTCTTCAGTATATCTATATCTCCATCATGTCTCCCAGTGGAAAGTAATAGAAATCTACCAGGAGGCCTTCTGCACACCAGGCAAGTCACCGTTCAGAGCCTTCTCTCTGAACTGGTATCTGTTGATTCTGAAGTCCTTGATGATGCCTCTAGAGTGTCCCGAGTACACACAACGGTCCTTGATCGCGGTCATACGTGTATAGTTTGGCATCGTGGAGAGCTGCAGCTGGGCCTCTAGTCTGGCTCTTGCTGGTAGCGCTGTGTTTCTGGCAATGTACTTCAGGGCTTGCACGGTGACCTCGTGTTCTGCAGCCATCTGGCGCTTGAAGTGGTCACGGATGACGCGTGCGTTCAGGTACGATGTAGGCAGCTTGACCTTGACGGGGAATCTGAAGTTACCCATGGCGATAGCAAGTTGTTGTGTTGTTGTGTGATAGTAACAAGGAACAAACGACCGTCCTCTTCAAACTTTTAGCCGCTGAACAAATATTGTTCAAGAAAAAAGTGGAAGAAGCGACTTCCGGCCAACGGTCACCTGACTATGTGCTCTATGGACCCTCGGATCTGGTACCATGCATATGCTGCACACTATCAACTATTCACTAACTAACTTAATAACTGTTTGGCACAACACAATTGCCACACGCTAAACCCCTCCTCTTGCACTTTTGACCTAAGGCATTTCTTTATTCTCTCATTCTTTTTACCAGCAGCGTTGTCTTTACATACACGTAGCTGCTCAATCCCTTTGAGAATGGCTAAGAAAGCTTACTATGCAGTGCAAAGTGGTAGAAATCCCGGTGTCTACAACTCATGGGCTGAAGCAAAGGCACAAGTTGACGGATACTCTGGTGCTGTGTTTCAGAAGTTTCCTGACACTTCGAGTGCTCAATCTTTTGCTTCAAAGAGTTCTGGATATGCCAAGGGTCCAAGTTCCTCTTCCAGTCGTTCTTCTTCTAGCACTACTCATTCAACACAGACTCCCTCATCAGTATTCTCCCAACCATATTACAAAGATACTCACCCTCTAACTCATACACCAAACATCTCATCTTCTCCGGCTTCGCCATCAAGAAACTTTTCAACAACATCATCATCTAAAGGCTCATCTCCAAAGAAAAAAGCCTATTATGCAGTTGCCAATGGTAGAGCCAAGGGTATCTTCAATGACTGGGAAACCACCGAATCGCAAGTCCGTGGTTTTCAAGGTGCTCAATACAAAAAGTTCAATACTGCAGAGGAAGCTCAGTCGTACTTGAAGGATAATGCTACCTCCACTGAAACTTCCACCACATTCTCTAAATCTAGCAACGTTGATAATCATGAAACCTCTTCTCAAAGAATCACTAAAGCTCAGGCTTACGGTGGTGTATCTAAACCAACAACAACGCATTCCCCGACAACAAAAGGCACATATTACGCTGTCAAGTTCCCCAATGGTGAGTCCCAAATTTATGAGAACTGGGACTCTTGTAAGGCAGCTGTCCATGGAAGGCAAGGTGTCGCATACAAGAAGTTCACCAACTTATCACAAGCGACTAAATTCACGGAAACTATAGATGTAAATTCTAAGAGTAATCTATCAGAAGAGGAGCGAGCCAGAATCACTGAAAGATTTCTTCAAAACAACTCAGAACGGGTTCTACAGGAGCAGAAGTCCCTACCTGAATCAATCATCTACACTGATGGTTCATTTTTGGCGGCAGGGGCGCCTAATGGTATCGGTGCTGGTGCTGGTATCGGTGTCTATTATGGACCAAATGATGTAAGGAACGTCTCTGAGCCAGTGAAAGGTGGTGCTGTTGATTCATACACTCCTGAAGTTCATGCCTTGCATAAAGCACTGAGTAACATCGTGTTGGAAATTGACCAATATGAAGCAGGAAATGGCAGCATATTCCCAAAGTATAAGATATCTACAGATAACCAAGCTGTGAAGCAAATCTTGACAAACTACGGTGATACTTGGACTGATGCGGACTTCTCCAAGAAGAAAGAAGGTGAGACTTTGAAAAGCATGACTCAGAATTACAACAGGGTCAAGGAGTTCTATCAGAGGAATGCCTCTATTTTCAACGATCACCAGTTCGATGTCGCTTGGGTTAAGGGACACGCAGGTCTTGATGGTAACGAAGCTGCAGATGAGCTGGCTAGACTTGGCGCAACGAAAAGAGGTTAGAGAAGTGTTTTACGTAAACGCACTCGTTGGAATGCACTGTTTTTGTTCCTCTCTTCTTCTTTTATATACACGATTTGACTATATATGTGGCCAGTTATAAATAATACTTGTTTGGGTCGTATTCAATTGGCGGTTCAACATATTCCCAACACTTCTTGATCAAATTAGACAACCCTTCATCCGAGGTCTCCATCACGTAGACACCGTAGAAGGACACGATAGTCCCGAAGGTCAGCAGCCTCATGGCAAACGTATGCCATACACCGTAGACTCTCTTTGGAATGTAATCAATAATACAGGACTGGAACCCGATATGTGAGTGCATCAAGATGCTGGTTGCCAACAGGGAGTCCACCAGCGGCATATCCACCCCGCTGATGAAAGGGGCCATTGTCAGCGGCACAAGGGCCACTGCTAGTGATCTCTCGTATGTCCAGTGGTACGAACCGTGGAAATGATCGCTCTCCACGCGAGGAGTGGCATCGTTGACGGTGCCCACGATATGGCCCACGGGCTGCTTTATGAGCTTGTACTTGCTGAAGTCCGGCTTCAGGGAGAAGCTAGGCATTGAGAGGTTGCGCCTGGCGAGCAGCTGTGCGGCAGGGAGTGTCTTTCTGTACATTGTTCCTCACCACAGTGTATTCATTGATCAATCACATCGCTAGTATTGCAAAGAAATAAAAGATTTCTCTGCGGATGATGACTAAGACGAAGAAAAGAGCACATCAACAGGTATCATAACCTTTCCTTTTTTCACCATATTTAGCTCATCTGCCATTTTACAAAGGTTTCTTCTACTCGCAATCCTGCACAGTGCATACTGTAGTTGGATGGAGAGTTAGCCCAGCAAAGGTTTATCAAATGGTTCAATAACAGTCTCGTATGGAAAGCCCATATACTGTACTTGGTGAGTCAATTGCACAACTTATGAGGGAAACAAACCACCGGAATAATGCCCAACTAGCAACTGAAGAAACAGCTCGACATCCTACATTTGAGCAGGTTCTGAGAGGACAAGAGGCTCTACAGCAAACTATTCGTGCGAATCATAATCAAACACAAGCACAGATTCAAGCTAATCATAATCAAACACAGGCACAGATTCAAGCCAATCATAATCAAACACAAGCACAGATTCAAGCTCTACAACTAAATGTTCAAGCAGTAGAAATATAGGTTCAAGGTTTGAGAGATGATATAGGCCGGGACGGACAAGAGACTGCGCGATTGTACGCTAGAATCACAGAATTTTTCCTCTTTGGAGATGGCAGTAATCTTTTCCAGAGACAAGAAGGAAATAATCCATGATCAAGAAGTCTTCGCCCCTTTGATTTCCAAACTAAATTGGCAGTAATTCGAACAAAGATCTATAGTTAATTTTTTTCTTATATTCATTTGCTCTAAACTTTTGTAGCTGTTCTTTTTGAAAAATGGTCTTTATCCTTGGCCAATTCCTGCTTTGTGTGTTTGTAATCAACAGCCATAAGTATAACCCAGATGAAAACCAACACAAGTTTCAAATCAGGCGAGGGACTTTGCAGAAGTTTTGAAACATATGGGAAGATACCTATGGATAAAGCCAAAGAGACAGCCCATGGACCCAAATCCAAAAATCTGGAGAGTAGAACCAATGCACGAGCACGATGCTTCTGTGATAATAGAACCTGTAGCACAATGGGTAACTGTTTAGGGAAGTTTCAAATGCTGTCAAATGCTGTTCGAAAAATGTTGAATGCTGATAGTTTTTGAATGTTTATATCTGCTGCAGTAGAAGTTGTAGATATCTCATTACCATTTTCTTGAACTAATGTGGTTGCCTTATGAGATTCAGAGGAACCACTCGACGGTGGCTGTTGTGGTTGTGACAGTAACAGTAGTGGTTGTGATAACGGCAGCAATGAAACAATGGAGGAAGGTTCATTGTTTAAGTTTTTCAGCATTTGAGTTCAATACCAATAACGCAGCAACCATTAGTATCCTTTTTTTAAATAAAGGTCTTGGTAAAGAATTCAAGCAATGGTATCTGTTATGTCAGTGAAGATCCAATTAAGAAGCTCACCTAACGGAGTACGACGATCAGTTAGTTTCCCCGGTATGGACGACAATGTTCCCATTTCCAACAGTGGAGTGTAATAGCTTTTCTTGGTTGGTGATTTCCTGATGAACCACATGAACGCTTATGTCAATTGGGCATGTTAGACAAGAAGTGAATAAACCAGCAGGTAGATGTGGATCAGGATCGATCCATTCAACAGATATAGTCATTGGATTATCACGTGGCGTGCCCGAACCGATGAGAATATATGCTGCCATTTCCACACGGTCAAACGCACAGACGCCGGTTTTCCAATTCACAAAATTTCATTGGCTGAAAACAACAGACTTAACAAAAGTCGAGGAAAAAAAACCACTTCAATTATTTAATTCAGTTCGAACTCTTCAAGCACAACACAACCAAGTTCTTCCATCATCACTGCCATGCTCAGAGCCCAGATCACCAAAGGTTCCGCGTCTGCCTCCTTGAGACGCTCAATCGCCACTGCCCACGGTAAAACCGAGTACACTTCCCTGTCCAACGGTGTCACCATTGCAACTGAATCCAACCCAGCTGCCAAATCTGCCACTTTAGGTCTATGGTACGGTGCCGGTTCCACTTCTGAAAACCCATGGAACAACGGTGTCTCCAACTTGTTAAACAACGTCGTTGTGAACTCGAACAAGAAGGCTGCACTATCTAAAGGTTTCACCTTTGGTGCCTCCACCGACAGAGACTACTCTGCTTACTACACACAAGGTTTGAAATCAACACTACCACAAGCCCTTGAATTGTTGAACAACCAGGTTGCCTCTTTGAACTTGGACCCTGCCCAGGTCTTGAAACAACGTGATATTGTCGCTGCTCAAGTTGAAGATTTTGAAACCAATAACCATGCCGGTAGAGTCTTGGAACACGTATATGCTACTGCTTTCCAAAACACTCCATTAGCCTTACCAACTAGAGGTACCTCTGAGACGATTGCTGACTTGGTTGCTGACGACCTGGTTTCCTTCCACTCAAAGAACTTTGTCTCTTCCAACGCTGTTGTCGTTGCTACTGGTGACGTTTCCCATCAAGAGATTGTTGAACTAGTTGAAAAATCCTTAAAGGTTCCAACTGGTGAAGCTCCAGAGATTAAAAAACCACAATTCTTGGGTTCTGAAATCAGATTAAGAGATGATACTTTACCAGAGGCTTGGATCGCTATTACTCAACAAGGTGAAGCCTTAAACTCTCCAAATTATTACGTTGCTAAAGTTGCTGCTCAAATCTTTGGTGATTACAATTACCACGAACCAAGTGCTAAGACCATTGGTGTCAAATTAGCCGACATCACCAACGAATTCCATATCGCTGACACTTACAACCATTTCTCTGCATCTCATAAAGATTCCGGTTTATTCGGTTTCCAAGCCAGAATCTCTAACGTTCATCAAATCGATGACTTTGTTCACTTTGCTTTGAAAGAATACAACAGATTGTCCATCTCCATCACCGACACTGAAGTCACTAGAGGTAAACAATTATTAAAGAACAAGATTTTGTTTGAATTATCAAGTCCATTGGCCATTGCTAACGATATCGGTTCTAAAGTTATCGGTCAAGGAAGAAGACCATCTTCTGATGAAATCTTTGCTCAAATTGAAAAAGTTGACGCTGCAGCTATTAAGAAATGGGCCTCTGAAAGATTATGGGATCAAGACGTTGCTCTTTCTGGTACTGGTCAAATCGAATCCTTGTTAGATTACGCTAGAATTAGAAATGAAACTTCAATGATGAGATGGTGATTTTTATGTTTCTTGTTAAATAATAGTCTGAAATTAGTATAATATATATATTTATAAATAAAGTGTCATGTTTATTTCTGTTGTATATGTGTGTGTCTCTCTTTGTTAAAGACTGTCACTAGAAGTTTGTCCTCACTTGAGATTTTTTTTTATTTTTTATGAGAAAGAGTGTTTTGCATTTATCGTTTGCTGTCTTTTCTCTTTGTCCTACCTTCTTATTGTACTTTTACGTGGGAGGCTTCATGCCATTGTTTGAAAAGTGCCTTTTTCAGAAATTTTTATTATCCAAGTTGGAAGCTCAGATTTTGTAGATACAATAAGACTCAGACATGCCACCCATGAATTGATATAAGTTTTCTTTTCTTTCAGATATACACCATAGCAGTTGGATGTATTCAGTCCACTTGCATCTTGTCTTCTTCTAATGTGGCATTAGCAAGTGACTCTCCCTCTTCTTCTTCTTCTTTTTCTTGTTGTTGCTGTTGTTGTTGTTCTCGTTCTTCTTCTTTTTCTTCTTCTTGTTCCGTTTCCGTGATGGCATTTCTTGGTTCGTTTTCAGTCGGTACTGGGTCATTCACTATCGTTCTGTCTGCTGCATCTTCATCTTTTTTCAACTTCTTTTCCGGTGATTCTTCAATGATATGACTCTCAGTATGATTCTGCTCCTGTGCTTTTCTCTTCCTTATCAGGTCATCGTCCTCGACTTGATCTTCCTCAGAGTCTTCTCCTTCATGGTCCTCCTCCTCCTCTTCGACGTAGTCTGCATCATCGAGATCCTCCTCCAAAATTCCTTCGCCGTCCACATAGTGATCAAAAACACTGTTCGCAACAGCAAACGTCCCGTTCAGATACCCCTCACTCTGCACCTCTTTCTTATCCGCTTCACTCAGCCAGTCAATCTTACTTAACAATATAACCTGTGCCTCATCAGTAACGACACTAATACAGTCATTTCCAAACCCATTAACTCCATTAGCAACCACTGCCGCTTTCTCACCATCAGCCTCCGTCACCCTGTCATAGTCATCAACAGTCGAAGAAACACAGCAGATGTTCCCCAGTGCACGCAGGAACTTCTCTGCATTGGAATAGTACCGCCTTGGTTCAACTAACACCTCCGCGATCCTCAGTATCGTAAACGGCGGCCAGTCCTGGAACCCACCTCCAAGCTGTTCCGCTATCTTACCATTATATGCGCCAATTGTGCTTTTCTTCAACGGGTTCAGCGGGTCAATAATCACCTCAGTCGTCAGATCAGTGTTGTATATCACAGTGATGATATGGTGGACAAGCGCGTGTATCTGCTCTAGCAGCTCTTTCCAGCGCTCCGAGGAGCCCGTGTAGTGCCTGCTGTCTATTATCTTGCGCAGTTCTGCGACTGTCTCCTCCTCTTGTGCCATTAGTTTAGCGGTATACTCGCGTGTTGCAATATAGTTGATAGTCCCCAGTCGATAGCGTTAAACAGTGTGTCTTTCCAGAGATGTGCGGGTGTTCGTCCGGCTCTCTTTTTTTTTTCATTTTCGGTGAATTTTTCACTTTCGAAGAGTAGCCAGAAGGGCATTAAAGTACTGAAATCACGTTATAATGCTTAGATCGTCGCTCTCAAGTGCTCTTTGGAGACCGTTGGTGATAGCGAGACCATCCATGATCTCATGTCTGCCACAAAACCCACTTCTTCGGGCGGTGAGACTCAACACCACCACCAATAACATACCACAACATGACGAATCACTCATCTCTGACCTTCCACAAGACGAGGCAGAGGCATGGTTGAGTTCAATCAGGGAGCTCAGGGACCGTTACAGAACAGAGGGGATCCCGGACTACAATTCCCCTGCTGAAAAGAGACTCGTGAAGGATGAATTCGAACCAAGTGCTGAACAAATAGCAAAATTGGAAAGTCTTCAAGATAAGCCAATCCCTATCAAGCATGACCCCGTTGTGCAGCATTGCACGAATATGATTATGAAACACGGTAAGAAGGCCACTGCGGAGAAGGCTATGGCTAGAGCATTATATATTGTCAGACTGCAGTTGAGACTAGATCCGATCGAAGTGCTAAGAGAGACGCTGGATAAGATGGGTCCGTTGATGCAGCTGAAGACTTACAAGACTAGGGTCGCTAAGAACTTGGTCGTCCCACAACCATTGAATGAAAGACAGAGAAACAGAAGAGCCTTCTTGTGGATCTTGGAAGGTTGCCAAAAGAGAAGAAGTAGGGATTTCGCAGTTAGATTGGGTGAGGAGATTGTTAGTGCCTATGAAGGTAAATCTTCAGGTTACGAAAAGAGATTACAGATGCATAAAGCTGCTATGTTGCATAGATCCTACATCAAGTTGAGATAAGTAATGATGTCATATTTTCTTCCATGTATATATCGAATATAAAATCATAAGAACTGTCAAATTTCCTCTTTTAGTTTTCGGTAGCCTCGTCGACATTTTGGATGAACTCGTAAAGGAATGAAATACCTTCCAAGTATTTCGCAAATGGAATGTGTTCATTCAAACTGTGCAAACCAAGGTTTTCTTTGAATAAATCAATTCTAGCACCATAGAATCTGAAGACATTTTCAGTCAACTTGTAATAGGATTTAGTGTCCGTATTAGCTGTCATGATCCCCGGTGCGATATGAATCTGATCACCTTCTGGCAACACCTCATCTTGAAACACATGCTTCAAAGTACCCGCTAGCACATCCCAAACTGAGCCAGATGCAGGAGTCACAGGTAATGCTTCGATAAACTCTGTGTACTCAATCTTGAAAACACCATTACTGGTTGGCTCAGCAATTATTTCATCGTTCAAGTAGATTCCCAAGTTGAACTTCTTAGCGATGGCCTTGACACTATCCAAGACATGTTCAACAGTAACATTAACGGTTGATTCAACACTGACTCTAGAATTATAAGTGATTGAAACGAATTCAGGTAGGGCATTGGATTTGACACCACCTTTAATGACATCAATGGCCTGCGAAGTTTGAATCAAATATCTCTGGTTGATGTCACTAGTGACCCATTCAACAACTCTCGCATTCGCCTTGTCATCGAATTCAGCTCTCAAGATATCCTGTCTCAAGTGTTCTGGTAAACTCTTCGAAGTCTTTGCTAATGTTTGTAAGAATTTAAGATATGGATTTCTGGAAGTCAACGCTGCTGCCTTGAATGGATTAGCTTCAAGTGCGTTGACTAATTGAGAAATAATACCGATAGACGTGTGATCTGGAGGAACAGATGAGTGGCCACCTGGAGTACTGAGAGAGATTTCCAAATTAATGCGACCTTTCTCACTAGTACCTGGCAAAGCATACCATTGGCCATCAAGCTCTTGGATTGAAGCACCTTCATCAACAAGGGCATAGAATGAATTGTGCCCATATCTTTCAGTCAAGGTGTCATTGATAGCAGCCGCACCAACACCACCACTTTCTTCATCATGACCAAATCCTAACACGATAGTTCTCTCTGGCTTGAATCCATCTTTGATCAACTTTTCAACGGTTTCTAACAATCCAACAAGTAACTGTTTGCAATCGATACTACCACGACCCCAGACAAATTCACCATCATAATACCCGGACAAAGGTTCATGAACCCATTGATCAACACTGTTAGCGTCAATAGGGACAGTGTCCTGATGTGCAGTCAACAACAATGGTTTCAAGTCAGGATTTGAACCAGTCCAAGTATACAACAAGTTAATCTTGTTAGGTTTCTCCAGTTTTAAAGTTTTATGAACCAACGGGAATGTCTTTTCCAAATACTTGTGTAAATCAAAGAATTTCAACCATGGTCTGATATCATCTTTAGGATTGGGTGCGTTGTCAAAGGATTGTGTGTCAATTTGAACAGCACCTTGGAAATTAACTAATGCCGAATCATGGAACCCTTTGTCATCAATGATCTCTCTAAAGAATTCAGGATGTGACAAGTATGACTTTGGACGCAACGGTTCCACTTCTGGTTCATTCAGGAGTTCTTGTACTTTCAACTCGACCTCGTGATCAATAAACCTCTTTGAATACTGGGAAAAGGAAGCTGCAATCAAATGGAGAGCGATTGCAGAGATGAGCCCAAACTTGATGAACTTTCTCCAGATGGAGTAGTCTCTGTGACCTTGCTTCTCAATATCACCTTTCATCTTTGATCGGCTGCGATTGAGGATTCAGGAGTATTGAAAACAGTGGATAAATGAAATTTCAGCAGCTGCTATCTGCTTCGTATGCTCGAGAGTCGTTTCTAGCGGGTCTCTTTGATAAAAAAGAGTATCTGTTTATGCGCTTGGTGCCGATCTCGGTACAACTCCGTTTAGATTTCCCCATTGGGACACTCAGCCGAATGGCTTCATTTTGATCATTTTTGGCGAAAATTGTGTCACGGTTATAAACGGGAATTGGAGGGCATTGGCGGGAATTGAAGATCTGAATGGGATGCCGCTTTTACATATAAATCTGTTCATTTTCCACTCTTATATGGCTTCAATTCTTCAGCTTCAGTATCGTTAAAGTTCAAGAAAGCATGACTAGAAACGCACAATTCCTTACTATTCCTCTCTCTAAGGCACAAATCCCATTTCCAGCCTATGGTGTCGGTACCAAATGGCAGCATTTGAAGAAAGGTAGACCAGAAGATGTTAGAACTACCTTGGATGAAAACTTAGCTGACACTGTCGCTCGTGCCATCAAGCTTGGTGTCACTCATATCGACACTGCAGAAGCTTATACCACGCATATCGAAGTGGCGGAAGGGATCAAGAGATCAGGAGTCGACAGATCCAAGATCTGGATCACGGACAAGTACAATGCCGGTTTCCAAATCCCTGGTGTGATTAAAAAATACGCTGATTCTAAAACTACGTATCAGGCCATTGAAACAGCTTTAAAGGATTTAGACACTGATTATATTGATTTGTACTTGCTGCACTCACAGTGGTTTGATGAGGAGTTGAGTCATGGAAACACTGTCGAAAAGGCTTGGGCTGATGTTGAAAAGGCTTACGAAGAGGGCAAAGTTAAAAATATTGGTCTTTCTAACTTTGACCGCACAAACTTAGAAAAGGTGTTGAAAGTCGCAAAGCATAAACCACAAGTTTTGCAAATCGAGTTCCATCCTTACCTATACAACCAATCTCCGGGAATTATTGAATTTGCAAAGAAGAACAACATATTGGTATCTGCGTACGGTCCATTGAGTCCTTTATTCAGAGCCTCTGATGGTCCTTTGACTCCTGTTTTGAAAGATCTAGCTGCTAAATATGGTAAGAGTGAAGCTCAAATCTTACTAAGATGGGTCTATCAGAATGGTGTCCTTCCGGTCACCACCAGCGCTAATGATGAAAGAATCTCATCTGCATTAGACACATTCGAAGGTGACTTTGTCTTGAGTGATGGAGATGTCAAATTGATTACGGAGACTGGTGCAACGCACAAATTCAGAGGTTTCTTCCCAATATTCGATGAAAGCGTTTAAAAAAAAGCTCCGGCTACTTTAATATTCCTGTCATATTTAGATAATATAAATTTTGGTACTTAATAATATAGTTCGTACTGTTTGCATATAGCCCTAAACTCCCTCACTTTATATAACACTAGATTCACTCTACCTGTAAGTCATCAATTGGTTCAGGGTCCACATTTTTCAAGGTAAGATCCTCTTCACTGGTAAACCTGCTCAAATCGTTAGCACTGAGTCCTGTCTCCGTATCATCAGGGTTGAAATGATCAAGATCATAATCGTTCTCTGGAATTGAGGCTCTCAACTGATCGTATCTGTGTTTTCTTCTCTGTTCCAACAACTTCTTGTGATAGTAAACGGATACCCCCAGTGATAACAGAGACCCCAACAGATTCGCTATTATATCTTTTGGGTCAAAGTCTCTATACGGTAACAGCCCCTGCAGAAACTCCGACCCTATACCGGCAGCAGCTGTACATATCAACAACGTCAATTTCGTTATGGTTCTTGTACTGGACGCGTCAAACAACCAGTAGAAGAGACCAGTTAGGATGAAAAACGCAAAGAAATGGAACAGTTTGTCGTTTGGAAGAGAGATATCTGCAAACCCGAGGTATATAGCAACGACTACTGCAGCCACGAATGCTGCCAGTATGGGCTTCCGCAATCTCATGGCAACACAAGGCCTTCACTGAGCGGGAGGAGGGTTGGTAAGTAGCAGTTAAACAAAGACAACATAAGCCACTTTGACTTTCCGTCTTTTGTGATTATCGGTTCCAGGTTCGATCCCTTCAGTTGGCGCTTCGGAAGTAAATTAGTCTCTGTTTTCCACTGATTTAATTTCTCTGATTTGCCAAACGGGGTAAAAGGGGGACCAACGCCATCAACAACACTACTGCAACGGAATAACCAGCAATTAAGGCCAACAAACTCGCTGACCTGTTGATTTGGATACGTACACTACACTGCGGTCCACATCATGTCTAGCCAAACATTGCGCCAGCCGCTTACCGCTGATGAACACAAACTCTACACCCAAATATTTCAGTCGCTCGATCCTGAACAACTCGGTATCGTCACTGGTGAAACGGCAAGAAGCACTTTTGAGAAATCTGGTTTGCCTCCTGCTGTCCTGGGTGAGATCTGGCAATTGGCTGATCCGACCAATTTGGGGTTCCTAAACCAGTTCTCTTTCTCTGTCGCCTTGAGATTGATTGGACATGTTCAATCCGGCGCTAAGCTGGATAAATCGCTTATTGAAGTTGCTGGTCCAATCGCAAGATTCGCTGGTATTCAATCACAGCAAACTACTGCACACGACGCTGCCTCATCTGTTTCATCTCCACCCCAGCCACTAAATCCTCAATTGACTGCTCTGCCAGTTTTGACGAACCATGATTTATCAAAGTTCACCCAGTTGTTTGCTAAAAGCGCACCATCTGGTGTCATCTCTGGTGAACAAGCTAGAAATATCTTCTTCAAAGCTAAGTTACCTAATCCCATCCTAGGTCAGATCTGGAACCTGGTTGATAGAAACAACGTTGGTCAATTGACTAAAGATGAATTTGTCATTGCTATGTATTTGATCCAAAACTTGTTGAATGGTTCAATTAAACAACTCCCTGGTTCTATTCCACAACAATACTGGGATCAAGTTGCTCATTTCCAAGCGCCTGCTTCCACTGGAGGTAGTCTTGGATCTGCTCCATTTGTTAGCCCTCAACCAACTACAAATGCTCAAAGACCAACTGTTCCTAGAGTTCCTTCCACTTTCACCAATGCATCTTCAGATTGGAGTATCTCTGCTCAAAAGAGACAACAGTTTGATGCCATCTTTGCAGGATTGGACAAGGAATCCAAAGGTGTGTTGGGTCCAAATGAAGTCGCCCCATTCTTACTGACTTCGAAATTACCACAGGATACCTTGGCTATTATTTGGGATCTTTCCGATATCCATAACACTGGTGAGTTCACTAAGGATGAATTTGCAATTGCCATGTTTTTGGTTCAAAAGAAGATTGCTGGTGTTGAATTACCTGCAGTTATTCCTGACTCATTGTTGCCTGAATACCATGGTGTGAACCAATCTCAACCAGAGGTACAGAGACAGCAATACACAGATGCAAGTTCTTCTTCTGCTCCAGCACCTGCTGTTTCCAAATCAATCCCACATATCCCTTCAAGAGATACAAAACCACATTCTTCCTTGGGTGATTTAGTCGATCTGAACGATGCCTTCTCTTCGCCAGCTCCATTTACCTCTTCAAGTGATAACCAAACTAGAAACATTTCGAACTCTAGTGTCAAGTATACTCCTACCGGCACTAAATTTGTTCCTACTTCAACATTTGGTCAAGGGTTAGCTGAAAAGGAACCAGAACCACCTGTATCTCCACCTGTTTCAACTCCGCCTGTACAGTCAGTAAAACAGCAACCGTCATTCACATCTAATCCAACTGGATCAAATACAAGAGTTCCAGTGGTCATTCCATTTGTTCCCTCCGTATCCACTGGTTCACAATCAAGATCGGCACAATTGCCTAAGAACAATGATCTGTTAGCCGATTCTGATCCAGAGGTATCTGGTCAATTGTCAAAAGCTACCACTGATCTTGCTAACTTGTCCAATCAAATCGGATCTTTAACTAATCAAACTTCTCAATTACACGGAAAGCGTGCTAGAGCAGAACAAGAATTGCTAAAGATTACCAATTTGAAAAGGGACATTGAGTCGAAATTAGCTAACTTGAGAGTTGCTTATGATCAAGAGGTGAATCAGACCAGGGAAGTGGAGAACTTGTTGAAGACTTCAACTTTAGAAACTGAAGAGTTGAGAAAAGAGGCATCGTTAGCTGAAGCTCAATACAATCAAGTTCAAACTAATTTAGCTTCGATTCAAGCAGAGTTGGAAGAATCACAAAAGGAGAGTTCTTTGTTAAAGGAGAAACTAGGAACTCTAAATGCTGAACAAATTGAACTACAAAGTCAATTGGAAAAAGCCCAATCTGAAGTAAAACAATCTAGGGGTTTCGTTGCTATCAATTCGAAACAGTTAGATGTCAACAATATCAAATCTCAAGAAATTCAACAAGAAATCCAATCATTGTTGTCATCAACCAGAGAGCTAGACACTCACCATGAAAAATACCTTTCTAGACAAGCAGAGATCGAGACGTTTGCCAAATCATTAGAAGAAAAGGAACAAGGTTTAGAATTGCGTAAGCAGCAATTAGAACAAGCTGAAGCTGAATTTGCTGCAAAAGAGCAAGAATTTGCCGAGAGAGCTGAACAACAAAAGAAGAACGAGTTGATTATTCAAGACCAAGATGCTAAGATTGATCGATTAGTCGCTGGTTTACAAGAGAGAAAGAATCAACTAGATCAAGAAGAGGCTCAATTGCATCAACAACAACTCGATTATGCTGAAAGAGTTCAAGCGTTCTCCTATAAGCAAATTGAAGATGTCGGTTTGGGAGGAACTTCCAACAAATCTGTTGATGTCCCTGGTGTTATTGAACAATCAAATGAATTAGGGTCTTCTACCACAGAATCTAAAGGCGCGGGTGTTTCTGGTCTCGCTGCAGGTACTGTTATCGGTGGTGCTCTTGGTGCTGCTGCCGCTGCTGTTTCTAATACTTCCACCACAGGTGAACCAAGTGTTAGTGAAAGGGATAACACCCAATTCAGTTCTCCAATTGATGCAAATACTGAACAGGGAACCTCTATCAATTCTGAGGATTATCAATACCGTACAGCCAATCAATTCAACAACTTGGAGATTGAAAGAGACGGATCACCTTCGTCTTCGGTTCAAAACAACGCGCCAATGTCTGTCCGTGATGATATTGAAGAAGTCGAACAGGATCAGATCATCAATACCGATGGTCATGAAAACGAAGAGGAGCCAGCCACAGCATCTGATGTTCTTTCCAAGAGTTACAACAGTAATTTGGGATCTGTTGGTGAAAATTCAGGCGCTGGATCTTTTGAATTGGTTGATGATGAAGCTAATTCTGAAAGTGAAGCTACTTTGAGAGGAACTGTTAATAAAACTACATCTTTAAATGAAGAAGCCAATGATATTGAATCTACTCTTCCAGGTGCTTGGTCTTTCAACAATGAGGTGCCTCCAGTTGAAAATGAAGTGCCGGCTGTCGAGTCAGACTTCCCAGAGATTGTTGAAACTGCTGAACCAGTTGACTTTGGCAACACACCTGTTGTTGCTGCATCTGCTGCATTGGGAGATGACCATGATGAGGATGATCTCTATGAGACTCCACAACAGTTAACTAACAAAGATTCTGCTATCCCATTCACCGAGGGAGCTCCAGAAACTCTCGCTGATCAAGAGGAAGAGTTCCTACCAATTAAGGAACTAAAAATTGATGAAAGTGATAGTGAATTATCAGATGATGAGTTCCATGAAACAAATGATGACTTCCCATCCCCAGTGAAGGGGGCAGAACCTTCTCATACTATTCCTGGTACATCTGCTCCGATCGCTGCTGCAACTCTATTAGGTGGTGGTTTTGTTACGGGTCAATCACAGAGTCTTTCTGATGCACCACCTATCTACGATGATGAATTTTCAGGTTTAGAAAAAGCACCAGAAGAGGAGAAAACTGATGCAGACTTTGATGAGTTTGCAGGCTTAGAAGCTGCTCCAGAAGATAGCTTTGCTGATTATGACGATGATGATGGTTTCGCTGTTCAAAACGACTTCAACCAAGAACTGGAAGGCACTACATTTTTCGGTACTGATGAAGGAGGAAATCCAGTTCAACAACCACAAGAGGGTGAAGATAATGAAGAATGGGAGCAGATCTTTGCTGGGTTTGGTAACCAAGGACAGCAACCTCAAGCACAGTCTGGTATTCCTCCACCTGTTGAACAACCATTGCAACACCCACAGCCGACACACCGTAGCATGGAGGGTTCCAGCACGAGTCATCAAAAGGGAAGAATTGCAACCACACCACGTTCATTAGCAGTTCAAGAGCTTACTGGTATGGGTTTCTCCAAAGAGGAGGCATTAAATGCCTTAGAAACAGAAAAATGGAACTTGGAAGCGGCAACTAATTTCTTGTTAGATAACGCCTAAGGTGTTGTTTTGGATGGTTAGCTCGAGAAGGAGTGTTTGTTTAGAGATCAGTTGAGTAATTTGTTTCTTGTTTATGAGTTTTGGTTTATTTGAATACATATATGTTTTCTATCTATTATTCGCGTCATATAGCTTGCTCCTCATGCTTTGTTATATCTATAAGTTGATCTAAGCTTTCTTTCAATTTGGAATTGTCACCCACCGTGTTCAGATCCTTTATCGTTTGTAAACTTCCAGAAACTTCCTTTTTGAAAGACTTAGCCTCACTCAACTGTTCGTTCAACGCGTCCAATAGGCTGACATTCCCCTGTCTCAATGCATGAAGTTGCTCTTTCAACTGTGCCAGCTTCTTTTCTTTGACAGGTATCATATGTGAGCTCAGGATATTCGTTGATGTCAACTCGTCAATGGGTACACCGTCCTCAGTTTGCGATCCGTTCTTACTTGCATCCGCTATCAAATCGTCCAATTCATTTAATTTAGTCTCGATATCTCGCTCTTTGAAAATGGCATCAAACTCTCTTTTCGTGTTGTCACTCCATGAATCGACAAGTTGGGCAGTAATCGTGCTGAGAAGTTGTTTACCCTGATCGGAATTCGTGAGCGATGGATAACATGATATTAGGTTATCCCCCGTGAGCGCCTTCTGCGACTCCTCAAGTGCCTTATAGCAAACAGTCTTGAGCCTGTCGTACCTTATGTGTGTGCTTTGTTCGGTCATTGGATCAGCCCGCCAATTCAACAGCAGTGGTTTGCCTAGTTAGTAGTTAATAGTTAATAGTTAATAATTTGTTTGTTTACTTTTGAAAGAAGCCCTCGGAAGTTGTCTCGTCTTTTCAAAATCAAATCCGACCACAAAACGGTTTGAAAGTGAGACGTAAATTAGTTCTTTGCTGCTCAGGTTTTGTTGATTCACTGGGTTATTCAACTGATAGCTGACTAGTTAAGAGTATTAGAATGACCGATCCTACATCATTGATTAAACAAGTACGTTTCCTCAGGCCGACCTGTCAAAACATTTCCATCAATTTTTATACTAACGCTGTGCCCCACAGGCTGATAAATTAGTGTCACAGAAGCCAGGCTTCTTCGGCAGTGTCTTTGGCTCCAGTGCTCAACAGAACTATGAGGAGGCTGGTGACTTGTACGTCCAGGCTGCCAACTTGTACAAGTTGAAAAAACAAGGTATCAAGGCTGGCGAATCATTCGACAAGGCGGCAGAGGCGCAGATTAAGGCAGATAGTAAAGACGAGGCCGCTAACACTTTAGTCGATGCTTTCAAGGCGTACAAGCAGGAAGATCCTGCCAGTGCTGCGAAGAGTCTGGAGAGGGCAATTGAGTTTTTCACGGTGAGGGGCCAGTTTAGAAGAGCTGCTAATTTCAAGCTGGACCTCGCGCAGCTGTACGAGGACGAGTTGGCAGATTACCCAAAGGCATTGAAGTCGTATGAAGATGCTGGTGACTGGTTTGAGAGTGACTCTGCTCAGGCGTTATCCAGTAAGGCGTTCTTGAAAGCTGCTGATTTGCATGCATTGCAAGGAAACTACATCCAGGCCACGGATATATATAAGAAAGTTGTGAAGAATTCTGTCAACAATAACCTATCAAGATGGAGTTTGAAGGACTACTTTGTCAAGATTGTGCTCAGTTACCTAGCGGGTGACGACAAGGTTGCGGCCAGCAAGTACCTTGACGAGTCGATAAGTTTGGATTCCAGTTTCCCAACGACAAGAGAGTACAAACTGTTGCAGGATATCATTGAGGCAGTGACTGAAGGAGACGCTGAGAAGTTGTCGCAGGTTGTGTTCGACTACGACCAGTTCAACAAGCTAGACAGATGGAAAACAACCATCTTGTTGAAGATCAAGAGCACCGTGGTGGATGCAGAGGATGACTTGCTATGAGTGAGGAGTGCGAATTGTATGGTGAATACGGAAATTACAGATATATACCTGTTAGTAAGTAGAAATACGACTACCAACTTCTCTATCCTAGCCAGTACTGCTCTTTCCTAGTATAGTAATAGTAATGGTTATAGTAATACCACAGTAATAGTAAGGACACCTGTGCAATACATCACTATCTGTGCGGCCCGAACCGGCTGCTGCCCAGCAGCGATGAGTCAGTACAAAAAAAAATACATTTTTCTTCATCTTTGCCAGTTACGACCCCATTTTTGTAACAACCAATTCTCTCACTAGCAGCCATGTTGTTGAGACAGCAGACATTGAATGTGACCAGAAGAGCGCTAGCCAGATCTGGCAGAAGAGCTGCCTCTTCGATCGTTCTTTCCGGCACTCAACTCGTGAAAAAGACCACTTTGAGTCATCGTTTCCTATCTACTACCTCAGCTCTAAATGCACAAGCCGCTGAACAGGCTGCTGCCTACGCTGGTGCTGGTGTCTTGTCAGGTTTCGATGACGAAAACGCCCATAAGCTGGTCGATGTCTCTAAGGTGTTGGTTATCGGCTCTGGTGGTTTGTCCATCGGTCAAGCTGGTGAATTCGATTACTCTGGATCTCAAGCCATCAAGGCCTTGAAAGAAGCTGATAAGCAAACCATTTTGATCAACCCAAACATTGCAACGAATCAAACATCCCATGCTTTGGCCGATGAGATTTACTACCTGCCTGTCACTGCTGAGTACATCACTTACATCCTTGAAAGAGAAAAACCAGATGGTATCTTATTGACCTTTGGTGGTCAAACCGCTTTGAACGTTGGTGTTCAATTGGAAAAAATGGGTGTCTTTGAAAGATACGGGGTTAAAGTTTTGGGTACTCCAATCAAGACCTTGGAAACCTCTGAGGATCGTGACTTGTTTGCCCAAGCTTTGAATGAAATCAACATCCCAATTGCTGAATCAATTGCTGTTGAAACGGTTGAAGATGCTTTGAATGCTGCTTCTAAGATCGGATATCCAATCATTGTCAGATCAGCTTATGCTTTAGGTGGTTTAGGTTCTGGTTTCGCCAACAGTGAGGAAGAGTTGAGAAATTTAGCTTCTCAGTCCTTATCTTTATCTCCACAAATCTTGGTTGAAAAATCTTTGAAAGGTTGGAAAGAAGTCGAATATGAAGTTGTTAGAGACAGAGTTGGTAACTGTATTACTGTTTGTAATATGGAGAACTTTGATCCTTTAGGTATCCACACTGGTGATTCTATTGTCGTTGCTCCTTCTCAGACCTTATCTGATGAAGAATATCACATGTTGAGATCTGCTGCTATCAAAATCATTAGACATTTAGGTGTTGTTGGTGAATGTAATGTTCAATACGCTTTGCAACCTGATGGATTAGACTACCGTGTCATTGAAGTCAATGCAAGATTATCAAGATCTTCCGCTTTAGCTTCAAAAGCCACCGGTTACCCATTAGCTTATACCGCTGCTAAGATTGCTTTAGGTTTCACTTTACCTGAATTACCAAACCCTGTTACCAAGACCACATCTGCTAACTTCGAACCATCTTTAGATTACATGGTTACCAAGATTCCAAGATGGGATTTAGCTAAATTCCAACACGTGAAGAGAGATATTGGTTCTTCTATGAAATCTGTTGGTGAAGTCATGGCTATTGGTAGAAACTTTGAAGAATCCTTCCAAAAGGCTATCAGACAAGTTGATCCATCATTCATTGGTTTCCAAGGTGGTGAGTTTGAAAATTTGGATCAAGCTTTAGCTGAACCATCTGATCGTAGATGGTTAGCTGTCGGACAAGCTTTGTTGCACGAAAACTACACTGTTGATAGAGTTCATGAATTGACTAAGATTGACAGATGGTTCTTGTACAAATTAGAAAACTTGGTTGAAATGCAAAAGGAATTGGAAGCTATTGGTTCATTATTTGGCTTGAATAGAGATAATCTTTCAAGAGCTAAAAAATTAGGTTTCTCTGATAAACAAATTGGTTTAGCTGTTGGTGCAGGTGAATTAGAAGTCAGAGCCAGAAGAAAAAACTTTGGTATTATTCCATTCGTTAAGAAAATTGATACCTTAGCTGCTGAATTCCCTGCCTCCACCAATTATCTGTACACCACTTATAACGCTACTGAAAACGATGTTGAATTCAATGAATTTGGTACCTTAGTTCTAGGATCAGGTGTCTACAGAATCGGTTCCTCTGTTGAATTCGATTGGTGTGCAGTTTCTACAGCCCGTGCTTTAAGAGAAAATGGTAAAAAGACTATTATGATCAACTATAACCCAGAAACCGTTTCTACTGATTTTGATGAAGTTGATAGATTATACTTTGAAGAATTAAGTTTCGAAAGAGTCTTGGATATCTATGAATTAGAGAACTCTAAAGGTGTTGTTGTTTCCGTTGGTGGTCAATTACCACAAAACATTGCTTTAACATTACAAGAAAATGGTGCTAAGGTGTTAGGTACTGATCCAAGAGACATTGACAAGGCTGAAGATCGTCATAAATTCTCCTCTATTTTAGATTCCATCAACATCGATCAACCAGCTTGGAAAGAGTTATCTTCAATTGAAGAAGCTAGAAAGTTTGCTGAAAATGTTGGTTTCCCAGTCTTGGTTCGTCCATCATATGTCCTATCCGGTGCCGCTATGTCTGTCATTAGAAGTGAAGAGGAATTAGCTTCGAAATTAGGTAACGCCGCTAAGGTTTCCCCAGATCATCCAGTTGTTATTTCTAAGTTCATCGAAGGTGCTCAAGAAATTGATATTGATGCCGTTGCTCAAAACGGTGAAGTCTTAGTTCATGCCGTTTCCGAACACGTTGAAAATGCAGGTATTCATTCCGGTGATGCCACTTTAGTTCTACCTCCACAAAAATTGTCCCCAGTCGTTATGGCCAGATTGAAAGATGTCACTGATAAAGTTGCTAAAGCCTGGAACATTACTGGTCCTTTCAACATGCAAATCATTAAAAACGATGTTGAAACTAACCCAGACCATCCAGAATTGAAAGTCATTGAATGTAATATCAGAGCCTCTAGATCATTCCCATTCGTTTCCAAGGTGTTAGGTACCAACTTCATTAATGTCGCTGTTCAAGCTATCTTAGGTCAAAAAGTTGAGCCAGTTAACTTGATGGATGTCAAGAGAGATTACGTTGCCACTAAAGTTCCTCAATTTTCTTTCACCAGATTGGCTGGTGCTGATCCATTCTTAGGTGTTGAAATGGCATCCACTGGTGAAATCGCCTCTTTCGGTAAAGACACCATTGAAGCCTACTGGACCGCTTTACAATCGACTATGAACTTCCATTTGCCATTACCACCAAGTGGTCTCTTGTTCGGTGGTGACGTTACCAAAGAATACTTGGGAGAAGTTGCACAAATCATCTCCCCAATTGGTTACAAATACTACACTGCTTCTGAAGAGGTTGCTGCATACTTGAGAGAAAGAGTTCCAGATTACCTTGTTGAAGTTATTGAATTCCCAACTACTGATAAGAGAGCTTTACGTGAAGTATTCCAAAAATACGACATCAAGGGTGTTTTCAACTTGGCCAGTGCCAGAGCTGAATCCTTGTTGGATCAAGATTACGTTATGAGACGTAACGCAATTGATTTCGGTATTCCTTTGTTCAATGAACCACAAACCTCTCTGTTGTTCGCCAATGCTTTGAAAGCCAAGATCCACACCAAACTTTCCCAAAAGGAAGGTGAAGTCGTGATCCCAGCCGAAGTCCGTAGATGGAGTGAATTCATCGGTGGTAAACCAGTTTAAGTATTCCGCCAGGGTATATAATTATAGAAGATGTTACAATTCTGATTCATTAGTATAAAAAAAAAACCAAGAATAGTAAAACGTTCGGAATCCGGTGTTAGCACCACCGCAATTTTTTGATACGATCGTTTGGAGAAAAAAAAAGCCGACAAACAAACAGCATACTTTCCAACCATCAACTCCCCCAGGCGTTGCACGCAAATCCAAAACCCCCCAAGAAAACCTCATTGAATCAGTGCCAGACATACCGTTATCTGAATGGGAGTCTGTGCGTCCAAGGAAGACAGTGCTGTAGTCAACCAGCCAACTCAGAAGCGTACTGCGGGACAAAATACAGCAGTTAGCAACAACACCAATACCAAGCCCTCCATCTCATCAAATGAAAACTCTGATGTTTCAGAGTTTGCAGAGGGAAAGAAACAAAAAGGTGGGAGCAACGCTCAACTAGCTGGCTCTGGTGCTGTTGTGCCATCTGAAAATAGAAAACAAAGTGTTGTTCCTTCAGAATCCTCTGGGAACGCCCTAAATGAGCTTAATAGCACAAGTTTAAACAGTGACAACAAGGGGAAGGATGTTCAAGGTTATACTAAGGTATTACTTCTAGGTACTGGTGAGAGTGGTAAATCCACCATATTACAACAATTGAAAATCTTACACTCTAGTGGATTCACATACCAGGAGCTATACGATTTCAAGCCGTTTATTTTTAGCAACATTGTTTCCTCTGCAAAGGATTTGATTGAGGCGTACAAGAATTTCGGTGTTAGTTTAGATGATGATGAGGAAATCAATGAGAATGATTTTGAACTGGTGTTGAATTATAGAGCACCTGTGGATCCTTCGCAGTTCTTTGACAAGAAAATTGGTAGAAAAATCAAGGCACTTTGGCAAAACACCTCAACTTTAGAACTACTAAAGGAACATCGTCGTGATTTCTACTTGATGGACTCAGCCAGATATTTTTTTGATAACGTGGACAGAATCTGCTCTGAGGATTATTTACCTAGCGAAACGGATGTAATTAGAACCAGAAAGAAGACATCTGGTATCTTTGACTTGAAGTTCGAGTTACACGGTTTGAACATCCATATATATGATGTCGGTGGGCAACGTTCAGAACGTAAGAAGTGGATTTATTGCTTTGATAACGTTGCTTCAATTATCTTCTGTGTTGCGTTGTCTGAATACGATCAAAACTTACTAGAAGAGAAGACTCAAAATAGATTAGAGGAAAGTTTGACCTTATTTGACTCCGTGGTCAATTCAAGATGGTTTTCAAGGTGTTCCATCATTCTATTCTTGAATAAAATCGATATCTTTGTCGAAAAGCTTCAATATTCTCCACTGGAAAAGTATTTCCCTGATTATAGCGGTGGTAATGATGCTAATAAGGCCGCTAAGTATATTCTGTGGAGATTCACGAAAGTTAATAGATCAGGTTTGCCGATCTATCCTTACATCACACAGGCAACAGATACAAACAATATGAAACTAGTGTTTGTTGTTGTCAGAGAGAGTATTTTCTCAAACTTATTGCAAGATACTGGTTTGTTGTAATTAGGGGTTGCATTATTTTTGGTTGTTATTCATTTCTTCCGCTACTTGAAATCATCGTCTTTGACAGTTACAGTTTTATTGCACTTTATCATTATTAATTTTTATTATTTTCAGTTCGTTTCCTCTTTGTGTTAGACATTGAGCTTTTATTCCTATTGGTGCTCAAAAACTTCCTTTTCTTGAAGTTTTCTTGTTTTTTTAGTTGGATTTATTGATCTAAAAGAGTTATTTGTTGTACGTTTATAGTTAGCAAGTCAGTAAAAATGTAACTCTTCATTAGTTGATCTAATAATGTAATTTATTTGACCGTTGCTATGTATCTATACGTGGGTCTATATCAGCACAGCTGTTAATCGTCATGAAATAGGTACGATGCTCATAAGCATGCAAGTAATGTAAAACTTTCTGCCTCCAGCTAAATAATGTCTGCGTTTTGTCAATGTAACTTGTTCCTAAGAAATCAACATCAGCTTTTCTATGAGGTAGATGCTTCTTGGTGATGAAGAACTCAACCCCAGCTTGAATGAACCCGGGAGGTAGAAGCGGCACATAATCGCCATCATGTATTACTCTAATCATACCCCAGTTCACTTTTTCATTGTTTTTAATCCTCTCACTCAATTCCTTCGATTCAAACACTTCATTGACCCATTCCATCATAGCTGAGTTGAACATTTTCGGGGCACCATAGGAAAATATCAACGGTTTATATCCCTTGACTCTAAACTCTATTCCTACCAAGGTAGCTAGTGCACCACCAAGAGAATGACCAACTAACACCAATTTATAATTCTGATACTTTTTCTCTTGATAGATCTTTTTAATCAGCGCAATGATATCTTCAGTTATGGAGTTCAAATATCTGTAAAACCCTCTATGTAGTTTACAACCCTGGCATTTCGGTATATCTGCATACTCATGTTGTGGAACATAATCCTTATAGGAGATATCAAAATTACTGATCCAGTCACTAGTTGTCGTTGAAGCTCTAAATGCCACAATAACTTCCTTTGCATCGTGATTCAAGGCAATGTAGCCCGTTCCGATTTCATCAAAGGGTGCATTCCGAATTTTAACAATCTCCACATTGGCCATTCTTTCTGATTGGCATAACTCTAGATCACAGCCCCCGTCTTTCAAATAACGTTCAGACAATCTTCCCTTGGTTATACATGCAGATAGCTTGGTGAATTTTCCGTAATAGAAGAAGTCCTGGTAAAGTTCTTGAGAGAGCCCGCAAACGGGAGTAAAAAGAAGAGCTACCCAAATAATGAGCATTAGAATCTCTCTGTCTGACGAAGGTGATGAATCGTGGTGTCCGTTTAGATCATGAGAGAGGCCTCAATTATAATTATATAGATAAATATGTGTTAAATGGCTAGATACACAAAAACACACTTTTAATTCCTGGTGTTTCCATGGTTAATTGAATTGAAACTAGCAGGGCTCCCATACTACGTTAAAAACTGCCATCGAAGCCATGTCTAAGACGAAGAGCAGCACCAAACAGCACCATCTAAAGTACAAACTTGAATCAAATCTGTTGGTTTATCGAAGAGATATAGAGAGAAGAGATGCTTACTAAGCAAACACCTGCACAAGAATTCTGTTACGTGTCAAAAATTGTCAAAAATTGAAAATAAAGAAAAAACACGCGAAAACTTCGATTCCAAAACACACCTAAAAGTCTCTGCACAACAACACCATTTTGCTAATTCATAGTCGCTGCTGCACACAACGGTAGAAAATGTCTAAGAAAACCGGTTCTGCCTCGTCTGCAACCCAAGCGGGTAGCAACGTCGTCCCAGCTGAATTGGACCCTGTTCCTGAGTTGAAGTACGGCAAGGGAACACAGCGTGCTTATTTGGTCACGACACCTTCGAAGGACTTGGGCAAATTGCGTTCGTTGAACAAGTGTGATAAACTCTACCTTTTAGCATTGGTGTTGATCTCTGTCTATATCAGACTGCAGACCCTCAAGTATCCTGACTCGGTTGTCTTTGATGAAGTTCACTTTGGTGGGTTTGCTAGAAAGTACCTGTCCGGTAAATTCTTCATGGATGTTCATCCACCATTAGCCAAGATGTTGTTCGCTGGTATCGCTTCATTGGGTGGGTTCAAAGGTGATTTTACTTTTGAGAAGATCGGTTTGGAGTACCCTGCTGAAGTTCCTTACGTTTGGATGCGTCTCTTCTCTGCTGTTTTAGGTCTGGGTACTGTTATCTTGTTCTTTTTGACGTTGAAGGCATCAGGTGTTAGATCACCTGTCGCATTGCTCTCCTCTTTGCTATTTTCCTGGGAGAACTCATACGTTACCATTTCAAGATATATCCTATTGGATGCCCCATTGATCTTCTTCATTGCTGCCTCAGCTTACAGTTTCAAAAGATTCCAAAATGAGATCCCAATGTCCTTCCAATGGTTCAAAGCGCTAATTGCAACTGGTGTTGCCTTAGGTTTAGCTGTCTCTTCCAAATGGGTCGGCTTGTTCACCATTGCTTGGGTTGGTCTTCTAAATGTTTGGGATTTATGGTTCTTGATTGGTGATTTATCTTTACCTGTGAACAAAATTGTCAAGCAGACTGCCTCAAGAGGTATTATTTTATTAGGTGTTCCAGCTGCCTTATATGCCTTCTTCTTTTCCGTCCATTTCGGTATGCTATACAAAGAAGGTGATGGTGCTGCATTTATGACATCTGCATTCAGAGCTGGTTTAGAAGGTAACAAGATTCCAAACGACATCTTAGCTGATGTCGGTGTTGGTTCAATCGTTACTATCCGTCACGTTGCCACTCAAGGTGGTTATCTACACTCTCATCCTGCGTTATATGAAACTGGTTCCAAACAACAACAAATTACTTTGTATCCACATTTAGATGCTAACAATGACTGGAAAATTGAACTATACAACGTTTCTACCCCACCAACTGAATTTGAAGCCATTACTGACGGTACCAAAATCAGATTATTGCATACTAAGAGTTCTCATCGCTTACATTCACATGATCACAAAGCACCAGTCAGTGATAATGATTGGCAAAAGGAAGTTTCCGGGTACGGGTATGAAGGATTTGGCGGTGATGCTAATGATGATTTTGTTGTTGAGATTCAAAAGAAATATTCAAAATCTGGTGTTGCTAGCGAAAGAGTCAGATCTTTAGAAACTGTTTTCAGATTGCGTCATGCCATGACTGGTTGTTATTTGTTTTCTCATGAAGTTAAATTGCCAAAATGGGCATTTGATCAACAAGAAGTCACTTGTACCGGTCAAGGTGTTCTTGACAAATCATTATGGTACATTGAACAAAATGAAAACGAATTCTTACCAGTGGATGCAGAAAGAGTTAACTACAGAAAACAATCATTATTAGAGAAGATTTTGGAATCTCATAAAAAGATGTGGAAGATCAATTCTGGTCTTACCGCATCACATTCTTATGAATCAAATCCAATTTCATGGCCATTCTTAACCAGAGGTATCAATTACTGGGGTAATGACCATAGACAGATTTACCTCTTTGGTAATGTTCCAGTTTGGTGGAGTGTCACTGCATTGATCTTCGGATTTATTGTCTACACTGCTGTTCAAATCCTAAGATGGCAACTAGGTGAAAGAATTGCAACTGATTCACATGTCTATAACTTCAATGTTCAAACTTTGCACTACATCTTAGGTTGGTTAATTCATTTCTTCCCATCTTTCTTAATGGGTAGACAAATGTTCTTGCATCATTATTTGCCAGCATATTACTTTGGTATCTTGGCATTGGCTCATTTCTTAGATATCATTGTTAGTTATATCTTCTCCAGAAAGAGAGTCGTTGGTTATTCCGTTATTGTGGCTTTCGCAGCTGTTTCATTCGCGTTCTACTTCAACTATGCTCCATTAATCTATGGCAACCCATGGACTAGACAACAGTGTAAAGACTCTAAACTTTTATCCTCATGGGATTTCAACTGTTATTCATATCATGAAAACTTGGAAGAATACTTTAAGTCTGTCTCACCATCAAAAATACTTGAAGCTGTCGAAACAGCTGCCCTATGAATAGATACACATAAACATAAGTGTTAAATGAGATTTATGAATACATATATCGTATATAGCCTATTCATTCAATTTCTACTGTAAACACCTACTGACATGTAAAGCCTATTAATAAATTAGAAAAGAATCACACAAAGAAAAAGAATATGAATATCGATGACTCGTTACCTCTAAACAATCATCTGAACAACTAAGGACGACGAACCCGTAGTTTATGATTCCAGTAAATCGTAATCATCACCAATACACTGACAACCAAACAACCATACTGCGTAATTTGAAATGCCTCTCTATAACACCCAGAACCCAAATTACAGACACCTGTATCGTCCGAGTGCTTATTGATAGTGAATGCCAAATTTTGGGTTAATGCAAGTAAGAGAAACATAGCTCCAGTTGTCAAAAACCCCCAAAGAGTGGAAAATCCTTCAGTTCCAAAACTATCCGCTATGACCGCAGGGAAAGAGCCAAAAGTGAACCCGAATGCAAACCCATTAACAAAAGATGGATAAATCAAATGTTCCAAGTTAGATATTCTCGTTGTCAAGTACTGTCCAAATGACAGTAGAATACTTGCAAAGAAAATGCACCACACCCTCTGAGCTCTAAGCTTTTTGACCACCACATCTGATATTGGTCCTGAACTCAAACGGCCAAGGAAACTTGCCAGTGAAACGACAGATACTTGAAGTGCTTGTGCTTCAGCTGCCGTTAATGATGTTGAATGCTGTGATCCTTCCAACGTAACAACTAAGAACCCGACACTGTAAATGTAGAATTGTCCAATTGATTGTAATGCTGCCAAAATGATGTAAAATTTAATGTATAGTCTAGAGAAGATCTTTTTGAAAATATGATGATTCCAAATTGGAGACCCGTATTTAACGAAGATAGGAACATCTTCAACTGCAACATAGATTGCATCACTATCTAATCTTCTTTGAAATCTTGGTCTTTGTACATTTGAAAATGATCCAAATGATCCATTTGGTGACGCTAAAGAGGATGAACTTGGTGTTCTTCCGATACCCCACAAGCTCAGTTTGTGTTGATACTGTTTTCTTATTTCATTCGCTTGTTCTATGAATGATGAGTTCCTTCTCAGTAAAGGTTCATTTTCTGATGTTGGCCCATTTTCAATGTCTGAACTTAGAGGCCTGTCTTGTTGTTGCTGTTGTTTCTTCTTTTTCTTATCGACTATGACCAAAAAGAAAGAACCACAGAGGCATACTATTGGTGAAAAAAATGAGAAGAACTTCAATAACCCGGCAATGTTATCTTCAAATAAATTCACGGCCATTGCCGAATACATCAACGACGCCAAAGCGTAACTTGACACTGGCAACGCACCGGCAGTACCTCTATGGTGTGGAAAATTAGCGGTGATACAATTCACCGTGGCATAAAAGCAAAGCACTGAAGCGAGACTAGACGCTGCTAAAGCTGCCATCAACACTGGCACATTTTTAGTTTGGTTGACAAAGCCACTGTGCAAAACAAAGAATGACACGAAAGTGATAATTGATCCAACGGCGGTAGCTATCGCGGGACCAGCCCAGTCGATAAACACCCCAGCAGGAAACCCACCTATACTTCCACCAACACTCAATGCTAACGATAACTTACCAGAATCACTGGCTGAAAGTCCTGAATTTTTCACTAACTGTGGTGCATAGACAGAGTAGACGTAAGGAGTTCCAGATGCCAATGCAACGAACACACTGGCGACTAAAGATCGGATCCGAGGACTCAACGGAGGACTTTCAAAGGGTTCTGGCATCCTCGTCCGAAGTAACTAAGCTGGATTCCAATGGGAGTTGATAGAAGATGCACGCGGGTATCAAATATTCGAGTAGTATTTCGCTTTTTTCGTACGGAAGATCTTATCAGTAGCTTTCGGAATTATTGCTCAAAGGAGCACGGCAAATGCCGGGCGGGGCATTTTTGTGTCAAAAGCTGCTTACTGGCTGCGCTTCTGGCTACGCTACCGGCTGGCTACGTTGAACTCGTTGTTGCTTGTTCTGTTACTTTTATTTTTATTCAACGGTCGAGGAGTAGGCATGGACTAGCACTGCAGTTGCCGTTTGAATGTTCATCGAACGGATGACACCTCGTTGGCGAATCTCGATGCAGTAGTCCAACTCGGCAAGCAGATCGCCAGGAATACCCTCTGCTTCTCTTCCAAGAAGGAACAATGACTTCTTGGGGAATCTAGTTTCTGGTCCCAGCACAATTGACTTGTCAGTCTGCTCTAGCCCAATCAAAGTGTATCCTTCCTTCTTCTTTTCTTTCATGAAATCTGCAATGTTGTCAATATTCACCTCAGTCATCGGCATCCAGTAATCGGCCGTCACTGCCACGTTCTTGAATTGAGGATGCTTGGTAACTCTCATATCATCAACAGTCATCAACCCTGTTCCTAAGACATCACACAGCCTGCAAATACCTCCTAAGTTTGGAGGTTTATCCACTAAGGAACTAACGACAATCAAGTCTGTCCGTTTGATGGATCTTTGCTGCTCGTCAAAATCTAAAACAGCTTCCCATGCACCGCTTTTAGTTTGCAGTGTGGAGTTGGATAACTTTGATTCGAGATCCTCTTCTACCTCTCTGTCAGCAGTGCTCCAGTTAGGGGATTTAAATACACCGATAGAAATATCTAGGTTTTCTTTTGAGATGTATTTCTCGAATTCATCTCGTGAGATGAAAACTTTGATATCTCTAGGGGAGATTCTTTTCAAGACACCTCCAAATATGGAAGTTAGAGTGAAATCTTCCTCCACATTCCAAGTTAGAGCATCACCGCTTCTGTATTTCCCTGTAGATTCTGACTTTTTAGCATCCTCGTAAAGTTTCAGCAACACCGGTTCGACAGGAAGCTCAACATTTTTAGATTTGATCTCAGGATATAGTGACAAACATAAGGAGTTCGAAAAATGTCTAATCAAAGGTTTATTTGAGGCGCAATTAGGTATCAAGTATCTAGTAAAGTTTTCAAAGAATTGATACCCTAATTGGTCATTGCTCAATCTTTGACTGACCAAAAATGCAATTCTCTCAACAGATGTGACAAGTGTTGGTTTATGATGTTCTTCAAATAAGTTGAACAGATTTTGTCTGTTTGACAGGGACTGAACCAGATCAATGGCAATAATCCATTCAATATATGATCGAACTAATGGACTTGATTCAGATGACAGTAATGGTAAGAACGTATTTGAAACATAATATGATAACGTTTCAGGGTTGAGTTTCTTGATGACAAGTAACAGCGATGAGAATCCATAGATTCTTTGAACTTCTTCAACTGAGTCAATTCTTTTTTTCGGTTTTATTAGCGTGAATGGATCCTCATCTATTAGTTTCGAGTAATAGTTTGAAACAAAGTCATTTGAACTCGATGACAGTATGGAAATAATGTTTATCTTGGATGACACCTCATGTGCACCGAATATTTTTTCATATAGGTTTCCCTCAAAGGAGATTTCCCTGTCATATTTTGAACAGATGAGGCTCTTGACAGTGAATAGATTGCTTCCATCCTGAACGTTATTCAGTATCAGATAAAGCATCTCAATGATCCATTCAGTCTGTTCTAGTTCCAGCTTATATCCCAGACTATATTGCAGTAGACATTTAGATAGGCAAGGCAAAAACGAGCGTCTTGTGTAGGAATATGAAATAATCTCCAATCCAATTCTTCTCACGATCTTAGCATTGAACTCATTATTAATGGTATCCTTCAATAAGGTTGGATGAAACAATGTTTCGATAAATGTTAGATGCATATCCCTTTGCTTCAATATCAATCTTTCACCAGTAACGAAGTCCCAAGTCGATTCAAGGATTTCGACTGAACTGATCAAGTCAACTGATTGCGTATAATTTGAAAACAAGTATTGCAAGATCAAACATGTTTTGAGTATGGTATGGTAGAATGCACTTTTCATGGATTTCTGCAGAATTTGAATCAATTGATCGAGCTGGTTATTCTCAAGAGGCGTTAATTTCAAAAAATTCAAGAAAATATTCAAGAATGATCCCATTATTGAGTCTTTTGCTTTAAAATTAACATTAATCTTATCCAGTTTTTCGAATAACTCAACCAACTCTTCAAAAGATAAACTGAAACTAGAATGATCATTTCTAGTAACTTCAGAGTATTTAAGGTAGACTTTGTCAAAAAATTTGAACCTATCTTGGTCAAAGGACTCATAGTCACCATTCTTGATGGAGTTGAACAGCAAAGATAAGTCAACTGCAGTCCAGCTGTTCTTAAAGATAGACAATTCAACGAGTCCGGTAGCCTTGGAATAGTCCGATTGATTTGGATTTGAAATCAATTCAGTCATCAGCGTGATATATTTCGATGATAAGTCTGGTGAGGTCACTGAATTGTACCCACTACTTGCCAATTCTTTTAGAAATTTCACCGACTTTGTATCATATACTCCGAACAATGCAAAATAAATAACCTGGTACTCGGGACTCTTCGAGAGGTAATCCATCTGATCGGTTTCCTGGGCATAATACGCAGCAACATAGTCCAAGAAAATCTCAAGCCTATCATAAAATATATCATATCCATTGAAAAGAACAAATTGGGTCAATGATTCAATTAAAAGAGGAACATTGGGTTTCAAATTCCTCAAAAACATCAAATGTAGCGACTGCAAATATATCTCAAATGCATCATCTTCTGCAGTCGAATTGAAAAGCTTATAAATTTGAGCCAAATCAGCGGCTTTTAGCACTTTTTGTGATTTAAGACCTTTTATGATACCAGATGTTAGATAAATTCTAGCTGGGGCAAAATACGTTGTTGATTCAACCAACAGTTCCAATAACTGCGTGATAAGCAGCTCTAATTTTTGCGTATCTTTCCTCAATGACAATAAAACTTTCTCAACAAAAGACTCCAGTTGTTCACCATATGGACATTCAAACCCAGTGTCAGTTCTGTTAACTTGAAAATGTGGAGCTTCGATACAGTATTTCAAAAAGATGCTTGTGAAAAACTCGTGTGCGAATATTGCCGAATTTTCTCTAGGAACGGCGTACATTAAGTTCATTGAAAACTTACGTACTGATTCCATACTTCCTGTGAAACCAGTACAGAGCATGGCCATACACCAGGATGGTTTGATATATGAGTCTAACGAAAGAAGTTTCAATATATCGCCCTTCGCAGCTTCTGCTTGGTTTAATGCTGTATCCACTCCGACAATTTCGTATAGAGTGCAAAATCTTTTCCACTGATTGATGTTCTCGTCTCTTTTAGAAACTTCAAAAGACACTAGAGAATTGTTCAGATCAACTTGGGTGTGTTGGATACTAAGTTTCAGAATTGACAAGGAGTATTTTTTGTGATCGTGTGTTGAACTGCTTAAACCATTCTGAATATATGTCCAGTATTGATCATCTTTGATGAGTTCGTTGAAAGAGGTGGACTCTTTGGAGGTTTTGCTGAAGTAAATCAAAAACCTTAACCACTGGATAAATCCATTTGTGATATGATAAGTATTTTCAGATTGCATTAAATGGAATATCAAACTCCAAACAAGTTTCTCATTCTCAATGAAACATCTTGTTCTCCATTTCAATAGCTTTGATGCCGTTCTTGACAGGCTTTCTTCTTTGATGGTCAACAGCATCAATACTAAACGGTCTAATTTTTGGGAAATCTCGATGGTCTCCAGGCTAAAAACTTTCTCCAGAAAAGTCAAAGAATAGTCCACGTCGACTTCGTCTCCTAAATCACTGGATATTGTCACATCGTTATCACTGAGTAGCTCTATTGACTTTGGATCAAACAGATAGTTCAATCTTGACTGTAATGTAGAAACAATTGAATCATGAAGCCAATTTAGTAACTCTTTGCTGTGCACTGGCAGCTTTGAGAGCAGTTTCAGTAAAGATTCTATTCCTGATGTTTCACCACCAGATAAAATGAGTTCCTTTAAGTATTTCACTAGTCTGCTAGACACAGATTCAACTGATTTGACATCCAAAGAGTCCAATATTTCAATTAAGCCTTCCACATTCTGTTCATTTTCTAAGTTTCCTGAAAGATCTTGAGCCAATTGGAGTTTTTGGCCATCACTGAGATATCTCGCTAAAGTATGCGAGACTGCACCATTCGACATCACTATACCACACCACAAGAACAGTGCTGAACAAAAGTATTAACTGTCAAACAATTGGAAAAAAAAAAATGAAACTCCAAAAAAATACTGTCCGTTTTGGGAAAGGTTATTGCGCTGGGCGATGAGTATGCACAATTAGGAGAACTTCCCATTTGGGTGTTTGTTGCGCTTTTTCTCAATTTTTGGGGTCAAAATTGCAACTTTCCTTCATACAAAGCCGCTTAATCTTTGATATCGTGATAGCCCAGTTGAGAATGTCGCTTGAAGAGGAAGACAATAGTCCATTTGGAGAAGGGAGCCTGTCGGCCAGTATAACCTTTACCCCTCCTACAGGTGATGACTTCACTGAATTGCCATTGGATGAGGACAAGTCTGAGAAGACTGAGAGCTCAGTCGCCGATAAGTCACCTATACCAGATAATTCTTCAGCTACAGAACATTCAGACGCAGCCCAACCAAAGGTCTCAACGAATACTGTTGCTTATGATCCTGAAGCTTACAGTACTACTCTTCAACACTCATTCAAGGACAAGTCTGCCGTCACTATAGAGATTGTTGATGCCGGAAAGAGTCATGAAGGTCAGAGTAGGGGCTACATTGTATACACCATCAAGTGCAATGACTACATTGTGAGAAGAAGGTACAGCGAGTTTGAAAGCTTGAGGAAGAGTTTGGTTAGGCTTTTTCCTACTCTTTTCATTCCTCCAATCCCAGAGAAACACGCTATCTCGAAATACGCAGCGGCTCCAACTAAGGCAAGAGAAGATTTACATATCATAGAACACAGGCGCCGTATGTTGACAGTGTTTTTGAATAGGTGTCTCCATGTTGACCAAATACGTGAAAGTTCTGTTTATCAAGATTTCCTGGATCCTAACGCCAATTGGTCCGAAGTTTTAGTGTCTCCTCCGTTGTCTGATATCCCTAAAAGCATCTTACAAGCCAACCCTTTGGATCCTGCAAATACTTCAGCTGCTCATTCATACCTGCCTATTCCATCAACAACCACGATACCTAGCAAATCTACTGGTGATGATGTAAAGTTCAACCATGCTGAGAACAGGGCAAGGGAATATGAGGCTGTGATTTCTACGGGTGTTGAGAAAATTAGCAAGCGATTGATCAGACATTTGTCTGAACTAGGGTCTGAAGATTCAGAAGCTGGTGGTGCCTTCAATGCATTCAGTTTGCAAGAAGTGAGTCCGTTAGCTCAGCTTCTAGAGAAGGTTGGGCAAGCTTATGACAACAGTTATGCTTCAACTGAGCTTCTCGTTGATACCTTAAACCATGAATTCACAGAACCTCTCGGAGAGTCCGTTCAGTTAGCATCTGTTGTCAAAGAAACCTTGAAATTTAGACAGCAGAAGTCTTTACAACTGGATATCACTGCAAGAACTTTGAAGCATAAATTGAATCAATTGAAACTACTGGAAAAGTCAGAGGAAGAGACAAAGAGAATAGAAAGAGCCATTGAAGTAGGAGAAGGGAAAACAGGTCAAATAAACTTTGATAGAAAAGTAGCTGCTAGGAAAGCACAGGAGGAGCAGCAAGGACAGGGGTCAGAAGGCAGCCTACCAGACACCAATACCGGAATTACACCTCTAGAGCCAAAGAAGCCTTCGTTCAAGATTCCTGGCATCTCAAAAATTACAAACTTTGTTAAAGAGTCAATTGATGCTGATCCAGAAGCGCAGTTGAAACAAAACATGACTAAACTCAAAGGCGAAATCAATCAACTGAAGCAAACGTTCAATGCAGCAGCTTCTGATCTAAAAGATGTGACTGATGCATTGAACACTGAACTGGGAAGGTTCCAGAAAACAAAAGAAGAAGATCAAAAAAAGATGATTTTGGCATATTCTCGGTGTATTCTTGACTGGTCTCATAAAAACTTGGAGTTTTGGGAAGATATCAGATCCCAGTACTAATTGAACAAAGATAGAAGATATAATATGTACAACATCATCAGGGTTTGTTTACATTTTTCCGAAAAGGGTAAATATATGTGTCCCTAACCGATTTATATGTATCTGAACCAAACATGAGATTCCGTACCTCGAAAACTTTTTAGATATGAATCAGAAGCTTGTTTTGAAGGGATAAATAGTCAATTCGATAAAAAGTACACTGTAATCACATTCTTTTAGAGCCGGTAAATGACTGTTCCCCAACCACCTTTCCGAGTCAGAGCAATCTACTCGTGGAGTGGAAGTGAAGAAGATGATCTAGGTTTCATTGAAGGTGACATCATTGAAGTTGATAGCTTGGGAGACGGAAACTGGTGGCATGGTCGCCTGAAGAGGAACAAGATGAAAGGCCTGTTTCCTTCTAACTATGTGGAATTGATCAAATCTGATTTACCCAACTTCAGTGCTTCAATTAGAAACAGTTCCTCTGCAACAACGTCGCAAGACAGAAAAAATCAGTCCTATGCATCATCAACTGACAAAGACTCACCTACAGATGAATTGAACTTCAGCTTCCAATCATCTAAGAATTACTACAATCATCCACCTCGAGAGTACTCTCCCAACGGTCCATATCGCTATGAAACGCTCCAAAGCTCCTCTCAGACTCGCTTAAATCAGGTGAGAAGCCAGCATCACCAAATGTCACATTCTAGATCTGTTCCGGATAAGCTAGAAGCTCAACCGGCCAGAGGAAGCTATCGATCTGAAGCGCGTCTTTCAAACAACATGCATCATGCGTCCCAACCTAATTTATCCGCTCCTCCACCTCCACAGCATTCCATTCCATTTATTAAATCAAAATCAACTTTCAACTTAAGGACCTCTGATTCAGACCCTTTTTATCCCTCAGACCCATACTCTTCCTCAAGAAATGACTATGGCAGAAGACATAATTTATCAAAGCAGGCGACAAGAACAAACGTAGAATCAAAGAGCTCATCAGAATTCATTGTTCCTTATGATCCACAGTCGTTGACTCAGTCAAGATCTACTATTTCCAAGAATTCAAATGTTTTCAGTTATTCAAATGGTTCATACTTCTCAAGTTCCCAAAGTTCATATAACAGCTCAATGGCATTGAGTGACTTTAGTGCTACAAGTGCAGGGAGTTTTGCAAGACACAAATACGAAGAATCGCAAAGGCAGGGAGAGAACTTGAAGTCAAGTGCATCTGGTAACAATTTGGTAGTTGATGAAAAGAGAGTGAAGGGCTCATCTACAGGAATATTGCGGAAATTGTTTTCAACGAAGGAGGCACCACCACTCCCTAAAGTCGAGTCTCTGGTCAACGTTTCGGATATTTCACAGGAGGAAGAACGAGTTAGCTCATGGATTGATTACAAGATTGACTTGAATAGAGCAAACTCGGTAAGTGCAAAGGAACGCCTGATCAGGGAGAAAAGAGTTAGAGAAAATGAAGGATACATTATTTTTGAACCACATAAACAGTTGTCAAACATCAATAATAATGAGGTATTTCAAACTGAAAATAAACTGGATCTTAGTGTGATCAACTTGAGCCATGTTGATAACTACGTCAGAAGTCTCAAAACAGTCTCATCGCCGTCAGTTATGTCTCCAGAGTCTTTCATCACTAATGATCTCGGAATGAAATACTCCAGTAAGTTGGAGTATATTAGAGCTCTATTCATTCTATGCACTGAATACTTCGAAATGGAAAATGCTAGTGATAATGATGCACCAAAAAAGGTGGATTTCCACCAAGTTTTTCGCTCCAAGAAGGCTGATAGTTACGGAATGGCCTCCCTTTTCCAATTCTTAGCCAGTACAATGGGCCTCAAAACAGAGCTCATTGTAGGATCGCTTAAAACGCCTCAATCAATAGTCAGACATTATTGGAACTCGGTTTTGATCAATGGAGAATGGAGGCTTATCGATGCCAGTTTAGGCAACTTAACAAACCCAATTTATGAGATGATTTTGCCAAATCCGAAGTTTCATGAGACTTCAAACGAATGCTTCTATTTTTTGGCTGAACCTTTAGATCTAATCTATACTCATATTCCTGATAAGTTTGAGGAGCAACATATAGTTCCTCCAATTGATCCAATGGTTGCCTTAGCGTTGCCTCCTTGTTTTCCGTCTTTCTTCAAGAATGATTTGAAGATCCACAAGTACAATAATGCTTTGACCAAGCTTTTAGATTTTGAGACATTCGAAATTGATTTGAAAGTTCCTAAAGATATTGAAATCAATGCAACGGTCTTGACCACAAAATCAGTCACTAACACATTGTCTCAAATTTATTGGAAGCATAATCAAAGATACTGCAAGATTAAAGGTTACCTCCCAGATAATCAAAGATTTGGTTTCATTAACATCCACTCTGGTCTGAAAGGGTCTCAGAAATCGTTAACTAATATTCATCCCTTGTCCTTAGTAATTCCAATCACGCATGAAGGACAATACAAACCACTAGATTTTGTTTCAAGGTATCCTACAGCTCCTTCTCAGCAGAATGATCTTTATATCAAACAACCACAGAACAAAAACTTGAAATATGGTACTGATTACATCTTCAGTATTGTCCAGCATCCATCTCAAGCTCTATCATCAGTTGCCTCCAACTCATCGAAGTTGAAAATGGCACTACAATCTCCATCAGGGAGGATCCAAAAGCTTGAAAAGAAAGATCTCAGTATCCCATTCGGTTCTTGGGAACTACATTTGAAATGTAACGAGATTGGCGTTTGGAGAGGTTTAGTCTCTGTGGATAATGGAACCAGTCTCTGTGTCTTTGCCGAATGGTCATGTTCTTGAACGACGAATCACTTACACAAGTTCCCTCATTATTATTAATTATTATTATTATTATCATTCTAGCAGCATCACCCACACCATATATGTACTGACTATATAACCGGTACTAATAGAACTTCTAATTTTAGCCCAACTAGGATAACTCCCCAATGCGGATATTTTCTCGGAATTAAAGTTACGTAATTCATTTTCTTAGAATATTTGAAAAAAAGATCAAACTCTGAAAGCAAAACATAAACAAAAAAAGCTCAAAAATCTGAAATATATCTTCGGGCTGTTCTCAATTAATCCTGTCTCTGTCATAACCATGGATACGGTATTGCAATCACAGAAGATTGATTCGCTCCCTGATATAAACATCCTCAGCAGCTTTGCTACTGTATTGAGAGATTTCAAATTGGACGCTATTGAAGATGAATACGACATTTTGAGAGAGTTCAGGTCTATTGCTGCTTTAAAAGCGCAAGATATAGCAGAAGAGGGCGTCTCGTCGGAGTTTGAAGATTGGGACCTTGAAGTGAAGCTATGGCATTTGATTGAAATCCTCTTCAGCTATCGATACAGTGAGACCAGATCAGATATCAAAGTTCACGATTTCAATTCAAATATCGTTTTTGAAGAGAAGTTTTATCAGAGTGACCCAAAACTTTACGAAATTTGGTTAATCATTACTTGGATTCATCAAAATTCTCTGATTGTGGAGAAGCCATCTAATCTACCTACTTCAAAATGGTTGAATACTCAATTGTCCAACACTTTGGAAAATCTGGATATAGATTCCCCAATTCGTTCCGGTTCAAAGATTGATGATCAGGATGCTCAAAATGATGAGTTGTTTCACAAATACATTTTAGAGTTACTACTCAACGGATCTCATAAAGAAGCTTCAGAGGAGTGTGAAAGAACTAACAATTGGACATTGAAGATGATTCTAGCTGGGGCTAGTGAATATTTCGACCCAGTCATTGACTATCAACTAAATGAAGAAGAGGTAATCGATTACTCCACCCATGGAATCAAGAAGAAAGCATTATGGAGAAGAACCGTTTATTTACTATCCAAGAACGAACAAATTAGCATATACGAGAGATCGATCTATGGATTTCTAGCAGGGGATCTAACTCCTCTAGAATCATCCAACAACTGGGATTCTGACTTGTTGATTTATTTGAATCATATCCTTACAAGTGAAGTTGAAAATCAATTGATCGATCAAGGAAGAATTCCTGCGAGTGATGTGATTTTAACATTTCCAAAGAAAGATCTCACAGTTCAGAAGGTGTTAAACCTGATCTCATTAAACCGTAAAGAGGAAAGTGAACATCCACTCAGAATCTTGATTGCTTCAATAATCTCCAATAAGATCAAACCTATCATACATTCATCTTTGAATTTCGTTGGAAATATAATGTTAGGAAATGAAGACTCCAATGAAATATTAAATGAATCGTATGCTTTGAGAGTCATTGTTCATTTGACAATATTCGTCTCAATCATTGATCCAACTGTCATTGAGTTGGAAGACTCCTCAAAGTTAATAACAACGTATATTTTAGTATTGAGACTTTATGAACAATATGAGTTGATTCCATTATATGTTTCATTTTTACCAGAGATTGAAGCTAGGAATGCATATTCTCTATTTTTGATGGATTTATTTGATACCGAGCTAAGATCCAAACAACTAGAGTTGAGCAGGTTGTATAACCTTCCACTGGAAAACATCTTGAAGAGAACAGTGGAAAGAGCATTCAAGATAACCGAGAGTCATTACGAGATAAGATCCAGTGTATCATTGCAAGAGACTGATGAAGTTGATCATAAACTAATAAGAAACATTGAATGGTTTATTGATGCCAAGATGTATTCTGATTCAATCCACTCAATCATTACATTATTCAGAAGATTTTTGCTAAATGGTAAGATCAAATCATTACAAGAGTTTACCTCAAGAAACTCAATACAGCAGTTGTTGAAATTCTACGACATTGAGAATCTAGGAATTGACACAGTTGATCTAGAAGTCAGTGACTATGAACGTGAAGAATTGCTGCAGTACGATATATTGGTCGATGCATTCAATGCTGTTGATGAATGGAAACTTATCAGCTCCAACAAAAATGTTTCGAACATTGCATTATCAGAAACCATCCACAACGTTTCATCCATTCTATACTTCACCATAAATGAATTTTTGGCGAATTTGTCAAACGACAAGGGTTATGAAGCTGAACTGGTTCAAGACCTGAGAACACTATACATTCCATATTTGATCATTCAGTTACATTCCATCTATGTTGAAGGAGAGTCAGTCAATTCAGATTTGTTAATTGAGGCATTAGAATTGACCAACTTAGTTGCTAACGAAACCACGAAATTCTATCTGTTGTTCCAGAATTGTGATAGATTGAAAGAATACTTGAAATTAGTCGCACAGTGTGCTGCTTTAGCAGCAGGAAAAAATCTATAAGAATACGATAGGGGAAAAGTAACGTATACAAAGTGGCTGTATATTATTATTTCATCTAATTTAGAGTGGCAGCTTTCTCATAAAGTAGCTCAACAACGTTAGAGATCTGCTTAACCAATTCAACACTTGAATCATAAGTTGGGTCAGTAGACTGCTTTTCATAAATGTATAACCAACCGTTTCCTTGGTCCAAGACACCGAAAAACACTTGATCCAAAATCATTTGACTCAATTTTCCTTCAACTTGTTTTATATCTAATCCAATTATTTTGGCGACATGATCTAGTTCAACAACTGAGAATGGTTCTATGACTTTGACTAAGTTCTGTTCCAACAAACTATCATAAAGGGCAGTGAAATGAGATTTGATGATGGAGTCAGATGATAGTTCTTTTCCGTATATGGAGAGAGTCTCTTCAAATTCTTTTAATGATCTGTTTGAGTAGCAGTCAGCAATGGCCTTCATTGCATCAATGTCTCTGGAGTTGTATTTTGAGGCATATTTGTTGTCTAATATTTGTTTCACATCATCAACCAAGTTCAACATAATTTTCGATAGCAGCATATATTTCAACACTTTGATTGAGTTTGCATCATCATCTTGAGAGGAGTAATTTTCAAATGATTCGTAGAAATATGAATATGCTGTGTTGTAATCCTTATCTTCTGCATGAAGCACCCCACTCATGTTATCCAAATCAGCTTGTAATGCAGTTGGGCAGTAGATAGCATTAGCTGACGTTCTAGCAGATGCTAGTGCAGCTTTCGCCTTTGATAAGTTTCTCAATGAGTGGTAAACTTTTGACTCCAGTAACTGGACCTCAACTAATGAAGACTTGTCATCTAATTTCTTGAACTCTCTCAACAAGTTATTAATGATGCTCAATGAGTCCTGGAATGCCTTCTTCTTTTCAAAATAGACAGTGGCAAGTCTTATGTAAAGTGACTGCTTCAAGAATGTTCTCTTTTCAGCGATCGACCAGTCAATGGAATCCTTCAACGAGCTTATTTGAGCATCCGTCGAATCTGGGATCTGATCAAACAAGTCAATTAAATTTCTGATTGTTTTGGCAGCCTTGGACTTGGCCAGGGTGGATATGATAGTTCTTGCTTCTGGAATCAACTGCACCAGTTTAGCAGCATCTTTCTGGTCTTTGTATAAGTTACCTAGCTCGAAGATGGCGGTTTCCTGGTTGGAAAAGTCGTTCGCCTTGAGAGGCTTCTCCTGGATCGCCTGTTTGTACAATTGCTCCGCCTCTGGGTATTTTTTCAAATCGCGCGCCGTTCTAGCGGACTCTAACGTTTCCGATGCCATGCTGTCTGTGTGTAATTGGCTACTGAAACAGGGAACTAATGCTCTGTTCGAAACGTTTTGTTTTGTTTTGGTTTTGTTTTCGCCACTGGTCGGAGTCTGGGTGTCTGGGTGTTGTATTATGTAATAATCGATGTCAATCTCTCGAAACAAATGCTACTTTTTCCGCTCAGAGACTCAGAGAGAACTCACAAGATTCTGCCCATTTTGCGCTAGATCCCCCCCTCTGGTCTTTTTATAATATGGCATCACGCATCAATGGTGCCCAGCAGCCGAGAAGGGACCTTTTTGGTACAGTGTTCCAGCCAAATGCAGATATTTTCACCAATGACACTCCAAAAACCTCTCGATTTCATCAATTGAAGACTGATTCCGCAGACAGATCTGCAGATGATATCTCCATAAACTCACCAAGCAGAAGAACTCCTGCTCACAAGCAACACTCAGAAGCTTCTGTCGACTCTTCAAATCCTTCGCTCGCGATGATCAATCAAAAGACAAACTCAACTACTACTTCCAACCCTCCTTTATGGTTCAATAATCCAAAGAGACGTACCATTCCATCAAATGTCGTTAAAAGAGATTCTGAGAGCACGACCGACTCTTCTACTTTTCTTTCAAAGCCTAAGCCAACAACTGACAGCAGCTCTTCAGGTTTCAAAACCTTGACATTTGGAACGAGAAGAAACCACTCCGAGTTGGCTCATGTCAACGCTCTGTCAGATGAACTACCTCCAACCAGAACGATATCAGATTTACAAAGGGATGACAATCCAGAATCATACCTGTCCTTCCATCCAGATAACACCATTGGAAATGTCACTACGACTCCAGGGAATCAAAACAAAGAAATCGGCTCTTTAAATGGGTCATCATCTGGGAACATATTACCTGATAATCTGTTCAGGTCTCCGCAAAAGGGCCTCTTCCCATCAACCCCTAGTAAAACAAGTGGATTATTTCCTCCTTCTCAACCAACACAGCAACAGGAATCAAATCTCCAGCAACAACAGCAGCAACAGCAACAACAGCAAAACCATAAGATTTCTGCCGAATCCGCAGTCTTGGTCTTTGGATATCCAGAATCAATTGCTAATAATGTCATCAAACATTTTGCCAAATTTGGTACCATTTTAGAAGATTTTGAATCCACTAGAATCAATCCAATATTTCACACCACAAGACAAAAGAAGATATATCCTATCTACACGGGAAACGGTTGGGTTAAACTCACGTACGACAACAAGGCATCTACAATTAGAGCGCTTGAGGAGAATGGATCAGTATTCTTTGGATCAATAATCGGATGTGTTCCATACAGTAAAGAAGCTGTCGAAAAGATTGCATCTGTGTCTATCAATGATTTACAAGATATCGGAGAATCTGAGTTTTTGAGCAATTCACCATTGAATAAAGGTGACGGCGCTGATGATGGTGAGAATAGCCCAGATTTCCTCAAGTTCAACCCTAATAAAATCTCAACTAGACTAAGTTTAAAGACAGACGATAAGATCTTCATCAAGGCTAAAGATTTAAGAAAGACATTGTACTCTAATAAGCTTTCAGAGAATTCAAACTCTACTAATAACAACTCAATTTTGAGCAAAGTCAACAACTGGTTATTTGGCTGGGAAGATTTATAAATAAATCGAGTTCTTCTATGCTAAATATACTGTGTATATTATAAATGCCATTATATATGTCTATCTATATTCTTCCTAGCCAATGGAGATGGATGATAGCTAGTATACCTTTTCTCTCTGGGCGTGTTAAAAACCTGCTGTCTTAACGCACTAGGTACCGGTACCGCCATGCTTGAACGACTCTTCTTCACTGGTGTGAATTCACCATGATCAAACTTCTCCACAGATTCTTCACCTTTAAAATCATGAAACTTGAAGATCTTTTCTGTTAGACCAGGCGAATAGTACTGAATCGTACTATTTGAAGTATCATATGGTCCTCTGGTAGCATCAATGGCAACTTCTCTGGTGGAAACAGAGAGTTTTGGTCTAACGAATTTTCTCTGATACTCGTCAAAAGTCTCCTGATATAACGTCTGTTTATCGTTAATGAGAGTGATATAGCCCTGAATGATGACGAAGTAAAGTATTATTGACGTCATGAATAAATAAATTAGGTTGGTAAATGATGGTGGTGATAACCACAAAAATGCAACATTGAATGGAGGGAATGAAACAAAAAGATGCGTAGAGAACTTTGATGGATTCCAGATGTTCAACTCCCAATATGACTCAATCTCATCCTCGTCATTATCATATGCATTTTTAAAGCACAAGTTTCGAAGAAACTTGACAATCTTATTTCTGCTTTCGCCATCCTTGGTGATCTTAACTGCATTCTCTGTTCTTCCAGTAAGTTTTTCCTTATTGAAAACGGTATATTTTCTTGTCTTGAATAAAAACAACCCAGTGTTCAAAAGATTTATCAAAATGATGATAAACTTGACACTATTCAAAAATCTATTGACTCCAAAGAATCCATCTCTCTCCGTGAAGTACTTGGAATCTTTCAAAATATCATAATTGTAATCAAAGTGACTTCTCTTTATCTGCTTCGAAGACTCCACAACGTTGTAATCATCCCATAATCTAAGAAAGAAATAGAGTATCGTTAATATGAACCCCAGAGGAATAGCAATTGAGAACGAGTGGGCATCCCAATCGATTGATTCACGATGCTCATTCAGAGCAAGTAAAAAATCTAGCGGATAGGATGTTAGTTTAGACCAAAGACTCTGTCTCCTGATGATTCTAGCCATAGCGGTGTCTTAGTTGTGGTCACTTCCAGCCTTCGTAGAATAATAATAAAATACATCCTGTCTCTTTTGTTTACTTACAGCTTTTTTTTTTGTCTATTGTGTTGCGGAGTGCCTCTACCGCTTTGGGTTTATTCTTGTATATATACGCTGCATTTTGGCTCTAAACTCCTAACTCCTGCGATGTCACGGAAGTGTGTAAACGCTGGGCAGGATGAGCTGCAGCAGTGTCCCAGGTTACGAACTACGAACTACAATTGCTATCAAAGAATTTAGTTTAGTTGGCACTTTTTAGCTTCAATAACGTTTTGACCCCGAATCCTGATCCCACATTCCCCGATCCCAAGTGACAGTGACAATGTACATACTCCACTCACGAGTTCAGCTAGAAATTAAAGCTTTGAGCTTAGTAGTTGAAAAGTGAAATCACCGTCATGCATCTGTCACAAGTGTAGAACTGGTCAGTCATGACTGGTAATGACTGTATGTCAAAAGGTCCTGCTGATCCCTGGACCAAAACGTTGGCGCAACGAAGTTTGAAAAATGTCCTACTTCCAGCTTCATAACCTTAATTTGCTAAGCACTGATTTTAAGTCCAGAGTCGGACATTAACTGGCAGAAGCATGGGCGATCCATAAGGTTAAGTTTGGGGCCTGCAGCCTGCAGCTACAGTTCCACTTGTGCTACCCACCTGGAATTGGACTTTGTATCTTGATTTGTCCCGCTTTCGATTGTTCCAAGTTTTCTCTCGCACCTAAAAAGTTCGCCCGCCCCTTTGCCTTCTAAAGGAACCTCCCATCATTTCATTCTAGGTTTCATTCCCCGACTATAATTTCTGACTCTCTCTGGAATCCTGGGGAGATTCTCCAAAAAAAAAAAAAAAAACAATTGCCTACCTCGTAATGGAACTGGTAGATAGTAAGTCAACTAAGTAAGTTTGTTGATCTATGTTTCTAGTACTGGTTCTGAATATTTAGCAAAATTAATAAATAACTCGTGATGTCACTAAGTTGAGCTTCCTAGTTAACACTCAAGAAAAAAACAGGTCATTTGCTTTGACCTGTACATGTCTGGACTCTGGTCTCGGTCTCGATCTCTGTCTCTAAAGCTGTACCTTTGGCTGGCAGGAAAACGAATAAGCAAAGCAAAAGAGGTTAGAAGTTATTACTGACAAAGAAAAGTGAAGCAAGCAAGAATGGTTAGAAGTTAGTGGCAATTCATAACCTCCCCACTAAATAAAACTAAGTTAAGGTTATTGACACAACCCTTCTCCCTTCTAAATATTGTTACTAATAAGGCAACGTTAACACCGTTGGACAGCTGTCTCATGCTTCTCATGCTTCTCATGCCATATAAGGCTTCGAAACTTTAACCTTTTCTGGTTTTAGGACAAAATGAATCATCAGGGTAGCGCAAGGCGTAACAAGGTTAGGTTCATTAAGGCTCGTATTTGTTGGCAACCGACTATTGTCTCCAATTTTTCTTTGGACAATCAGGATGACATCATGAAAAATACGATACATTTTAATTACTTGTGTCATGAAAAGAAAAGATGAGGTTATTTTTATGTAAGTTTAATTGTATTCAACTGAAAGTCGAGGCCCATTCAAGGTCATCAGCATTCAAAAGATCAGATTCAGCTTCGATGATTTGTCTATAGAGAGTGTCTCTCTTTTGGATTGGCCACCAAGAAACGTCCCAGACTCTGGTCTTTATACCTTTAGAATGCGCGTCTTCAACATATGATCTCAAAGAGTCGACTTGCGTGCTATTCAATCCGGTAATTGCAACTTCTTCGGTAGATTGACCAATCAAACTTTTTAAAGAAGCTGAGGCAATTGGATTCAAAGTATAAGGATAACTTTCATTCAAGTTTTGTAATGGGCCATCGAAGAAGTAGTCTCTAGTTGCTTGAGAGGAAATGTAATCATATGGGGAATTACCAGTTCCAATAATGGTAACTGGGCCAGGAATGATATCGGTACCATTAAAGTACGACAAGTAGCCAGCATCTCTTAATGGTTGTAAAGCTTTCTCGACTGCTGGCCAGGTGATGTTGGCAGGAGTCTTCAAATCAACAAACAAGTATAAAGTGGCATCAGTGTTGGTATCAAAGACACCGTTGACTTTAGTGACTTCCGTACCGAACTTCGAAGGTGGGTTAGCCTCATTTATAATTTCCACTAATGGATTGATGTATAAAGATTCAAAAGTCTTAGAAGAGGTCAATGAAGCTTCATGGTGACCGACATATAGTTTATCGAACCCTTCAAAGGACCAAACGTCTGCTTCAACAGATTGAACACCGTATGATAAAGCAGTGTATAAAGGATGTTCTCTCCAGTAATCATTGTGTGAATGGATCTGTTTCACAAGAATATCCTTCGTCAATGGAGTGCGTTCAGTCTCACCAATAATTTTCTGGTTTGAAAAGATTGGGGCAGCTTCTGATAATCCTAACAAGGCAGCACTAGCGTATGTCAGTTTGGAGATACAGACCATGGTTCTGAGCGGCCGCGAGTTTTAGAAGATTTTTTGTTGATGAAAACCGTTTGTGTCTCCAATATTAGACATATAAATAGCTTCACAGAGGGGATAGATACTTTATATTTATAATCGAGTGTGGAAGCCAAGGGTTCAGGGGTTCAGGGGTGCGCACCGTTGAAAACGCTTACACGTGTGTGAGCTTTGCAGGTAGCAGTTGCGGCTTTGCATTCGCGCTTTTATGTGTTGATCTTTGTGGGTTTTTGTTGTTGTTTTGCCAACGTGCTTTCGAAATCAGTGCAATCCGAACATTATGCTCCCGTCAGTCTAGCTGTTGGTCCGACAATCTCTGGCTCTTGTGATGCATTTCTAGCGGAGTTTGTTTCTACCGTGTGCAGTGTGTGCAAGCAAGAGCTCGCTCTACACGTGTTGTTTACCATGTGCGAGATTATAGAGACAGCTATACTTCTGAAGATATGGCACTGCTTTCCATGGTCTCGAGGCATGGTCTGCGATAAATCAATCACAACTGCGTAGAATTTGATCTAAACTAATTCAGGTATTTATTTAAAAAGTACAGCTATTCTGTCCTAATCTCTGCGAGAATGTAATAAACCAGTCAATATCGGATGAGAAAACAATAACAAAGGCCCCCTGCCCCTTGCTCCTTGCTCCTTGCTCCTCCAATTATTAATCAATTCGAACATTCGTAAAAATAGAACACAGTAGAAGGCACAGTTTATCTTACATTTTGGATCAACCGTTGTAACTTGTGGTTCAGAAATGGAAAACAACATAACAGGTACATGGCATACAAACAGCAGGATTCTTCAATTGCCAAGAGACCCTCATCTCTGAATGTTGGCTGTTACACTGATGAGTAATGCATTCCCCAATCTCCAGTCACTGTAAGAGCTCCACTTGAGGGCCATTCCTTCAACTAAAGATAGAATATATAAAGAGAGCGCTTGAGCTATTTATAAAATATAAGACTCGGAGATTCGGAGATTCGGAACTCATTTTGTGTCAAAGCTGTAGGAAAAGCCAGGCCGGAATGCCCCGGTTTGGCCACTTCTTTTCGATTATGAGTGAACGACCTGTTTATGGCAGCTACAATAAGAACACCGTTGGACCTTATAAACCGCCTTCTTCCCTTGATCTTATGGCCCTGTGCATCGTCTTCAACCAGGTATAGGCACTCAGACATCTTCTTCACATCCACAAACTCACCCCTCCCCTTCAAGACACACGGGACAGCCATGGACACTCTCACATCGGATGAAGAGCAACTGGTTCACGAGTTTATTTCCATCTCAAATTATCCTTATGAACCTCACACGGCAATCCAGTTCTTGCAGGCAAATAACTGGAACCTGGAGCTCGCTTTAATTTACTACTTTGAGCACTCGCCGGAAGCCAGTCAGCAACTCAACGAGAATTCAAGGCGGGCTTTATTTCCTGGATCCATTCCTGATTCTAATGGGCATTATGGTTCCAATGTTGGTGAACAAGCACGCGAGCAAGCTCAAGAACAAGCAAGAATTGCTTCACAGCAGATAAGGCAGTCATCGTCTTTGGGTTCTCTATTCAGCAGCATCAGAAACAGAGTCCAATCAGCCATTCACAGAAACAATCAGTATATATCCTTGTCTTCACATGATGACTCTGGGTATTTCCAGCTAGGTTCAGGAAACAAGTTTTTCTACTTCTGTCAAATCTTGTTCTATACTCCGATATTCTCCATCTATAAAATAACAGAAATCCTGTTTCTCACGCTATCAAAAATATTGTCAATGTTGAGAAAGATAACCACCAGATATTCACAGAATAGACACAGCTCCAAATCTCAGCCAAAGGGGATTGAACCATCTCATATCGCAAGAAACTTCATTTCAGATTTCAACACGTATTATAGAAATGATGATCGAATTGATTTCTTCGAAGGTGGTTATACATCTGCTTTGTACATCACTAAAAGAGATGCAAGATTCTTAGTGGTCTATTTACATAGTGACGAACATGACAGTACTAATCAGTTTGTTCATGAAACTCTTTTGAGTCCACAGACCTTGAAGTTTTTCAGGGATCATAATATACTGGTCTGGGGAGGTGATGTCCATGAAAGCGAAGCCTATCAAGTCTCAAATGCACTGAATGTAACAAAATATCCATACTTAGGTCTATTGTGTCTAAAGTCAAATACTCAAGAAACTCCAGAAGGTACAACTTCTACAGCTCCTGCTTTAACCTGTGTCTCAAGGGTACAAGGTTTAGTGTCGCCAAATAACCTTATCGAGAAATTTTCAGGCCAGATTGAAAGACTAGAGCCCAGCTTGATATCTATAAGGGAGGAGAGACAACAGCAGGAATTGTCTAGAGTTATCAGAGAACAACAGGATCAGGCATATCAGGCCTCTTTACAGAGAGATCGTCAAATTGCTGAGCAGCGCCGACAAGAAATTCTTCTAGCTGAAAATAAGGAACAGTATTTGAAATGGAGACTATCTACTCTATTACCAGAAGTTGACAGTACGTTGAAAGGTAATTATGCTAGAATAGCAGTACGATTAGCGAACGGTGAGAAAATATCGAGAAGATTTGATAAGGATGCTAAATTGGAGGAAATATATGCCTTCACCGAATTATATCAGAAGGGTCTACTGAATAATCCAATACAGAATGTGGAAAGACCATCTGATTTTGTTTATCCTTACGGATTCAGATTGATTTCACCAATGCCTAGAGCAGAGATAGCACCTTCCTTGGATATTTCCGTCAAGGATGAGTCAAGTATTTGGCCAAATGGTAATTTAATTGTTGAAGATATATAAACTATCTTTGAGCCTACAGAAAGTTTACCAATCGTTTTGACACTAATGTACATTATTATTATGTGAGAATTCATTTAGTAGTCTGCTTCTTCTTCTTCTTTCTTTTGTCTTTCTTCTTCAAACCAGAGACTCCCGACTTCACAACGTTGGCATACTTGAACCAAAATTTACCTAGTTCCTCAGGTTTCACAACAGTTGAAAGCTTGAGCTTCTTAGACTTATCGCTGTTCCCATCAGTGATTCTAATCAATATTGGGTATGCTGTCTGTGGTTGAGTTGTTATTTTACTGTCAGGTAAAATTGGTTTTGTTTCATTGAACTTCGAAATCTCATTCAACGTCTTTGTATTCCCCTCCACTTCATCTTTCTCTATAAGTCGCTTTTGTGTGATATAAATTGATGATCTTGCCTTTGTCGAGCTCTCAAAGAGTTGTGCAGCTTCCAGAAGAAACTGAAGGTTTCAGTTAGTATTTAAGCCACAGAATATGCAGTATACAGTCTTTTAACTCACCTGTTCGTTGCTCAATACACCCATCTCTACTAGGTTCAATCAATGATCCGATAATGGAAATATAGAATTTTTGAAATATAGTAGTAACCATTTGGACGACTACAGATTTTGAAAAAATCCACATCGCTACGTAACACACCTGAACACCAAATATGAGAGTTGTGCGCAGATCGTTTATCTTTGACACATAGAAAGCACCCCGTTTGTGAATATTTGTGAGGACAAAGCTTGCTTGAATCCTGATATAGTAACACATACTAATTTGGGAGATAACTTCTACACATCCGTAGTTTCAAGTATTCAATCTGCCGGAGCGATCTTTCGCATTTAATGAAAAAAACTAGAATCTCTCGATCTGGCAATATAAGAACACTTGAAGTTTCTAGCCCAAACTAGATCACCACAATCGGTAGCATCCGTCGGGATATTGCTTAATTTCCAACCATCCAGGAAGAGGCTTAATGAACTTCTGATTTACTTTCAAATTCATCCATGGCATAAAACAGAACAATCCGACGTATTATATCCGACGGGATTAATTAGGAAATTCTCCAAATGAGGCACTTTTTACCCATTTCCAAATCGAGCAAAAGCAAACAAACATACTTGCAGATTCATAACCTCATTTTTCAAATATTGCTAAAAGATCGGTAACAAAGGCTGAAGGGAGCAACTTTAATTGAGTGCACAGTATCAGAATCAAAATTTGACTTCTGATATCGTTATAGATAACAGCATTGCGTAAGTATATATAAAGGAGGAGTGAATTCTGAACAATATTGATTGAGTTTCCATATTCCACAAGTTTATAAATAGAATTTCCAACTTGGGAATGCACGAAGATGAGGTATCTGAGTGCTAATCAATTTGAGGTCTATGAAGAGGTAGGTAAGGGAGGATTCGGTACGGTATATAGGGGACTTGATAAAGTCACGAAGGAACAAGTCGCCATCAAGGTAATTGACCTTGAAGACAAAGACTACATTGAAGACTTTCAAAAAGAGATCCAGGTGTTGAGTCAATGTAAGCTGGATCAAATAACAAAATATCATGGATGTTTTGTGAAGGGTTGTAAGCTATGGATAATAATGGAGTACCTTAATGGTGGATCATGCTATGACCTGTTGGCTCCTGGGATTATGAAAGAGAAGTATATTGCAGTAATTCTGAGAGAGTTACTAACTGCCCTTTGTTATCTTCACCAGAACAGCAGGATTCATAGAGATATAAAATCAGCAAATGTTCTTCTCAGCTCTCAAGGTGATGTCAAAATTGCAGATTTCGGAGTCTCTGCACAATTATCAAATAATCTATCAAGAAGAAGCACATTTGTTGGATCTCCATACTGGATGCCACCAGAAATAATCTTGGAAGAAGCATATAATTTCAAAGCTGACATTTGGTCATTGGGTATAACGGCGATTGAATTGGCAACTGGAAGACCGCCAAAATCTCATGTCCCACCCATGAAAGCATTATTTCTAATTCCAAAAAGTGACCCACCTTTCCTAGACGGAGATCAATACTCTTCAGAGTTTAAGGAGTTTGTCAGGGTTTGTTTACAGAAAAACCCCTCAGAAAGACCATCAGCGAAGAAATTGTTAGAAGCTAAGTTCATTTCAAAGGCAGGGCATACTTCAATTCTGGTTGACCTGATCAAAAGACGCAATATCTGGGACTTACAAAACCAAGATGAGCAAAAAAGCAAGAAGACCAAGAGAGTTTATGTTCCCTCTGTTATGGGCTCATTCAATGCAGAAAGCACGAGGATAACATTTGATTTTGAGAATATTTCAAGTGAGAACAGTTCTGAAGTCGTCATTGCTAAGACATCACCCCTAAAGAACAACTCGATAAAGTTGAACTATCTCAGAGAGAATAACAATTTGTTGAATATGCGCACTGGTGAACCACAAGATTCTATTTTGGTTAAAAGGAATGGATCATCTGATTTGAGTACAGCCGCACTCAAGCGTCATCAACCAGGGCCACTGCCACCAGTTGGAATCGAATTGAGCCAAATATTTGACAAGACAATAAAAAAATTGCAACCTCAAGAAAGCGATTCAAGAAAGATTCAAGAAATAAAAAAGTCATTCGAAGCTCTAGATGAAAACGTCTTGGTTGCATTTTTATCAGAGCTCACGAAAAACGTTCAAAATTCAGGGGTTTTGGCAAGCAAAGAAGAGGAAAACATTAAACCAAAAAGAGAGGAGTCAGAGAAGTTGCTGCTGAAAAGGTGGAGTGAGCAGTATTTCAGCTGAGAAGGCATGAGTTATTCTTATTTTTTTTTATCATTATTATTATATGGAGGGACGTTACAATCAAGTGAGAGGATTCACTTCGGGAAATAGTTATTTATGATTCTCCTTAAAGGAGAATATAACGTATTTCAATCAATACATGTGCATTATATTTATGAAGTAAAACAGTCATTAGTCATCTATTCAAGTTACAAGTTACACAAGCTCAATCTTGAAATCAGATCCGATCTCACCGAAAGTGTCATCGTTCCCAGCCTCAAATCGTTCGATCAACAAAATCACCATAGTTTCTGGTTTGATAGAGATAGATTCAAGCCAAATACCATAAAGGTTATCACTGAACTCCGGATTTACCTCGATAACCTCACCGCCTTGATAGAACAGACTGGCTCTTATCTTTGGTCTATATACAGAAACTGAGTTTTGGTTTGTCCAGAGGTGAACATTGATAGTCGATTGTCGAGGAACTTTGAAATTTAACTTGAACCGATTTTTGTTATTCCAGTTGAATTTGAATGGTTTTAAATATAACCCTAGATTCGTTGAAAGCTTATTGACTGTTAAGTCTGCTATCTCTGAGTTTATGATCAATCTAAAGTCTTCCAAGATATCTGTATCATATGTCGACAAAATAAGCTTGTAGCTCTGATTTGATTTCAATCGAAGTTGATGTATCACTGTTCCAGTTTTATATTTTTCATTTACCAACGAGGCCTTGGTTTGATCGTATGGCTTATTTCTTTCAGAATTCCAGAACAACTGAAAGTTAACTAACACATCATTCTTTGTAAAAAGACCAATCTTAACAACAACGTCCCCTGGGTAATCGGGAACCATTATTTCATACTGTGGGTTTTTGATGTACGTTTGATGTGACCAATTCCCTCCGCAAGAATCGACACCCCACTTATCGACAATTTGCTTTAGAAATGGGAGTTCTAACCCAGATTTGAAGAATTTGAAATCTGGAGAATCACTATAAACATGAAGCGTGTGGTTTTGTGGAGTGTTTGAATCATTAACAACAACTAATGTAGCCGATCGAAGGCCCTGTAGAGTAAACTTGGTAAGATGGAACCCAGAATTGTTTCCTAAAGACCTGACCAACGGTTTCGCCCTCGTAAAGACTTTTTCACCATGACTTGTTTCATACACCATTAATCTTATATCAGAGGGAGAAAATCCGACATGTCTTTCTAGTAAGACGAAAAATTCTGATTCTCTAGCGGACTCATTCTTGACTCCGAATTGTGGGAAGTTTATGAATGAGCTGAATTGGGTTTCTGGAAACTTCAAATTCCATATGAGGTTCTTGGATTCATGATAATATTCACTCATATTCCAGTTTATGTACAAAGTTTTGAAGCTATCAAAAATCTCATGGAAGTTAACAGTAGTCACTTCCGTGTTCCAAGGGTTTTTGACAACTATTGATTTTGACTCAGATATTAAATCAACAATGGCATAATCATGGTTCTTATGGTAGCCTGTTCCTGCAGAATCACCAGTTCCAATAGCAAGTACCAGCTTGTTGTTCTGAAACTTGTCATATAGATCGTCCCACAACGAATGAAAATCAGGTCTTTCAATAGATGACGAGACAAACTCTGGAATCCAGCCGGAGATGAAATATGTATCTATACTTGCATTTGAACCTATTGAGTCATAGCCATTGCCCAAGACTTTCAAATAGGACTTTTCCAGAAGTGCTGGCCAGTATAATTGATCATTGGACTTGGATCTAATGAATAATGATCTTGATTTCAGTAAAGGAAGAGAATTCCCTGTTTCCACAAGTCTTTTACAACCATTAAAGTGTAGCACAACTCCGAATCTTTTTGAGTTATTAGAATGCGGAGTGATCTTATCAAGCAGAAACTGCTTATTGTTCCTTGATAATGAAATTAGAGCTACCACGAAAGAGCAATCCTGGAGAAAATCTTGATAGATATCATCGAGACCATCAGTGCTCCAGTCTTGGTGATCAATTTCTATCCACTTTTCAAGTAGCTCCTCCTGACTGGTGGATAATTTGAGCAAGTCGTTCAACTCTGTAGAAGTTTGAAGGCTTGTCTCTTCATATATCATCGGAGGGAAAAAAGACCCATTCAGCGAGGAGCTGATCCAGGTGATTCTCTCATCAATGCTCAGCTTGTCATTTGACTTGACACTCTCATAGAACTGTAGGGCATTCTGGGATATTCTCGTTATCACGTCTGTATCATCGCCTTTCTGAGATGACCTCAGAATTGAATTGAGTGATGATATTGCATTCAAACACAGCTTTTTCGCTGGGCCTTGATGCCCAAGGGAATATTCATAGTGACTCCTCTCCAAACGACGCAAAGCACAAGCTATGTCCTCGGCCATTGGGGATCGAACAAATAGCCGCAATTTTTGAGGTTCTTTCAGTTTCATCTTTTTGATGGCTACTTTTTTTTTCCTGTTTTCGATCAAGACAATAGAACTTTTCGAAGGGTGTGAGAAAGACAGTATAAAATCCCATCAAAGTCCTGCTTCACATGGCAAAATCTTCATACGAGGCCAAAATACAGAAGGCGAAGTTTCTGTCATCACTTCTGGGAAGGAGAAGACCAGTGATAGAGAACGAAATGGACGAGATACAAAGCACACCAGGCAATCGAAACTTGGAAATACTATCCAGAATGGCCAAACTCTCCACAACCTTGGAACAGGAATTGTATACAACGACAATTGAAGTGCAAGATGAAGTCGAGACCGTGGTAAAAGAAATCTACGATCAGATCTTGACGGAGGGTTCACTTCCAGAATTGCTTACCGATAAGCACATTAAGTACCTGAACATGGCATTGGGCCAACTTCCTTACAAGTTCACTGGTCTTGATGCCTCACAGCCCTGGATATTGTACTGGGTACTGAACGCACTTTACTTGCTTCAAGGTGAGGTGAAACAAGATCAGTTGGACCAGGCTGGAGAGAAAATTATATCGTTGATTCACCCCGATGGTGGTATCGGTGGTGGATTAGGGCAAATTGGACACGCTGCTGCTACATATGCGGCTATTAGTACCTTGGTGTTAACTAAAAATGAGAAATTATGGGCTCAGTTAGATACTAGTCAGTTCTACCAATGGTTGTTGAAACTGAAACAACCAGATGGATCATTTGTTATGCATATCGGTGGAGAATCTGATACAAGAGCGGTCTATTGTGTGCTGGTTATCGCATCCCTACTAGATATTTTGACCGATGAATTAACAGAAGGAACTGCTGAATGGTTGTCTCAATGTCAAACGTTTGAGGGTGGATTTGGTGGTGTTCCTTTTGATGAAGCCCATGGTGGTTATACCTTCTGTGCTGTTGCAGCTTTGGCAATCCTGGGTAAAAAGGTTCTTTCACAAAATGTGAATCTAGATAAGTTAGTCGATTGGACAGTGAAGAAACAATTGCGATTGGAAGGGGGATTTTGTGGAAGATCGAATAAGTTAGTGGATGGGTGCTACAGCTTTTGGGTTGGTGGGCTAACGCCATTTTTTGACGTTCTGATTGGTAAAGATATTGTTTCCAGAAGTCAGCTGCAGAACTATATACTGGGCTGCTGTCAGAATGATAAATTTGGTGGCTTAAGAGATAAACCTGATACACACCCTGACTTTTACCACACTAATTATACTCTCTTAGGTCTAGCCGTTGCTCAAAACAAATTCTACCTTGAAAATGGCGATGACATTGCATATGGTATTAAATCAAGGCCCGTGGACCTGGAAGTTAATGAGGTAAAAAAAGAAGATGTTTTGACTGAGATAAATCCAGTTTTTGCTCTGCCTAGCGGACTTCCTAATCATTTTCATGATTTCTTCAAGACGAGAAATTACGAAAGAAAATTGGGTCTTAAAGCTTGAAGCAGATTAAGAACCCTACTGATTTGAAATTCTCAAACCAAATCTTTTTCCTTTTTGGACCAGAGTTTATAGGACACATGGTAAATACATCACATTTGGTACCCAGATAGCCACCGGTAGATATGTAGTGCACAGAACAATAATTGCGATCACTTTTACATGTGAGATGACGATCTACTGGTAGTAATATTGGGTGAAAACCAAAGCGTATCTACTGAAGATCTTTTTCTATTATGGCTTTTTCCTTTCGACCTGAAGGTATTTGTATCTTGAAGGAAGAAGAAGGGTGAAGAGTCCAGCGTATTAGTAAAACGGGACAGACAGATAAGAGCCATGTGAGATTCGAGCAGTCTCCAGTGTGCAAAAGTACTAGCAATCTTCAGTGTGTAAAAGCACTAGCGAGGCCCACCTTACTCAGCGCACACTCTTCTTGAAGCCTGTTCCTTTCCAATGGACCGCAAAAGAAAGTATCTCAGATTTCAAACGGCTGTAAAATAAGGATCTGACGTGTGAATAAACAATAGCACCGCAAATCTTCAAGTTCTGCAGAAATTTCCCAGATTGCGGGCCGTGACTTGCAGGGTCCGGACATTCCAGAACCAGAGCACTGCCTCTACATTCGTCACTTTGTCACTTTAACTGGAATACCGGCAGCTGAAATTGCCATAGGTCCATCTCATATGCTTGCTGACCCCTGAGGATGCAACTTCAGTTGATTGATATCCATATGAAGTTATGACACTCTGGATAAGCTTTGAGTTATTAAATGATGCGGACCGATTCAAGAAGAAAATAACTAATATGAGGCCTGTCGTTTGAATTTGGGCCGTTAGATCCATTTAAAGTTAAAAACTTAGGTACCAACTGAACTACTCGTAGAACATACACCGGCACATGGTTGTGAGGTGTCAAAATTCCAGGAACCAAGGTCCAGGAACATCATTTTCAGGTCCCAGATGAACTGCACCCAGAAAAGAGATATGGAAAGGAGAAAGGATTCAAGAGATAAGACTCTGAGCTGACCCAATCTCACCTTACTGAGACCAAGATTGAAGTAGACGACTGTCTCTAAAATCTCAAGGATTTTGAAACATTTAAACAAGATTCTGCAACATGATGTGAGTTGGATGTTGTAACTTGGGGGTTATGGGGAGAGTCATAAAGACAGTCATAAAGACAGTCAGACTGTCATTATTGTTGGTATTACAGCTGTCTCTCAGAATAGTACTACTGATTTGATTAAGGTTCTACGTCCCTTTGTGTATTAATTAAAGTTGAAGGGAAAATGCACAACATCCATGTCCCGTGGAGACGTCATTTGGTATTAACTCATAGAGCATCGAAGCTGGAATCCAACTGAAGATCAAACGAAGATCAAACGAATAAGAAGGAAGCAGCAAGTCTCTCGTATTTGCCACTGAAATAAAAGGGGATAATAAAGAAGCAATGTAGTGTACGGATACTTAATTTCAGATTAGGATGAGGATTCTGATCAGTTTCCAAATTCGAGATCCGCAGAATATTAGATCTGTTCTTTGAATCGTCTTTATAAACTAGAGTGGAACATCTTTTCCGCCCGCTGAAGCAAACCGAAATGTCCTAATTTTAAAGACCATCATCCAGGTCCAATTCAACGATAATGTTTATAATGCATATCGACGGTCGAGTATCTTCTCTGAAGGACTGAATATTGTTGGTAGTCAGGCGAGTCGTGACTCATCAGCCACTGGTCAACAGACAATGGTTGAAGGGAGCAGCTGTCAAAAGTACCCTGCACAACTGCTATTTCGCTTTTTCAGTAACGAGAACGTATTGGATGAAATACGTAACAACTTGCTTTTAACTAGTATTAGCTAGCTATTTAGCCATGGAAACTATATAAAATCACCAAAAAGGATAAGAATAGGTATTGTCTCTCGATCTCTAACTCAAAGCTTGCGAAATGTCTGACGTTTTAACAGTTTTGCACAAGCTGTAAAAGCCGTAAGCTTGTTCAAGTCCGAAATTGGAGCTTTCACGTCCCAACAAAATAGTTTGAAATTCATGCAGTCCTCAGTCGGCGGCCCAGAATTGAACAATGATGAACAATAACCCAGTCCAGATATATACCGATTTTTTTTCCGGCCACTGTTACAAAATCAGGCAATCGCTTGAAGAATATCTTCTGATTGGTGGGTGAAATCAAAGAGATGAAATTTGGGAAGTACATGAAATGGCGCGCCTTAATTTTAGCCTTCATTTGTAAACATTCGACTCAGATGAGAGAGTGAAGAATGAAGGCCCAAAGTATCAAGTCTCCTTCACATTATACCGGTAAAACTCTATTTTCTTTGATGTCAAAGGCAGTCTCATGATTCATCCATTTTTCCGCTTGCTCACTCGAGAAGGAGAGTCAAATCAACTAGTAAATTTGCGCCCAGCGCGCACACTACAGAGTAGCAGTTTGGATCTTAATAATCAGGGACATTGGCATCTGCAACTATATCCATCTTATTGAGGCGCCTTAACTCTTCAAATTCTCATGATGGGCAAATAACTAGCTTAGAAAGTAAACCTTTGTTCGTTTGTTGTCGTGAAACGTACATGAACTGAACTATGTAGACTAGTACTGTGGAGTGCGTGCTATGTCCTGTGTCCTATCTTCAAGACAAAAGTTCTAAGTCTAGATGGCTCAGGGCTCTGATCCTCAGTCCTAAAAGGGGTCTAAACCGCGATGAACTGATTTTCGATATAGTACCCTCTTTTCGAAGTGGGCTTCTCCCAAGATTGGGCTGGACACCTGTACATCTGGACAAGAGGTATGGTCCACAGTTGTACGTAGCCTCTTTTTTCCAATATTTTCCGAACTGTACATACACCGGCATAGATGGAGATTGATTTTCACTTGGGAAAAATCTGTCTTTTCAAAGGTTGGAACAATGCCGATTAATTGCCAAGGGCATCACAAAAAGAAACGACAAACAATTGAAATAACATTGGAATTCTGCATGCTTTGCGGTGAAAATATTTTCTAATATGTGCCTGTTGTGGTATTCTGCACCAGTTTGAATGTAGAGTGTGACTAGCAATCGATATGATTGATTAGAGTCAATTAGCTTGTCAAAGAAAAGAAAATTCACGTGGAATTTTTACTTTTTGTTGCCATACCCACGGGCTAAATTTGCGGCTTGATTGAGTTCAGTTTCTGATCACAGTCAAGCCCGATACCGTTCAGCTGTTCACTTTTTTTTTACTGAATTTTGTCCCGCGCTCACCCACTGCAACGCAACTTCCAGCAGAGTCGTTCTCCGCTGATGGCTATAGTCTTCCGTCAAAGAACATATTCTAGGCTTTGCTCTTAGAGTAATAGGTTGGAACGGGCATTGATTTTTTACGACTGGAACCGTACATGCTCTAAGAGTATACCTAGTCCATAAGATACGGCACTAAAATATCTAGTGAGTGTATCTCGACAGCGCGTATTATAATGCAGGCGACCTACATGGTATTATTTATAGTAGGGCTTGCACTAGAAACAAACAAACCAAATTCCTGCTCGAGATTTGTCTACAGAAATCAGCTCAAGAAACGCTTGCCGGGAAATCCTCAAATCTCCCACCCACTGCTTATTGGTTTGGTCGGATTCATCCACCACAATCTGGAAGTTGTTAGGTGGATAGGTGGACTTGGCATGAACGTTACCCGACATCATCAAAAATCCGAACCATTATTGGAGCTACTCTCGACTTTCTCTCTACTCAAGAATTATTCTTGTAAGAAACGTTAGATTGCGAAAAATAGCCGTTCCTCCATCACAATCTAAGATGTGTCACCTATTGCCATGATCGCTGGGATTTCACTCAGAAAACCCTGTGGTTCGGGGAAATGTACGTACAGGCGAAGTTTATCGAGAAGTCCCACACACCTGCAAACTAGTGATGACAGTGAGTTTGTCATTTCTAGACTTTGAGCTGAACAACTCACGTGAGTGGCAACAATGATCTCATAAATTACGTCAAAGTTCAAACCTTGGGGTTCGAATTTGGGGGAGTGCAGAGTATCTTTAAGTTGCAAGTTACAAGTCACAAGTCACAAGTTACAAGTTACAGGCTAAAAAAGTACGGACTTAGCTCCACGTCCATGTTTGATTGAAAGAAAGCAAAAACCGAGTTAAATAGTTAGATAAATGAAAGGAATAACGTAGAAGATCATTAGTTCTAAAAGATCAGAATAATTGTCAATTCTAAGATCTACGGTACAGATGTTTGGCAGCTGTTGTTCGTTATTCCTGAGTGTACAGTTCAAGTTGATCTTCGGGATTGTTACGTACAACAAAAGCGAAGCTGTGGTAATCTGCAACCAAACGCGCAAGTTATTGTTATTGTACATCAGTCGCTTGTCCCGAAATAAAGTTCTAGGTTTCTTCTTTTGAGTCTAATTTATAGCCCGCAGCGCTTAATCGGACAGATGAGACATTTTTGATGTATGTCCCATATTTGTTGTTTGGCTTTGTGAGACGTTGTTTGTTTTCATATAAAGGTTGCATAGGCTGCTCCAAAAGTTGTCTTTGTTCTTCATTTTTGACATATCTTGTTGCACGACCATACCACTATTATTATTGTGAACCCAGGATTGAGCGAACCCCCAAATGTTTACTGTTTACCCCCAAGCCAGCATCAAGCCCGAAGAGAAACACAGCTTGCCTCCGCTATCTCAGATTATCAGCAATGTTTTGCCATTCCAGCATGATCAGCAAAAGCCCCGTCTAGGAAGCTTTTCACACCAAGGGCAATCATTACCACAGCAGATACCCGTTGAAGTCTGTGTCCAAGAGCTTGCTGGTAAATCAAACACCTCTTTAAATAAGTGTTCTTGTAAACAAGAAGGTAACCACATTCCAAGACCTAGAAATGCTTTCATATTGTTTCGTCAACAGCATCACCAGTCTGTGTTAGATGAAGGTGACACTGTGAAAACGAACCCAGATGTTTCTAGGGAGCTTGGTAAGAGATGGAGAGACCTATCAGCTGAAGAGAAGGATTACTGGAATAAGCTAGCCGAAGAAGAAAAGAAGAGACATGCTGAGAAATATCCTGGTTATAGATATATTCCAAGACGATTTGGGAAAAAGAATAAGTGCCCAACATGCAAGAGCAGGGCACACATGAAGGAAATTGATGCTCATGAACAGAGAATTCGTATTCTTGACTTGCAAGAGGAGGAGCTCAAGGCAAGATTAGCGACTTTTCAAACTCAAACTCCTCCAAACAAACCAACAGAACCAGTTCAATCATCTTTATCTTCCAATTTATCCCGTGCACCATCACTCACCCATTCTGCGTCGAATACACCTGATGATTCTACCAAACTCTACAACTCGGCATCTAGTGAAGAACATGCTATTGCTCAAAGTTTTTTAAGCCTCAGAAATCAACCTCAGCATTATTATCCACCACAACAGCAATATTACCATCATCAAACGCCAGCACAACAGTCAGCATACTATCCTCCAAGCGGTGGTTTCTTAGATCAGCATCAGCATTCTCAACAACAACAACAGCAGCAGCCGCAACAACAACATCAACAGCAACATCATCATCATAATCAACAACAGCAACAACATCAGCAACAACAGCAGCAACATCATCAGCACCAACAACAGCAACGTTCTCACCATCCCCAACATCAACATCAACAAACACAATTTCACGCACAACGATTAGAGTCGCAGCATACTTCGCCACAGAGTAGCTATCAAAATTCAAACCCAGTCAATGAGCTACCGAGGTTACATATGACCCTACAAACCGCTTCACCTTCAAAAACGTCACCTACAGAAGATAAGCAAAAGATTTGCTCCATAGCAAGTTTCTTAAACTAAGCTACACAGACGGAAGGTTTTAGCAAGAAATATATGATGAATCTTTATGAAGTACTTTCTAAACTGTAATCTGCACTAATAATGTAAAGTTAAGCTACTATACTACCATAGGGCTTACGACTTGAAATTACAGAGTTTTGATATCAACTAATTGACTGGCCAAACTCTGCTTACCGATTGGGAGACCAAGCTTTGAAGAGGTCATTTATTTTGAAATTATGGCCGCCCTTCGTAGTTGCACTGCATAGTCCATTTTTGACTCCTGTGACTCCTCAGTCCTGCCAGAATCGTGCCTTGGCTTGTTTTTGCTCAAAGTGCGGCATATTAGGATTCCTTAACGGTCAGATTAAAAGCATGTGCGGCGGTGTAGCTTTCGGTGATTGTGACTTTTTCTTAGGGAATGTACAACATAGTGCGCAGCCGTATCATCTCCCCTTCAAATATTACAGTACATGCCCAAAGTCCGGACTCCTAACTATAACTGTCAAATGCTTGATAGTAAATCATCAGCTTTCAAGAAAAAAGAGGCTTGACTTCCAAACTGCCTCGCTAATGAATTTGACAGGTTGTGATTCTCTCAATTTGGATCCAAATTTCATCTACGAATCGATCCCATCTGGATAAGGAGGACGCAGATCAATAAACCAAAATCCAATGTTATTAGTCAGGAGTCAGCAGTGCCCACTTCTAAATAACCGGGGCGGTGTTAAGACACAGGTTTCTCTAACTCCAGTCTAGTCATTTCTTTTTTTAAACCATACAGATATTGTATAAGGTTTATTTTCTCTGTAAACAATAAACGACAGCTTGAAGTTGGGGTGTCTTAGCATGACCTTTCAACAAAACTCTAGCACGCCAAACGAGCGATATAGTTTGTTGAGCCAGTTAGCGTAGTGTGCTTTCATGCACATTTTCTTTACTTCATAAGGCACTGAATAACAAGCTTGTCATAAGCATTTCGCGTCGTTCAACTTTCGATCACTTGGTTAATACCAATAGATGGTTTTCAGCGAAACTCTATCTTCAACGATTATTTCCCAAGTTCCAACCCTGCGACGTCATCTCGAGCGTTATAGCGCAACTCGGACTGAAACTCAGCCTGTCAATCACTCATTGCTTCTAAATATAACCATGTCTCATAACAGATTTCCCCTGTAATGCTTATCTTCCTGATATGCTGTTACACAGATTAGCAGGAGACCCTTTCCTTTTTTACTTGACAGGTGAATTATCACTTGACAAAGGCGTAACTACGTTAGTTCTGTTATTTTTAGAAGCCAGATATCCCAACCTCCATTGATATTTTTGTGCTATACGGCAGTCTGTTTAACTTTGCATTAGCGTGTAACACGGACATCCAATAAAACGCTGTAGAATTATAAAATAGTCAAAACTATAAAGTTGTCAAATAGCAGCACTTGAATCGTCAGAAGTTAACTTTAATAATAAGGCAGGGAATATCGCATACTGCGCGGCTGGTTTCTAGACCCAACAGAAATATGAAAGATGAGTTGCAGTTTCAATCAACTACTAACAATAGGCAAACCGCAAAAGAACATGTACTATCGGCTAATTTTTGAGTAATATGCATAATTGTGATGGAACGTTGATGAGTTATTCTAGCCTATCAGAATACATTTTTCTTTTAAAACAAATGATCTTTTATTGTATTCTCTATTTATCTAACGATTTAACAGTGTTTGCTTTCTTCTCTCATAGGAGTGTTGGGGGATTTTAATTTCGAGCAGCCTTCCAAGTCCTGGCATGAGCATAGGGCAGTCAAACATACGTGAGCCTGGAAGCAGGTCAGGATTCAGTTTTGTTCGGGGAAGTTCTCGCGCATGGACATAATTCCGGTGCGTGTAATTGCCAAACTGAGATACAGCATTACACAGATCTCATGCAGAGCAGCAAGCATATAACAAACCCACATGGGTTTGAAGCTTATCATGAGTGTAAGGTCGTCTAACTTCCTAAAGTATCTTTGGTAAACAACGATGCTGTCTTTTGTTTGCTACATCGAGTAGATAGGGACCAATTACGCCCAATTGGTGACATGAAGATCTTGTGCTGAATGCTGCCATAACTGATCAGCCTCATTATTTAGCAATTTCAACACAAAATAATTTTGCGAGGCGGAATAATCTTCTGCAGCCAAGTCGATGTCCTTCCAGGCTGAAATGTTGAGTTGAGCTCCTCCAAATAGCCCAAGGCCTCACGGACAGTCGTTGCTGGCGGCGATTAATTCATCGCTCGGCTTTCAGACGCATCCCATCTGCATCTGCGGACTGCATGTAGTGACTCATGAGTCATTTTGATGGCCCAGTCGAACGAAAGAAGAGGTGAGGAAAAAGGTGCCAAGGTGATAATGTGGATAATGCAGTGCGTAAATTTGTCTATTTCAAATGACACTAGCAATAAGCAATGATGCAGGACTTCCTACTTACGGCCACAGTAACTAATCACGCATGGCACATGGTTACTGCTATTCAGCATTTACTAACTTAACCCACTCGTGTGCAGCTTTTCCTCCAGACTTCAAAGCTGTATCAGTATTGCTGGTACTTCGTGGCGACAGAGATGGGTTGAAGGGTTTCCGGAGTTACGATAGATGTTGGCCGTTGATGTACGAAGCTACACTCAAACTATATATCACAGGCTATGGTTTTTAGATGACGAATCTATGCTCTACTATCTAGTCGCACGCGGATTTCAAACCACGACCTCTTCCTCTAATCGATCTGATAATCACAATAATAAACACGGTAAATTTATACGACAGATATCAAGTTAACAGCAATAAGTCTTTCAAAAGAAAGCAACTTGCTTGTTTCTAACATCCAAGGAAGCATTCACTATGTACCTACTACATACTACCTTGTGATTCAGAATTCAGGAATTTTACGTTGCAACTGAATTTCTCTTATCTCTGGGCACAAACCGATCTCGAATAGCTGTTTTGAGGTACTTGCTTAGTCATCATGCATCACTTTCTACTTATTACTTATAAGCTCAAGGCCTACTGAAGTTCCTTGTAGTGAGATTTGTTGGTGTAGGTTGGTCTTCCAATTTAGTAGCCCAGTCTTGGTGTTAATAGGCATTAAACTAATCTTTAAAAGATATCAAGGGAGATGGTTGTTGGTTAATTCTGGACGATTGAAATTTGGAGCGACTTTTTGTCACAAGGAAGGTGTGAACAAAGAGGACTTTAAAAGTCGACAAATCTGCATCTTCTCGATTTGCTAGCCTGATTCTGGAGGAATGGCTGTCTTGAGGTCTGTATGCCGCTGATCATATGAAGTTTTTCTTTTTCTAGTTAAACTTTAAAAATCTAGATAACTGAATGAAATCTAGTCCCTTTTCAATTTGAAAAGACAAAAGTGAAGATCCCATGTGTTTGTCTTCAAGAGAAGGGAATACTAACTGTAAGAAGCTATGCTATCGTTAAGCGTTCTAAACGGAGAATGTTCAAAACTAGACACGAATTCTTTCCTATGAGCTTATTTGTGGTGCGAAGCAGTGGATAACGTATATGGAAAAAAGTGAATAGTAAAATTCTCTAGCGTTTGGTAGCGGAATAGACAATCGAAGTTGTAGGAACGTGGCGATCGTTTTATAAGCCATGACTTTGTATTCTGCGGTTTTAGGCCGTCAATCGGTCTGCGATATGGTTGTATCCCTCCCTATTATGATTCAAAGCTCAAAATTCAGGGATTAGGGGGACCACAGCTTAAAGCAATTAGAATTTTTCAGTCGGAACCCTTAACAAATCATATCCTGGATAGCAAGGCTGTACTGATTGGATAAATTTAGGACCTTCTTTCCTTTTACCATTTGTCAAAGTTACTGCTAACTCCGGCAATTAGGCTTTAAGGAATTTTGAAATAATGATTAACCATGCAGGGAGACATATCTTATTAAAGTTTACCAGATACCAGCCAATATTGCATACATATGAATATATATGACGTAGAGCTTGAGACATGCTGTGGGTTGGAAAATAACTATCATACTTTTCGCGATTATGCCATTTGTCCCATTCTACAAGTACTTAGATAAAATACTTCTAATTCGGGACTTTTCGACCAGACCAATCACTGCACTGTTCAAACTCAATGCTTGCTGCCATGAGTCCTATGACTTGAAAAGCCTCTTGATACATAGACCTATAGTGCGTTGGTTGATAAATGCAACCAAAATAAAACTACCTACATTTCTCTTTGAGCTCAGATCAAAGATGATTCATCTCGGTTCCAAAGCCGCACGCTGCAAATGCGGAGCACAGCCTGGTAATTCGATTATATATTTATCCTGTTCCGCTCCAGAAACAACAACCCAGAGTTTTAAGCTTTCTGATTCACAAGCGTAAGAATGCACCATAAGATTGGGGATTAAAGGAACCTGAATCAACTGACTATATTAAATAGAGCGCATACATTATTGGAGGTTGCCCAAAGACAAACAGGCGCGAAATCGTATGCTTATCTCCGACATTGTAGTGAACATCAATTTCAACTTATCTTTGAGACAGTGCAATTTTTGAAATGTGACATTCCAAGTGAGCCACATATCGTTTATGTTTTATATTTCTCACTTCTATAGATTTGCCAACTGTGGAATGTGAAAGTAACTGCTGCACTCCCTCAGGTTATTTCTAACATTATTGGTTAATTAGATCAACCATTCTTCCCTGCCGGCAGGCAGGCAGGCAGTGTTTAAAAGGGCAGCTATCGAGACAAAGGCGTCAGTTGTTGCCTGTCAAACGTGTGCTTCCCTAACCAACCTCGGGTTTACAGTTCCAAGGAGGATTCTCATATTAAATGCTTGAGTTAGGGACGGTTGGAAATCCAAACCCGTGGTGAGAATAGCCTCTCTTCTAATAGACTGGTCTCTAGCCGATGGATAGGCGCACCAACTTAAGAATTCAAGTCCCCTCCCGCCTTGCCTAATAAAGTAGAGTCGTCTAATGTAGGTGAAATCCGGCTATGCAGTTTTCCGTTATTGCTGATATAAGCAATCCAGTCTTTGAGGCTGTACACTGCTCTATTTTTGATTAATGAGTTTAGACTCGTGGACGTTGGTTAACAACAATTAGCTATCTGAGGAAATGTCAATGTTCACCAGGCGATTTCAGAAGCTCATCATACTCGTATGTTTGCTTTTGAGTGTTACCGTTTTGTTGATTTCTCAGGGATCCGGTTATGATAAAGAAGCACTCATCAGCAACATAACTTCTAGTTCAACGAAGACGATGGATGATCTGACGTATCAGGTATTATATTATCAAGAGTTGATGAAAAATTATACACTGGGATTCTACAATGACCATGACACCGAAGGTCAGAAAGGTTCTAGCAAATTTCATGAACTATTGACACCTGCTTTCAGTGAAACTATTCCGCAAAAACAGGTACTGGCAGACAATATCGAGCTTATGAAACAAGTACTTATGAAACCAATTTCCGAACCACGTCTGAAGCTAGTCAAGATTTCAGAGTCTGAAGATCAGAGTAACTATCAGTTGGAAAATGCAACTTTTGTGTCTTTGGTAAGGAATTCAGAGTTAAATCAAATTAGAGATTCAATTGCACAGATAGAGGAAACCTTTAATGAGAAGTACCACTATCCTTATGTGTTTTTGAACGATGAACCATTCACAGATGATTTCAAACAGAGTATTAAAAAGGTGACAAAGTCGGAATGTTTCTTTGAGCAAATTGATCCAAAAACTTGGGATAAGCCAGACTTTATTGATCTAAAAAAGGAACAAAAAGGTATAGAATACTTGAAGTCAAAAGGAGTTGGGTATTCTGATCTTGAATCATACCATAACATGTGTCGGTACTATTCAAAAGGCTTTTATAATCACCCAACCATGAAAAAGTACAGATATTATTGGAGAATCGAACCTAGTACAAAATACTTTTGTGATATTGAATATGACGTTTTTAAGTTCATGAAAGATAACGACAAGATTTATGGTTATGTTTTGAACTTATACGATTCACCGGATTCGGTTAAGTCCTTGTGGCCAGCTACAATAGAGTTTTTGTTGGAAAACCCTCACTATCTGCACGACAACAGTGCAACGACTTACTTGCGTGAGAATTTACAAAACCCAGATAATTACCGAATCGCTAATGGTTACTCGACATGCCATTTTTGGTCTAACTTTGAGATTGGAGATATGGACTTTTATCGTGGTGAAGCATATACTAAATGGGTCGAATACCTTGATAGTAAAGGTGGCTTTTATTATGAAAGATGGGGTGACGCCCCAGTGCATTCAATAGGGTTGTCCTTGTTTGCTGATAAATCCAAAATTCATTGGTTTAGAGATATTGGATATGAGCATATGCCTTACTACAATTGCCCAGTCAGTGACAAATGTCGCAAACGTTGCAAGAAAGGTGCATTTTCAAACTTCAAACAATTGAATAACCAGAACTGCCAACCAACATGGATTAAGTATGAGATGACTGAAGAGCAGCTTAATGATTACTGATTGTTTGGTAAAAAAAAATGAACATAGCTTGTTTATACTATTATTGTTAATATCTGGAGGAATTAATACACATATGGACGAAATACTCTACGAATTAATTTCTTTACAGCTTATAAAATAAGCGAAGTGATTGAATTATCTTACACCGTCTTAGAAGTCCCGGGAACTGTTTCACAGAAGCTTTTTTTCTGACCTTTCTCATTTTCTTTGGGGATAAACACCAGCCTTTTCCTAAGGTTGTGGGTATCTCAATGTTAGTTTTACAAGACTTCTCGATATACCAATGGATGTCACTGGTAAATAAGGAACCTATGTAACTGGCTTCCGCTAAGTCGTCCGTTCTCCTACATTAGTCATTTACATTTCAGAGCTGTTAGCTTTGGAGTTCCAAACAACGGAGTCTGGAGTCTGGAGTTTAAAAAAAGTATACGGTAGACTCTTTCTCAAGCTGCGATTTGTTTTTATTGTATGTCCAACTTTTTTAAAATGCCAAATGAGTAGAGAACAAGTGTTTCCTTCCCTGTTTTAGCATTATACTACAAGCTGAATCAAGTTGACGAACAGGATTAGTGCGAAGGGTAAAATAGATTAAGGAGGGTTGTCTAGCCATTAGCGGACGAATCAAAAAAGAAGATGATATCCTCTGCTTTACGAAGTCCTAGACAGAAATTCAATAGAGAACATGCTACTTAACCAACCCTTATTAGACACCTCTCGCGATGAGATCTATCATCTAATACTTAATCTAAAAAACACACAAACGCTAGTAGATAGGAATTTTTAGATTCCTGAAAATCCGAGAATATTCAAGGGGGGTCCCTTTATGTCAATCTCGTGGGCGGACACCTCTGCCTAATCTAGACGGAAAATCATGGATCATTAGAAGGACACTAGACGGAAACTGGCAAGAATTCCTAAAAAGAACAAATTCTTTCACACTAAAAGAAAAACATTTCCAAAATCACATCAGAAAGCTGCTGATTCTCATATACTGGCTATAACAGTATCAACAATTGCCTGCGTCCTCGACCGTGTCAACTTCGGGGTCTTCAGGCCAAGTTGACAGCATTTTCAAAGGGTCTTACAGCCTGACCGTTGCTGCTATGGCCGTTATGAAACGTTTCCCGGTTCCGGCCTCCCAAAGACTTTTCGGCCAATAAACAGTCGAGGAAATCGAGGAAATCTATTTTTTTTGTTTCCTTGGTTTGTTTACAAATTTCTGAGAGATTTGGACAGGGCAGTGAGAGGAGGGTAACTCTATTAAGTTAGCAGATAGCCGTTTTAAGAACAGACTTCCAAGAGTTGGCTTCAACTTGCATCAATAGTTCCCGTTTTGAACAAAAGCGCACAAAAAAAAAACGCAGTCTTGACGAAAAAAGAGTAGATCTGAACAACAGCATGTAAAAATTGGCGAATTGTAGCTGAACCCAACTGAACATAGTGGTCTCAAAGATAGGAGCTTCTACGCTACCATTAAAATAAAAAGCCCTTTTATTGTAGTCACAACAATGTCCTGCGTGGTGGCATCCTTTTTTTTTTTTTTGTTGTTGTTGTTGTTGTTGTTATTGTTGTTGTGTGAATGGTATCCAAAGTTGCACAGCTTTGCCGGAAAAAGCATAACGTTTTCACGTTTTCAGATGAAGATTCCCCTTCTGAAGGGAATGTTACCGATCGGGCAACGGTTACTATAGTTACAGTATTTTGGTTTTGCCATTTCCGCTCTATTTCGTGATTTTGTTGTTGATATTTGTTTTCGAAATCTTCCTTGGACATCCCCCCAATTTTCCAAGGTGTGACTGACGATTTTGTAAAAACTTTTCCTCCTTGTTACTTTCACTTTCAGTTGAACGTCTTTTTGCTACCAACAACAATATCAAACACTCCAGTCATTCCTTTCAATTCAGAGTGTATTTTATTACAGAGCGAACATCAATCTTCATTCGTTTAATACCCAACTGCCACTCTTTTCAGATCTATCAACAAGTTTAACAACAACAACAAACTATCGTTTAAGACAGCTTCCATAAATAAACAAATCACGATGTTATTTAGCAAAACAGTCTTGACCTCAATAGCTTTAGCTTCATTTGCTTTAGCTCAAGAGCCAACTACCACCTACACTTCAACTATCATTTATACTGAAACCCTTTGGAATGCTGAAGAATCTTCATCCTTGTCAGCAGCTTCAGAATCATCTGTAAGTGCAGCTAGTCTAGCATCAGCCAGCTTAGCCAGTGCCGCATCAGCAGCCTCAGAGGCATCAGAAGCGTCAGAAGCATCAGAATACTCTGTCGCAGCAGCTTTAGCATCCGAGGCCTCAGAAGCATCAGAAGCCTCAGAATATTCAGAAGCATCCGAAGCATCAAGAGAATCTGCACTATCAGTTTCTTCAGCTTACGCAAGAGCTGCATCACTCTCGTCAGAAGCTTCAGCCTCATCAGCTGCAGCTTACGAATCTTCCGTGTCTTATGCCTCATACTTGTCAGAGGAAGCCGCAGAATCATCAGCTTCTTATGCTTCATACTTGTCAGCTTCAGATGCTTCAGAGGCATCAGTTTCCTCAGTGCTGGCCGCATCTTCAAGATCAGCAGCTTCAGCTTCATCATCAGCAGCAAATGCTAGATCCTCATTATCTGCTGCAAACGGTATCGTAGCTATTGCTTCAGATAACTCCACTAACCACACCACAACTTTGAAATCAGAAACCGTTTCAGCAACATTGACCTCATTGTCAGAAAGTGGTTCAAGTTCAGAAGTCTCAGCAGCATCTTCATCAGGTTTAGGTAACGTTAAGAACGTCCCAGCTGGTTTGACCTTTGGTGTCTTAGGTTTAGTTGCAGCAGCTTTGATGTGAAATCCCCAGATAATTCAAAACTGCTTCGCCAAAAAGAACTATCGTTTTTGTTTTTTTATTGATTTATTAGAGTCTGGATATCCCGCTCCCCCTGTGCTATAGCAATTACCCATTTTTTTTTTAAACCTAAGAAGAGACTTTTTGTTTTATACGTTTTATTTTTTTTCGTTTTTATATTTTCAGTTATCCATTTGGTTTTTTTGAAATTTTGAAAGTTACTTTTAACGATTTTATGAGGTCTACTTGGTTTTTATTTTTGATTTCTTTGTCATCCTTGAGATTTCCGTTTTGTTGATTCTACTTAAGAGTAGCACTTCATTTTGAAGATGCTGCTTTTATTACAATTTTTGCTATACCAACATTGATTTATTTAGTACTATTTTGAAGGAGTTTTGTTTTGTGTTTATGTCTTTATAATAAAGATCTAATTCTTAATTTAATCATTGTATGATTGCAAACTTGGATTCGTCATTTCTCTACAGCGAACTTCAAAAAAATATGCATTTTATCTTTTGATTTGAAATAATGGAAAATCTTACCTTTTCAAAATTTGTTGATCAATTGCAACAGAATATATGCTATTACGACCTCCTAAGATTTTGGAATGTTTGATCCAGCGACCTAATCTATGCTCTTTCGAAACGGAGGCTAGAACTCTGAAAGACTCTTGACCATGAGAACCAGCTTCAGTGACATCAATCTTAGTGACAACACCTTTACAATTTGGTAAAACTCCTAGCAGTTCAAAACTTCTCAAATTTTCATCCAATTTCCATAGCTTCAAAGAACCATCCCATGATCCTGATACAACAACGTTTGAGTATGGTATGGCATAAATGGCAGTGATCCAGCGTGGTACCTGTTCAGGGACTTGAGGTTTACTTAACGATAGGTTAGCTTCAGCTGATGCTTCTTCTGGTTTCAACTCATCTTCTAAACCATGTGCTAAATGTTGAATGAATAGTGGTTTCTTCTTGCGTAGTGACCAAAGTGAAATTGAGCCATTATCTGAACCTGTGACAAAATGTGAATCATCAATCATTGAAACGCAATCAATACTACCTTCTGAAAAAAATCTGTCGTCGACTTTGTCATCTGTATCCATGGCATCATCATTATAATCGTCTGTGTCAACAACATTGCTCTTCTTAGCAGCCTTCTTCTTTCTCTTCTGGGTTTCACCACCACGGAATGTTAATCTAGTTTCATCAGGTATTTTCCATAACATGGCGGTTTTATCCCTGGAACCGACAGTTATACAACGTTCTTGACCCAATGCTGATATGTCTATAACTAGATCTTGATGGCCGTATAAAGTCTCTAATTGTGCGAATTGATTGATACTGTATGTTCTGACTTTCAAATCTGCACATGCAGCGTATAACTGATCTGAATTTCTTCTGAATACCAATCCTAAAACCTCACCTCTTCTATCTTTTGTCTCTAGTACTCTTAAAGGAGCCAATGATTCTGTACTCCAAATAATGATTCTCTTGTCTCTACCACCAGTGACGACATATTTGCCATCAGGACTAGCAGCAACTGCTAAAATTTCATCACAATGTCCATTCTTTTGTGGTTCACTGGAAATCTCAGTGAATCTGGAACCACCTCTAATGTGCTTTACTCTTATTGGCTTCTTTTTGAAGTCACGAATGTCCCATTTGATAAGTTCCAAATCCTTAGAGACTGTGTAGGCGTATGGGAATCGTACTGAAATGGCAGTTAACGATTTTGAACCAACTCGATTTACTGTTGGTTTTATGTCTGATAGTAGCAAATTATCAGCGATAAGTCTATAGACATAACCCTTTGTCTCCGCGACATCTTCTCTAAGTCTCTGTGCAATAATCTCCTCATCCATATCTTTCGCATCGAAATCGTATTCTCCAGCACCACCCATCTCATTCTTCAGATTTTCAAGGTATTGTTTCGCTAAACGACGACGTTTATCAGCTGCTGATTCTTGACCAAACTCCTCTTCACTATCAAGCTCCTCCTGTTCTTCCACGGCACTTTGGAAATCAGTGGCATCATCATATGAAACGTTCCCTTGTTCGTCGTCACTATCACTTATATCTGATATCTCTTCATCATTTGTTTGATCTCTTTCAGTTGGGGTTGATTTCTTCGATTTCTTCGCAATTTTGGAGGTGGTGGAGGTCACTTTGTTTCGCTTCTTCCTCTTACTTGGATCCCTAAGGAACGGATCGCCAACCATGTTCTGATTTAATGTAGTCAGTCGCTTTCTGTATATAAAAGATTTCTTATTATTATTATTGTCTCTAAAGCCAAATTTTTTTTTCTGGTGAAATTTTTCGATGAGGTTACCCGGAATTAAAACAGGGCTTCTAATATCGAGCAGGGTTTTGGTCATATTCGGCCACCATAAGCAAGGAATGGAAGCGGTACGAGTGAGCTACAGATGATGGGAGAGTATCTAGAATGCATTTGTTTTCTTAGCCGGTTCATAGTTTACCACTTTCCGCATCCTTTTTCAGTATTTTTACGGCGTGTTTCTCTTCGCCCACAACAGTGTATATCCTCAAGACAGTATGCACATCTTCTGGTGGTTGTGTGCCATCAATCCTCTGTATGAAGTCATCCAGCAGCCCAATGTACTCGGATCTCAAAGTTTCTAGCTTGTCACTCTTCGACTCGACGAAGGGTAGATATGGAGGGAATGATTTCAGGAGTTTACTAATTGTTAGATATAAAGAGGTCAAATGCTTCAGTAGTGGAACCCCTCCCATAGGTTTCTTCTTTCTAGTGTGGTCACTGTTGATGCTTTGTGATAGCAGTGTCTCGAAATCGTTAACGAACTTGTCCAATAGTATCATATTGTTCGCATGAATTTTCAACTTGTTCAGCTCGCTCAAGTTTTCGAGTGCAGAGGTCACATGCCTCGAGGATTCATCCAGCTTCCTTGTCTCATTATTTAGCTTCTTCTGATACTTAGCAACGCTGATTCTCAACCTATCAACGAGTCCTTCGCCCCCATCCAGAGTCTTTCCCAGGTTGATGAAGTCATAGTAGTCATTATTCAAAAGGTCAAACAGCTCCTGGTCTACCTCCTTCAGCAGCTGTGTCAGTTCGTGCTCGGAGTCATCCAGCAGGGTGAACCGATAGTGGTCGAACAGGAATTTGTCCACGTCAAACACAGCATCGTCATTATGCTCACCACCGTCACCGTCACCGTCACCGCCACCATTCAAGCCCTGACGGAAGGCCTCTCGCGTGATACGCTGTGGAAACGGAAACCCCTCCTCGTCCTGCGGGTCGAAGTCATCGTAACCTGACTGGGCCATCGTTATCTCCTCTCCACACCAGACTCTCACCGAACAGAAAGACCGCCAAATGCGCTTAACTAGAACGAATTATTACATAAGCAGCGGCAAGAGTATTTGGTTTGAAGCGATGGCTGCTCTGAAGCTGCTGACGCGAAAGTTACGCGCTTCGAATTTCCACTTCAATTTTGCACTCATCGAAGAAGGAAGGAGCATTAGAAGCCCATTGACAAGGGATAATATCACTATGGTTGACACTGAGATCCGTAGTGTGTACTCCTCTGGTGGTTCCACTTTTGTATCATTTAACAAATCGGGATCGAAGCTTCTAGTCGCTGGTACCTCGGGGATTATTCGTGTCTACAAGAGTGGAGTTGGCAACGATGAAGAAGAACCCGAGACTTTTGACATCTTGGAGGAGGCCACTGATTTAGTTGTGCTGGATGATGATAGGTTTGCTGTCAGTTCTCTTAATGGTGAAGTGGATTTGTATTCCATTGCAAAGAGAGGGAAGATTAAGACTGCGTTGAGAAGTCCATTGCCTGTCAGATCGATCGTGTTCACTCATAACGGGGCCATGATTGCTGGTGCAGGTGACGATGATGAAGTTCAGATAGCTTCAGTCGAGGAAGACGATACGCGTGATACTATCAAGTTCAGACCTGGTGATCAAGTTCATGATATTTCCTACAATTCAACCACTGATTTGATTTCATTGTCTTTATCGAATGGTGACATCAAATTTTATTCGTTGACTTTAGAGGAACCTAAGTTGGTGACCACGATATCTGACGAGATCTCAAAACTGATCTATCAAGATGACGATGATTTGGCGGAGGATAATGTTTTGACTGCAAAGATAGAGTGGCATTTGAACAATGATGATTTTGCAATCCCAACACAGATGCAGAACATTAAAGTCTTTTCCAGATCTAACGATTTCAAATTGAGTTACTCCTTTGCTAAGATCCACGATAGCAACATCACAGCAATGAAATGGTCTCCTAATGGTGATTACTTAGCTTCTTCTGATTTAAGCAATAGACTATTGATCTGGGATTCACAAACTAGAGAATGTCTCATCAATCAAAAGTTTTCTAATAAGATCAACAATTTATCATGGAGAGCCAATGATGCAAATGGATATGATCTCACATGTGGTTCCGAGAATGGTAATATCATAATATTAAAGAACGTCGTAAGACAAACCAATGCGAATTTGAAATCTAATCATCACCACCATTCAAATACCTCTGCTTTAGATGAAGCCCTGAACCAACCATTAGATTCAGACACAGACGAAGGAGAAGGTGAAGCTGATGATATCAATCTAGACAGTGATATCTCTAACGATGATGGACTTGACGGCCCCGATGGTGATATCCAACAGTTGAGAGATTTCGTTGACGATGACGGATTCCTTGATGATGATGATAACGCGGGATATACCATTATTCCCACAAAGAGACCGCTGGATGCTGATGCAGAGCAATACATACCTAATTACAAAAAAAAGCCAGTTGCATTGGTACCTTCTTTCAACAAGTTCAAATTGAAACCTTATAATCCAGGATGCACTCCATATATTTCTGATAGAAGATATCTAACGATGAACTCTGTTGGGTACATCTCTTCTGTTAAGCAAGATACATTTTCATCAATAACGGCATCTTTTTTCGATCAGTCTGTTCATAGGGAGTATCACTTTGATGATATTTACGGATATGACTTGGCTGGGTTAACCAAGATAGGTATAGTGCTAGGTGTTTCTGGTGAAGCTAAGAATCGTCAAGGTGGTCACATATTTTTCAGACCACATGATGATGGTGGTAATTCATGGGAGAAGCAGATACCGTTGAGGGATGGTGAAATCATTACATCATTAACGTTAAGTGACTCTGTTTTTATCGTTGGTACTTCTTGTGGATTTATCAGAAGTTTTAACCTATTCGGAACTCCTATTGGCATTGAAAAATCATCACCTGTTTTCACTATAATTGCAAACATGAACTACATCTTTTTAGTCACATTGGCGAATAACAATCAACTACTATATAGTCTGAAAGATATCGATGGAGGACGTTATTTACAGAAGGATTTAGCACTACCGTTGGATTTACCAGCAAAGGGAGAAGACTTATTAACAGGCATTTTCTTCAATTCTCATGGGGATCCAGTGATTATTGGTAATGATGGGGTTGTATTATTGCTAACAAGATGGAGAAATCCATTACAATCCACATGGGTACCTATATTGGATTCAGAGTCTAAGATCAAAGAGATTGGAGGTAAAGGTGAACTGAACATCTGGCCATTGGGTTTACATAAAGATAAGTTGAATTGTATACTGGTTAGAGGTGTTAAAAATTATCCTAATTATCCTCTTCCGTTGCCTACAGAACTAGATATCAAACTACCTATCACAAATGGCGAAGATCTAACAGAGTTTGATGTCGCTGAGGAGGAATTGGTAAGATTCAAAACAATGGGTGAATTATTAGGCGAATGTTTGTCCACTGATGGTGAAATTTTTGAAGACGATCAAGACTCGTTGAACGAGTATGCTATCAGTTATGATAAATCCTTATTGAAACTGTTCTCACAGGCTTGTGTTGAAGAAAAAATGTCAAAAGCATGGAAACTGGTTCAAGATTTGAAACAAGATAAGGCATTGGCAGCAGCAGCAAAGATTGCCGAGAGAGTTGGATTGATTGCATTGTTGAATCGGGTCAATAAACTGCGAGAACAGAGAATGGAGAGCGAGTTTGAATAGCTAATGGAAGTGTAATAATAAACATGAAGTAATAAATATATATCTGTGTGTAGTAAATAAATAAGTAATAAATAAGTAATAAATAAGCAATAAATAAGTAATAAATAAGTAATAAATAGAATGAATAAGGGGACAAATAATTCAGATCCTGCCTTCTTTCTTAGCCTCTCTGTAAGCTAATACTGATGGTCGATCATCAGCATTTGGAGTGAAGATAGGCTTTTCTTTCAAATGAATCTGGACGTCAGCCCCAGGGATTTTCTTCTCCAAGTTCAAATTATCAAACACGCACTTGTTCAACATAGACTCAGCCAATCTACAATTGAATAAATCATGGTTGTTGTTGTTGAGGCATTGCCAGTGCAACCTAAAGCTCTCCGCACAATGCTGGTTGATGTCGTGAATCACAGAAGATGCGCATCTCGTGACTCTTCTTCCCTCTTTTAAACAGTCCACGACATCCTTTGAGTTCGACTGCTCCTTACAAGCGAGGAAATCGTCGTTGTATGGGCGACATCTGGCTCCAATGAAATAGGCCGCGCTCAGTAAGGGAGCTGAACTGGCTCCCACCTCCTCGACGGGAGGGATGTCCGAGGGCATGGGCTCCGGGTCCACGAGCAGCTGGAAGTTCAAGCTAGGTTCTCCTTTGACACCCATTGTGAGTCTGGCAATGCTTTTTCGTAGTAACTACTAGCAGGTATTCAATCTCTTTGTTCGATAGCTTCAAAAGCTTCAAAGAACATACCAACTCCACTTTTTCACTCCCTTTTTTGCGCCAGTTCCCGATTCGGAGGTGCCAGTGCAAATCGGCGAAAACCAGACCGAAAAAAAACACACCGTTTCCAGACCCACAAACAGTGTTTAGGCTAAACCATCCATCTGTGTTTGTGTCAGAGACCACAAGTGCGTTTGTGTCAGTCAGCACAAATGTGTTTGTGTCAGAGACCACAAACCCACAAACTGAGAAAGCACTTGAATCTCTGAATTTTTCAGAAACCACAATTTTTCCTTTCCTTCTACTTACCACTTTACTCCGACATCTTATCCATCCCAGAGCTAGGTAACGGGGGATTGTTCACGTATGAAGTTGTTGGCTGTGTGATCCTTCAATTGACTACGACGACATGATCCTGTTACTGATGCTCGCATGGCAAAGCATACACACATATCTGCTGTCTGGAAGTTACTGGTTATGTCACCCACATATCTGCTGTCTGGAGGTTACTGGTCATCT